>OX418224.1:41203936-41803936 GCA_948455865.1 Conomelus anceps | reverse complement strand
TGAAGGTATTGTTTTAGGCGTGAGCCAAAAATAGACTGAATTATTAATGTTAACTGTGTTATTTTTTCATCCAAACAGATGTTCCTCTTTCCTACAAAATCCATTGCAATTCATAACCTGTATTCCTAGTAATTATCTAGATTCTAGAAGGTAATTAAATTTCTATACATCTTTTTTTATTACGGAAGACGCTCAGATGGATCTAAGACACATGCGTGAGTAACGATACAATAATGTTGAGAAATGTGGATCTACTTTTTTAGGTTGGTTCCAAACCACCAGGCGATAAAGCTAATAAAGGCGTTCCAAGTGCAGTCCTGAGCTCCCGCAACCATATTATGACCGCACAGCAAGCTGCCAATCACTCCCTATGTATGTAGAAAGTTGAAGTGTCAATGATAAAAAATCACTCAGTTTCTTCGCGGAGTAATTATTCTATTCCTGAATTGGATATTATTTTTCATTTTCATGCATCTAATAAATTGGAGAAGATGAAGATGCTAGCTATTCCTTCAATGAATTATTTAATGATATAAAATAAGTAAATAACGAACGGAACGTTTTGCTAAAACTAAAGGACCAGACTAGGTTGGACTAGAACTCTGGCTGAGGTATAGGTTAGTAAATAATGACCAAGAATAAAGTAGTGGAAAGATATTGTAGAACAACAACCCCGTTTCAAATTCAAAAACAACCCCGCTGCATCACGTTATCCATCCCGCACCCCCCAGCCAGTGGGCTTATGATCGGCTGGGTAATGTCTTGAGAATTTATATATGTATGATTCGACTACGTGAGTACAAATTAATTTGGAACGATATATTCTTAGAAAATATTATTAATTATGGTAAATAATAATATGTACTGTACTAATAAAATTGCAATTAAATTTGTAAGAAGACAGATCTAGATAGCGTCGTCTGCTGTCAGATCGAATCACAGTAAACAGCTGTAGTCGTGTAGTGAATTTTATCACTCGCGATTCTAAACCAAATAATGATATGATAGAGTTATTGCTGTGAAGATCAATCGGTTCTTTACCTACGTTTTCAATTAAATGCTTTCGTCATAAAGCATTTTCCTCATCAGTCAAGATAAAAAACACCGCTCATCATTCGTTATCCATGAAACGTTCACCCTCAGTAACTAGTTGGCATTCAGTCCACATACGGCGAATACGTCCGTGAAAAAGCTGTCATGACATTTGAAGATCCTTTTTTTGTTGTAAAGGAGTGAGTATTTCAAGTTTAAATTATATTTTTAAAAAATGTGACGCACATTTTGTGTATGATTGGTTGATAACAGGTTATAATTATCGTTTTAGATCATAGCCTATTACCTTGATAAGGAGCTAGTAAGACTAATTCGATGATAAGCCAATATTTGCAAATAACTTGAGTCATTTAAATTCATGAAAACCGTTGAGAATTATGTAATCATGAAGTTAATGATTTCTATGTTTGTCAATTGAGAGCAGGTAGCTATCCCACTAGGTTATTCTAACCTGAATTAAGTAGGTCTATTATATGTGTAGGTCTCCACATTTCACCTAAAACTGGTGAAAGCTAAGAAGCATCCGCCTCACATTCGAGCGTTTTAAGTATTTCAGTAAAATTTTCAAGTATTTTGACCAGCTTAATTTAACCTCGTAAAGGTAAGGTTTCTCAGTCACAGAATTAAGAATTCTTAATTCGTTTATTTTTGCTATATTTCATCTGTATCGCTATATGACTTCGTGATATATCTGTCTCTTCAATGTACTGTCCCCATCGAAGTAAATTAATCTTCATACACATCCAACATTTTTCTGTTGAACCAGTAGGCCTATTCTATTCTTTTAATCAATAGATTATACTTACGGTAGTCCATCTGGTTTCTGGCATCTTGGTTCAGTACACCTCTTGTTTTTATCAAAATTATACATTTTCATTTTAACCTACACTTCATAGTCTTGCATGACATCATGCTGATATAAAAAGCTTTTGTTTTTTAGGTGAAAATGGCATAAATACATTTTGCTTGAAAAAGTTATAATTTTACAATATTGAGGGTAGAGTATATTTTCTCAATTAATTCTATCATCTCTTCATCATGAATAGACGATTCAAAGTGTGAACATGTAGATTTTAATTCTAATTAAAACATTCTTAAATAGGATCGTATTGTATTTAACGACAGATTTTTAAGATACTGTATTAGATTTTTGATAAATCTGAATGGGATGACAGCTTAACCTTCCAATACATTTTCCAAAATACTTCAAACTACTGTTCCAATTATATGGAGTAGGTAATATTTTCCGGTTTCATATAACGGCGGTTCTCTACAAGATGAGAATTCCTGTGTAGTCCTTTGCATCAGTATAGATTAAAAGGAAGTAGGCCTAGCTGAATTTACTCTACCGGTACCTTATAACGGATGATATATTTCAATCTCTAGCAAGGTAATGTATATAGTATAAACTTATAAAAAATAAAATATTCGAATATTCTTGAAAGCTTAGAAACCTTGAAACCAACACTTGATACTAAGTTCAAAACGTTACTGATGATAAGTTGTTGCTACGATGCTAATAGGGTTGAGGTATGAACTTACGAATGAATTAATATACTCCAATAATTAGAAAAGAAAAGAAAGATTTTAAAAGTTGATTAATTCATAGTTCAAATACCCTATAATTTGTGTTTAATTGTCCATAATATTACTCTTGTTTTGTGGCTAGAGCGCCTGCTCTAGCTCATTTACTTTAAAAATATAAAACAAAGAACATTTCAGTGGAGATTGGACACTTCTTCATCCATAATATTGTAATGAATAAGAGAAGTTTCTATAACTCTGTGTATGAATGAACAAATTTCGTTCGCCAGTTGAGATCATTTCTCATTTTCATACTTTCCATAAGATTTGCATCTGACCAAGGCCAATTCATTAAGCGGCCCATAGACGACCAACCTTGTTGCCAACTCAAGTTGTCAACTTGATGTCCTTGGACACCACAGACTACAACTCAATCTGCAACCTGGTTTGCAACTTTGTTGTCAACTTCAGTTGCCTCATCACTTCGGGTCAAATTAGCCTTTCCTCCATCTAGCTTTCTTGCAAGTAATTAACGTTTTTAACATAGTAGGCCTATTATTAATACGTAATAATAAATTATATTTCGGTCTTATTTCACAGTAATGAGTCAGAATCCTTTGTTATTTTTTATTTTGAATGAATTGTGTGATGATGAAGAGAGTCGCCTAAGAAAAAAAAGAAAAATGTGGATGAAAGAGTGGTACCAACGTACTGAGTTTTCTAATTCTAATTTACTACATTCAATACAATCCAGGTATTTGGACCTCATGGTCATGGAGGAAGTCAAGTAGATCAAAATACCATAAATTGGGCACGTATTCGTCCTCAGCCCCAGCACCGGACCTGACACTTTTTTTAGTTCTCTACGGTAGCAAGTTTTAATGTTGGTGAATCTTTTTTTTAAACTATCTGCATTAGCAGCAGGATCGATTTTAATATACACTTGCAATAGTTTCTCCCACGCATTTTTCTTTTTTAACCTATCTTTAAAAACGTCTGACTTTACTTTCCAGAGTTCTGGAAGCTCTTCAGCAGTACAAAGAAATCATTCCAAAGCTCATTATTTGGAATTGTTGTCATTATTATAATTGAAAAAAGTTAACTAAATTTAAAAAAAAGTAAAAACGAACTAATTATTGAAAAGTAAAAAATAACCAACAAATTTATTGTCAAATATAAAACTGCAATGTGTAACTATCAAGAACCAGGACAACAAGTGTACGAAGATGACACGAGATTTCAACTGATGTTGTGAACCTAGTTGACAACCTGCCCACAGACACTACAACATGTTCGCCAACATAAGGCTCCGCCCACAGAAAATCCAAAGTTTTTAACCTACTTCAAAAACCTGCAACTTCAACACCAACCTCCACTCCAACCAAAATTCCAACCACCAACCTAGCCACAGACACGCAACATGAACTCCAACATAACCAAGGACACCAAGTTGACAACTTGAGTTGGCGACAAGGTTGGTCGTCTATGGGCCGCTTAACAGAGAATTAATGTCAGATAAATGTTTAATGTCATGCACTACTTTGAATCATATTAGAATATTTTTTACTTTCTAACTTACAGAAAACGGATGAATTTGTATTTCGTATCTTTCAACTCAATTTGCGATTGAATTGAGCTAATTGCGAATTTGTTAAATTGACATCCTCTTGACAATAATTGTTGAAAATCCTGTTTTGATTATGGTACAGTTTTTATGGCCTTATCTAGTTAGCACTGCCTATCTTCGGTTCATGATCTCCTGCGGAATGTGGCATTGATTTTACACGGAATTGAATGTTATTTTGAGTACAGTATTCATTGAGTAAAAGCTATCAAGATTATTCTTGCTTGCCAGTCAAGAAGTACAATTAAAGCTTAGCCGTGAAGTTTTCAATTGAGAACAAAACTCTTAGCGCAGTTTATAGGAAAACAGAGAAGTTAATCAATTGATAGCAGATAAAAATTATTGCTGCATTAATTTCTGCTGCCTTATCGGTGTTTTGTGATTGTAGTAGTTTACAGGCAAAAATAAACATCTACTTTTCCGTCTTCTGCTGTCAATATTGATTTGTGTACATTTATAATTTAATGTGCTGTTACAAGAGAGTTCTTTCTGAACAACAGAACCCTGTTATAAAGATAAAGTAAAAGATAAACAATTTTGTAAAGATAATTAGCAACCAAATGATAGTGATAATTTGTACAATAATCCTGTATAATAAACAGCTACTTGCGGTTATCTGTCGTCTGTCGGCGATACTCTAACGAATAAGAAATTGGAGGAGGAGAAGAAGAAGAATGAGGAGTAAAATGGAGTAGAAGAAGAAGGAGGAAGAGAAGTGGAAGAAGGAGAAAGCGAAAAGAAGAAGATGGAGGATGAGGAGAAGGAGAAGAGGGATAAGAAAAGAGACTTATATTAAACAGAAGATTCTTATGAATATAATAGTGCTATTCATTTTAAATTTAAATTTTTGAAATTTTTATTTCTTTTAGGAATAAAATGAGTTAAATTTTATTTAGTCATTGATTTAATTCTATTAAATTTATTGAAATAATAATAGGAAGTATTAAACTTAATTCAACATGAAATAGTGTTCTAAAATTTGTGGAATAAACCTCAGATTCATACCTATTATACTTGAAGCAATTGAATTAAATAAATTCATTAAATGAATTTATTAATTTCGAATTCCTCATTGCTATTAATTTCAGTATAAATTAATAGCACTTTGAGGAATTCGAAATTAATAAATTATGTTTCTGTACATTTTTCAGTTTGTTAGATTGTCAGTTACTTCAAGCTAACTTATTGAATTAAATTTGTAGATAGGTTATTACACATTCTAGAAATCCAAATTCATTTGAATCAGGCAACCTGCTGGTATTACTGTAAAGAAACTTGTGAATTGGGTTTGTGGTCAAAATAATACCGTAACTGTAATTTATTGTATTCACACGAATTGAAAAGTAGGCTAGCTAGTTTATAAGTAGGTTACAAATTGTCAGCTAATATATTGTCTATATGTTCAAAAATATACTTGTTGCAGCTCATATGTTTGAAAATTAAATGCAAAAAACCTGTCGATTTATCAGTTTTTTCTAACGTGTATAATTAAAATTATTGTGGAACCCCTTTTTCTTCCACCTACGTATATTGTAGGCTACAAATTGTCAGCTAAGAAATTGAAAGCTAAGAAGCATCCGCCTCACATTCGAGCGTTTTAAGTATTTCAGTAAAATTTTCAAGTATTTTGACCAGCTTAATTTAACCTCGTAAAGGTAAGGTTTCTCAGTCACAGAATTAAGAATTCTTAATTCGTTTATTTTTGCTATATTTCATCTGTATCGCTATATGACTTCGTGATATATCTGTCTCTTCAATGTACTGTCCCCATCGAAGTAAATTAATCTTCATACACATCCAACATTTTTCTGTTGAACCAGTAGGCCTATTCTATTCTTTTAATCAATAGATTATACTTACGGTAGTCCATCTGGTTTCTGGCATCTTGGTTCAGTACACCTCTTGTTTTTATCAAAATTATACATTTTCATTTTAACCTACACTTCATAGTCTTGCATGACATCATGCTGATATAAAAAGCTTTTGTTTTTTAGGTGAAAATGGCATAATTACATTTTGCTTGAAAAAGTTATAATTTTACAATATTGAGGGTAGAGTATATTTTCTCAATTAATTCTATCATCTCTTCATCATGAATAGACGATTCAAAGTGTGAACATGTAGATTTTAATTCTAATTAAAACATTCTTAAATAGGATCGTATTGTATTTAACGACAGATTTTTAAGATACTGTATTAGATTTTTGATAAATCTGAATGGGATGACAGCTTAACCTTCCAATACATTTTCCAAAATACTTCAAACTACTGTTCCAATTATATGGAGTAGGTAATATTTTCCGGTTTCATATAACGGCGGTTCTCTACAAGATGAGAATTCCTGTGTAGTCCTTTGCATCAGTATAGATTAAAAGGAAGTAGGCCTAGCTGAATTTACTCTACCGGTACCTTATAACGGATGATATATTTCAATCTCTAGCAAGGTAATGTATATAGTATAAACTTATAAAAAATAAAATATTCGAATATTCTTGAAAGCTTAGAAACCTTGAAACCAACACTTGATACTAAGTTCAAAACGTTACTGATGATAAGTTGTTGCTACGATGCTAATAGGGTTGAGGTATGAACTTACGAATGAATTAATATACTCCAATAATTAGAAAAGAAAAGAAAGATTTTAAAAGTTGATTAATTCATAGTTCAAATACCCTATAATTTGTGTTTAATTGTCCATAATATTACTCTTGTTTTGTGGCTAGAGCGCCTGCTCTAGCTCATTTACTTTAAAAATATAAAACAAAGAACATTTCAGTGGAGATTGGACACTTCTTCATCCATAATATTGTAATGAATAAGAGAAGTTTCTATAACTCTGTGTATGAATGAACAAATTTCGTTCGCCAGTTGAGATCATTTCTCATTTTCATACTTTCCATAAGATTTGCATCTGACCAAGGCCAATTCATTATGTGAATTTGTAACAGAGAATTAATGTCAGATAAATGTTTAATGTCATGCACTACTTTGAATCATATTAGAATATTTTTTACTTTCTAACTTACAGAAAACGGATGAATTTGTATTTCGTATCTTTCAACTCAATTTGCGATTGAATTGAGCTAATTGCGAATTTGTTAAATTGACATCCTCTTGACAATAATTGTTGAAAATCCTGTTTTGATTATGGTACAGTTTTTATGGCCTTATCTAGTTAGCACTGCCTATCTTCGGTTCATGATCTCCTGCGGAATGTGGCATTGATTTTACACGGAATTGAATGTTATTTTGAGTACAGTATTCATTGAGTAAAAGCTATCAAGATTATTCTTGCTTGCCAGTCAAGAAGTACAATTAAAGCTTAGCCGTGAAGTTTTCAATTGAGAACAAAACTCTTAGCGCAGTTTATAGGAAAACAGAGAAGTTAATCAATTGATAGCAGATAAAAATTATTGCTGCATTAATTTCTGCTGCCTTATCGGTGTTTTGTGATTGTAGTAGTTTACAGGCAAAAATAAACATCTACTTTTCCGTCTTCTGCTGTCAATATTGATTTGTGTACATTTATAATTTAATGTGCTGTTACAAGAGAGTTCTTTCTGAACAACAGAACCCTGTTATAAAGATAAAGTAAAAGATAAACAATTTTGTAAAGATAATTAGCAACCAAATGATAGTGATAATTTGTACAATAATCCTGTATAATAAACAGCTACTTGCGGTTATCTGTCGTCTGTCGGCGATACTCTAACGAATAAGAAATTGGAGGAGGAGAAGAAGAAGAATGAGGAGTAAAATGGAGTAGAAGAAGAAGGAGGAAGAGAAGTGGAAGAAGGAGAAAGCGAAAAGAAGAAGATGGAGGATGAGGAGAAGGAGAAGAGGGATAAGAAAAGAGACTTATATTAAACAGAAGATTCTTATGAATATAATAGTGCTATTCATTTTAAATTTAAATTTTTGAAATTTTTATTTCTTTTAGGAATAAAATGAGTTAAATTTTATTTAGTCATTGATTTAATTCTATTAAATTTATTGAAATAATAATAGGAAGTATTAAACTTAATTCAACATGAAATAGTGTTCTAAAATTTGTGGAATAAACCTCAGATTCATACCTATTATACTTGAAGCAATTGAATTAAATAAATTCATTAAATGAATTTATTAATTTCGAATTCCTCATTGCTATTAATTTCAGTATAAATTAATAGCACTTTGAGGAATTCGAAATTAATAAATTATGTTTCTGTACATTTTTCAGTTTGTTAGATTGTCAGTTACTTCAAGCTAACTTATTGAATTAAATTTGTAGATAGGTTATTACACATTCTAGAAATCCAAATTCATTTGAATCAGGCAACCTGCTGGTATTACTGTAAAGAAACTTGTGAATTGGGTTTGTGGTCAAAATAATACCGTAACTGTAATTTATTGTATTCACACGAATTGAAAAGTAGGCTAGCTAGTTTATAAGTAGGTTACAAATTGTCAGCTAATATATTGTCTATATGTTCAAAAATATACTTGTTGCAGCTCATATGTTTGAAAATTAAATGCAAAAAACCTGTCGATTTATCAGTTTTTTCTAACGTGTATAATTAAAATTATTGTGGAACCCCTTTTTATTCCACCTACGTATATTGTAGGCTACAAATAGTCAGCTAATATATTGTTTATATGTTAAAAAATATATATATATGTTTCAGCTCATATGTATGATATTGTTTACTATTATCTAGAATTGAAAGACTAAAACGATTTTCTAAGTCTCAAGAAAATCAATTTTAATGTCAATTATATAACAAAATTCTCAATAGTAAACGATATAAATTAACATTCCAATCTTCCTTCAGTAAAACATTACTTCATCATTAAAAGTTTGCATGTGATAAACAAACAAGCTTGAATAAACATCTGTGAAGATGTAAGAAGAATATTATATCTAATAATATTTTTACATCTCCCCCCCCCCCTCAATCAGTCTATAAATTTTCCTGAAGAATTAATTTACTTGAATGACAAATAATCTTTTCTTTCTAAAGGTTTCCACAGGCTACTTCATACATAGAGTTCGATATCCTTCTTGTTATTGGAAATGGTCCACTTCTGATTTCATCCAATTTATTCCTATTCAATTTGTTTCCTTTTTCTAAATATACTAATTCATTTTTTCTAAAGATATATTTTTCTATTTTTATCACATCTTATTTTGTTTTGTTGATGATTCAGGATTGAATTTGTCATAGCTTTATCTCAATCTACTGTCAAATCACGTTTTTCTTCTAGTTGTGGTACAACATTTAAATCATCTCCAGTTATGAGATATCTTGGTAAAAATCCAGTAACACTATGGATGGTGTCGTTATATTCTGAAGTACAGTCTTCTGCTATTTTTGACCATGCTCGTTTTCTTCCATTTGTGCTATTTATTTTGCATCTAATACGATTCACTAATGTCTGATTGAGACGTTCATTAAGACCATTTGACTGCGGACAATCTACTGATGTAAACACCATTGTAACGCCTTTTGATAGTAGATATTTCCTGAACTCTGTTGATTTAATTGACGCATATTGATCAGCCAATAAAATTTTAACTGAGTGGTTCTGCAAGACAGGGTCAATTAAACGAATGAAGTCTTTGGAACCTTGCCCGCTGGAGGTTGATGTATACGCAAATCTAGAAAAGTGATCGACTAATATGTGTAGATACCGTTTTGTAGAGTTATTTCCACCAAATCCACCAACAGTATCTATTGACATAATCTCGTACGGTGCACTAGCTGGACCCAATTGTGAAAGTAATCCTATTTGACGACCCTTTCTTGTCTTATTCTTTTTACATATATGGCAAGAGTTGCAATAGCTTTTAACCATTTCATCCATATTGAAAAAATAGTAATGTGGGCGTATATTCAATAATGTATGTTTAATCCCAATGTGTCCTAATTGATAGTGGAGCTTCTCAATCAATTCTTGTCCTTTTTTCTGAGAAAGGAAAATTTTTTGTTTCCCTCTTGAAATTTTGTAAAATATCTCATCTTTAAGATAAACATTCTTGTTATTCATTATTGTTTCTCTATTTTCCTTTTGATCTTCTACGATATCTTTGATTGTTATTAAATTTACAATTTTTAAAATGTTTTAATTAGCCTACCTTCAAAATGTTCCAAAACCGGATTCCTAGACAAAGCATCAGCTTCCACATTTTCTTTTCCTGGATTGTACATCAATTGAAAATCATATTGTGAAAGATAATATACAAGATCTCCTAATTCTTCATCAGTCCTTGCTTTTACTTTTAGATTTTCTAATGGTTTGTGATCTGTCATAATTGTGAATTTCCGTCCTATCAACCAATATTGCCAGTATATTATTGCCTCTTTTATCGTCTTACATTCTAGGTAGATAGCCTTTTTCTTTTTTTGTGCAGGACTTAGTTTTTTAGAAAAATACGCTACCGGATGAAGTTCATTATTTTCTTTTGGTTGTTTTAATACAGCTCCAAATCCTTCTCCACTAGCGTCTGTAAAAATGTATACTGGTTTTTCAAAATCATAAATCTGCAATATAGGACTAGAACATAGATATCTCTTAATATTTCGGAATGCTTTTTCACACATTTCCGACCAGACAAAAGGTGTATCCTGTAGTAATAATTTGTGTAAAGGTTCAAGAATTTGCACTGCATTCTCCAAATATTTGTAGTAGAAATTAATTTTTCCCAAGAATTGACGTACATTTTTTTTTGTCTTTGGTTGAGGAAAATCTTCTATTGCCTTGAGATTGTCATTAAGTGGACGAACAGAATTATTTTCAATTATATGACCCAAGTATTTGATTGAGTTTCTTGCTAAATTAATTTTTCAAATTTTAGCTTGAAACCTTCATTTTTAATTGCATTTAGAACAAGGTCTATATGTTTCAAATGTTCTTCAAATGTTTTTGAAAATATGAGGATATCATCAATATAACAAGTACAAAAATCAGTCAGCTTATTTCTCCGTAAAGTATTTCCTAATGTTCTTTGGAAATTGAAGATGCTGTTCTCAAACCAAATGGAAGACGTAACCATTGATAGCCCTTCTTCTGTAACAAATGCAGTTTTTATTCTGTCTTCTTTTTTTATTGGTATTGACCAAAAAGCTGAATTCACATCCAGAACTGTATACCACTTACAATTACCTGCCTTCACTGTTATATCTTCTATTCTTGGAAACGGTTGTGGCTCTGGTATTACTAATTTATTCAAATTTTTAAAATCAATGCATAGACGAGATCTCTTTTGTTCTTCTCGTTTATAGGCGAGTGTAACAGGAGATGCAAGTGGTGAAGTAGAATACTCAACTAATCCTGCTTCTAGAAGCTGTGTTATTTGGTGGTCTATTTCTTTCTTATCTGGTATAGATGTCCTATATGGCTTCTTAATAACATATTTATCTTCTGATAGTTTTATTTCTGCAACTGCATTCTTTATTTCACCCACATCATATTTGTGTTTCACAAATATTGATTCATGTTTATCTATCAATTCTATCACAGTTTGTCTCTTATCAATGTCAAGATATTCTAAATTTTTGTTCTCACTTATAGAATAATTAACATTATCATGTCTTATCAAATTTTTGTAAAATTTCTAAATTTTCATTTTGAATCAACTTGAATTTTTTTATTGCATCTAATCCAAGAAGTAGATTATATGAAAAATTATTGTTTTTAACGACATAGACATCCAATGTCTCTTCAATCTTATTTATTTTAATTCGAACTTTAGCCCGGCGATTTGTGAAATTCATACCACTAATAGTTTTAAAGATATTACGATCATTCATCAGTTTTGTCCTTAGTTTATCAACGATTTTCTGATTTATGAGTGTAATATTAGAGCCACTGTCATAAACTCCTTGTACAATTCTCTTTTCATCAACAAGTACATTGACTGTAATTAATGGAATGAACTTACCCGCCGGATTTTCTAGTTTTTTGAATCATTAATTCACATCTTTTTAATATTCTGTGAGATTTGCTGACTTTTGTTTATTTCTACATACCGTATCTCTTCAGGATGAAAACGATTTGGTTTTCCCAAAGCCAAACATATACAACAAGGGAGTTTCTTCTTTTTTGAATCTTTCATTTTTTGTGTATCTTTATTTAAAATTTTGCTATATTTACAAGAGGTTGTAAAAAAACATATTTTTGTATTTCATTCATAAGATCTTCTGTTGTTTCAATATTATCCTTATCTAGCTTATTTTGAACATGAACTGGAAGTCTAACAACAATGTGTGAAATTCTTGATTCATCTGTCATTGCTCTTTCACATTCAAGCAATAAACGTTCCTTCCTTAAAGCATAATCTATCATAGTTCCATGACCTTCAATAAATTTGAATGAATATACATAGCGAACATTTCACCAACCTTTATTAGAATATGTCCTAAGAAATGCATTCGACCACAGATTCCAATTTTCAAACTCCAATCTATATTTGGTAGAGGTATACCAATCTTCAGCATTGCCTTGTACGAATAACCTCAAACATTGAATTTTTCCTTCGTCTGTGTTAATATTGTAACGAATACACTCTTTCTCAAACTCTTCTAACCAAAATTTTGCGTTTTGATTTCTTCCAGTGAATTTTTCTAATATAAATTTCTTTTCAATATCAATCAATGGTAAGATAGGAAGTTTTTTATGCTTACCCATAGCTGGCATCTTCTTTTGACAAAAAATTGATTTATGATATTGTTTACTATTACCGTATCTAGAATTGAAAGACTAAAACGATTTTCTAAGTCTCAAGAAAATCAATTTTAATGTCAATTATATAACAAAATTCTCAATAGTAAACGATATAAATTAACACTCCAATCTTCCTTCAGTAAAACATTGCTTCATCATTAAAAGTTTGCATGTGATAAATAAACAAGCTTGAATAAACATCTGTGAAGATGTAAGAAGAATATTATATCTAATAATATTTTTACATATGTTTGAAGATTGAATGCAAAAACCTTGTCTCAATGCTTTTTTAACGTGGATAAATAATTCAAATTACTGTGTAACCCCTTTTGGTTCCACCTACGTATAATGTAGGCTACAGATTGTCAGCTAATATCTTGTTCGTATGTTCGAAAAAAATATATATTTCTGCTCATATGTTTGAAAATTGAATGCAAAAAACCTAGTCGATTTATCGGTTTTTTTAACGTGGATAATTCAAATTATTGTGTAACCCCTTTTTATTCCACCTACGTATAATGTTGCAATACGTTTTTCAAACTTATTCATTGCACTGTATCAGTGAATAGCAGTAACGAATGTCAGGCAAAGTTGAAAACAAATTTTCAAGTCTCGTAGAGTATGAATTCTGTGCAAGTCGTTCTGCGCTTGAGACCTTGAACATTTCAAACTACAAACACTGTAGAGTGTAGAGAAGCATTGTTCTACAACTGTGTACTGGTATCTAATTAAGTTTTGTCTGAAGAAGTAATGCTCCAATATATATATTGCGTCAAGTAATAACAGACTAAAAGTTGCATGCAATCTGGAAAATTACTCTTTAAAATTATATTTAAGTTACTGTTAGTTATTGTAAGCTTTTATCCAGTGCTGGGAACGAACGACAGTATTTCTGAGGCTCATACATTTTTTTATTTGTATGATTATGGTCTCCATAATTATGTCTACTATCTAATCATATCTGCATACATCATTATTATCATTTTAGATACGTATTTTAATGTTTTATTACATCAAACGTATAGAAATTTCATTGCGTTTGCTGTACAACGGTTTTTCACATTCCAACTTGAAGTGCAATATTATATGAAAGTGGCATTAAATTTCTGTCATAAGTTACTAGCTCCACTCGCTTATAGTAGGACTACATCAGCTAATTATAAGATTACTCTAGATAACGTCTCAAAACACTGATAATTTTTATCAACTTTTCATGTGAAATTTAACGACTTGCAGTCAAATATTTGTTAAGAATAAGTATAATAACTCACTTAATCTGGCCGAGCGCTTTCGAATCTATGAGATCCATCTTCAGAGGCGTGGGTTCCTAGATCATCATGTCAGTTTTTTGGTTAGAAGTGTTGTGGTTTTCTAGACATTCTAGAAAGACATTCTAGTACACATTCTACATATAAAATCTAAAGGACACGAACTCAACACCTTGGAACAATTTGAAATATACAAACACACCACACACAATAAACAAAACATTCTCAATGAACAACTAAATTTTAAATCTCACAAACTTTTTGATCACATTTTACAAAAACCACAACACTTCTAACCAAAAAACTGACATGATGATCTAGGAACCCACGCCTCTGAAGATGGATCTCATAGATTCGAAAGCGCTCGGCCAGATTAAGTGTGTTATTATACTTATTCTTAACAAATATTTGACTGCAAGTCGTTAAATTTCACATGAAAAGTTAATATTAACAACGCAGTTCGTCATGGAACAAGAAATCCAGGAATTTAATTTTTATCATTCATTTAATGTAAAAGTACCGAACACTGGAAGCATTATGCTCAAACGTTGGACTAGTATACAAAGCAGTATTTTCTATTATTCCTGATGATTTTTCAGAAAGCAGGGACGTATTTAAAAGTGCTATAAAACATATAAAATTTATTTAATTTTTTTCTGTAAACACGGTGATATTTCTGAACACTCTTCAGTTACACTTGAAATTCCTTCTTTTTTTTATTCTTAGTTTTCCTTTTATTCCAATGAATTGCTTCATCCGTCCATGTGTGACTGACTTTCAATTATTTTGCCATGTACATGTAGGTAATTTAATCTTAAAATGTTCTTCAAATTAATTATCAGGTGACTCCTCATTTTCAGTTCAATCCCTGTGTCTTTTGCTAAATTTTACTCTATTTTTATGCTCTAAAATTATAATTATAAAATGTCAATATTTACTAAACATTTATTTACACATTTAAGCATTCATTTACACAGCCATTTAAATCTTTATTTACAAAAACATTTAAACAATATTAAATGTCAACTCTAATATAATAATTATTAAATGACAATGTTTTACAGTATTCCATGTCAATAAATTAAAGTTTCCAATTTGTTCTGTTTTCAGGGAAGTATCGAAGGCTCTAAATAAAACCAGAGGACTCTACCGACGCTGGGTCGGCCTACAGGAGGATATCGGCGCGAATCTTTCCAAAGACGAACTTGAGTGGACCAAGACTGAGTTGCGCAATGCATTACGAAGCATTGAATGGGACCTTGAGGACCTCGAAGATACTATTGATATCCTTTTTCATTGTCATTTCCTATTTCCAATTATTTCGTATTCAACGTCTACTACTGCTAGCATTTTTAAGTGTTCATAGACTTATTTTACAAGTCTGTTTTCTCAGACGGTTATGTTAATCATTCAGTGGCTGTTGATTCAATAGCGGCCCTCAGGCTTGTTCCACACACACCCGGTAATCAGGTAACCGGTGTCTCGTTTACATGGCATATATTGCATTATATAATTTCAAAAACCGGGAAGTGTGAAGCGCTCCATATGATACAATGCCCCTACAGCTGGGTTTACAACACCGGTTACCCAACATGCCGGGTATGTGTGAAACAAGCCTTAGGGCCGCTATTGAATCAATAGCTCCTGAATGATTTACTGTATTTATTATTGTTGCAACAAATTCACAACCTATTTTTCATAAAGAAAATCAAATCAATAATATTAGAACTTGGGAATTTTGTAAAATAGCCTACTTGTAGTTTGGGTGACGCTTGGCTGAGGTTCTGGTTGAAGCTTAACGCTGTTGAAAATAGTTTGCCTGAAGCTATTACTATATGAAAAAGAAAGGGGTTCAAGCAATAGAGGATGCTATAAATGCAATGGGAAAATTCTCTATTAGGCGGAGTTAAAACTGTTGAGTATTTTCTACCACACAACCTCAGCGAAATACAATTTTTAATTAAAAACTTACATGTTAGTAGTAGTAGCAATATTAATGTGGCATTCTGAATTACAAAATTCTTTACAAATCATAATTAATCATACAGAACAATAGCCATATTAATAAGTGAAAAAGTATACCATAAATATTACAAAATATGGCCAGAAAAACAACAATTGAATGCCAAAAACCTAGTCTATATTATATCAATGGGTTTTTTTAACTCAAATTCAACGAAACATTAAAAATAAAGCATTTATTCATTAATCTTTTGAGTCTCATTCTTTTGTGGCCGAGTCATGCTCCAGAATTGAACTGCTTATTGTTATTACCCTCTAATAAACTTATGATTTTTTTTGCTATTAGGCTGCTACATCAATAGAATATGTTATATATTATGTAAACATAATAAATTCCACATTTATTATTTTTATGTAAATACCAGAATACATAAAAAAAAAAGGTATGGCACTATGCTGTTCTGTAGATGTAGATGCATATCATTCGCTCCTCTTGCTTGAAGTAATAGCGATTTGAAACACAATAGGGTGGCTTAATATAACAGTAGTGTTTTGTTTCCATCAATGATGTATTACGTATAGGCTACTAGCAGAAATGTGGAGGAAACCTCAATAGTGTTGTGTATTTTAATGTGTTATGTATTTAATTTATCACATGTAACATTAATATGTATTATTTTATGTGTATTTTACATGTATTTTGACGACGCCTAATGTAATCTTCTATTATTTCAACGGCGAATAAAGATTCTTGATTCAGTTCATAAATACGGGCCCTAGTCTAGTCATACTAACTCTCCGCCACAATGTGAACGTGAATGATCCTTCACCACTGTTCGTTTAGTTATGAAACTGACAAGCCTAGTTCCAATTTAACATGCTGCAAAGAAAGATCACAATATCGCAGTTTATTTGACGTTATAACGGCTTGATGGGAAAATGTTAGCTAATAAAATAATGATATTAGCGAATAAAATTATGATTAAATTTATATTATAATAATATTATTTATTTATTATATTTTATTTATATTATTATTAAATACCGTATTTAAGAACATTATTAATTCTAGTGAAAAAATCATTGGTCTGACTATTATCATTAGTTAGATAGTAAAATTAGATGTTCATGAATTTACTGACTTCATGATTCCTATAATTGTTACTTTCCTTGATTCAAATACTCACGTATCGTAGAGAAAAATCCTTCAAAATTCAAAATCGATAACAAGGAATTGACAAGCCGAAAAAATTTTATTGAACAGACAAGGGAGGAAGTAAAGGTGAGTTCTTGCATTTTTCTATTTTGTCATCACAATTATTTTCTTTTACCTTTTTCTTTTCTTTATTATTTTTTATATATTCTTTATTATTCTCATATAATCAGTGTTATAACTTTGGCACAACTCGCATCGACGCACAGATTTTTCTTTGCGGATACGTTTTTTCCATCATGTATTGAGACATTTGTATTGTTTATGTTTGTTGAGAATGGAAATAAATTTGAATTTGAATTTTTGCAAAAGAATTTCCATGTAGGTTTTGGACCATCTGTACCAATTTATGATTACGCTACAGGATAAAACAAAAATCTCGTTTTTACTTCAATCATCATAATTATTTGCTTTCAATACTATAAAAAATATCTATAAAGAACCAAAAGTATATTAGTTTATAATAAACTAATCATGTTGCTTAATCATTTTCTTGAAATTAATTTATGTAGTTATTGTATTTCAACTAATTCTTTTTTATTAATTTTGTTTCAGTCTATGAAAGAAACCATGAATTTCAGTAGAGGACGTGACAGGGATAGAGCATCCAGACAGGTTTGTTTTTATAATTCATTACATATCATTTAAAAAAATAAAATTAAAAATGATATTTACAATTAGTTCTGAATACTTCAAAAAAATATGTAATTATTTAAAGAACAAACTGAATTCGAGTTCTAAAGCTCGTTTTGATTCTCTTTCAGACCTCTGCATACGAGACATTACATTAGTTGTATTTATTACAACATTTTCAATAGTAAATTTAATTTATATGAAGAATAGAAGATTGAGAGTATGACATCAGTCATGATCTGTCTTTCAGATTTGGTTATCCGGAAATTTATTTATTTATTTGAATGATATATTAACATGTTCAATAGCAGTGGCGTAACGATAATGGAGCGTGTGGAGCAGTCGCTCCAGGGCGCAAGGCTCTGAGGGGCGCACCATTCTTGAGAGAAAATTGCCTTTTACTTACGAAAAAATGTATTACTATAATGAAGGCCAAAAGGGTAAAATGCAACACCATTTTATAAACCCGTAGGTAAACATCGCTGCGCATTACTAAAAGGAAAAATCATGTCAAATTAAAAATAAATCGGTTCACGCGTTCAGCCGTAAATGCGTTACAACCAGACAGAATGCAAAACGGTCGAGCAAAAGTAGCAAATAGTCGAAAGTAGCAAAGCCAAAACAATTTAAATTGGGTGGCAGAAGGTATAATAATTTAAATTGGGTGGCAAAAGGTATAACAATTTCAAGTAATTGAATGAAGACTTTGAATTTATTCTGAAAAAATGGATCCACAAGAAGTTAAATGGTTTTTATATTAACAAGAACAGGACTGAACTACTTCACTTTTGTATCCTATTTCCTAAATAAAGAAAATTTTCATAGGAATGACTTGCAAAATGCTAAAAAAATTACTGCAAATAAATTTATAGAAAAGTAAAAATTCCAAAACAAGCTGTTTAGAAATTGATAAAAAGAATCTGGTCTGGCAAAAAATCATTCATCGGAGATTCGCATCTCTGACAAATACGGCGTAGTTAGAGGCCGAAAAAAACCGCTGATTAATTAAATGACCACTATATTAATATCAGCCCAATCGGGTGGTTGAGTGTTAGCCTGATTTGGGGGGGGGGGGGGGGGGGCATCGTAAGACACTTCCGCTCCAGGGCGCTTGAAACCTCGGCACGCCACTGTTCAATAGTTTCCATGAATAAGTGCTTTTGTCGTAATGTTTTCATAAAGCAGGGACTGGAAAACAGCTATGTAATTAGTAGCACTGTATTTTCACGTATCTGAATACTTTAAATTCTGTGAAATGCATTATCACATGCTTGATTCAAAAGCCGATAAATAAAAAAGTAGAACAATTTTACAAGATTGATATACCTCAAAATTCTGCAAAGTATATGAGATTTTTACTGTTTCACACTACCTTCACCTCACTCTACTTGAGCTTAGTCGCTATTAAGCTAGTAATAATCAATTTATACCTGGAGTAGAATGCTACACCGTTGTTAAACTAGGTATTGGTTATTGGTTTTAAGGATCCGAGAGAACACGTCAACCGAAGTTTACACTATTTAACAATGTTATACAACAAAGTTTGATGAACAAGATGTTGAAAGTAGTTGAAATTTGTACAAAATGGATATAATATAACAGTGGTTCAACAGCTAAAATCCGTTATATTAAATATAGCATTAAATATATATTTATATATATTAGATGAAATAGAGTTAATAGTACAGATACAAATAGAAATTCTTCATTGAATGCTTAATGATATGGATAATGATGAAGTTACTAGTGTGGACATAATAAGTTGTCTAAATAAATACGGAATAGGAAAACCCGCCATGGTCACCTCGCCGCCGTACCAACTCGCCGCGAAAACAAAAATTTACATTAACTTTCTAAGTGAATTCAACGACTTGCAGTCAAATTTTCATTAAGAATAAGTAGAATTTACTTACTCTGTAGGCCGAACGTTTTCGAATCTTTGAGATCCATTCTCAGAGGCGTCCTCCTTGATCATCGATGTCAGTGGTTTTTGTAAAATGAGATCAAAAAGTTTGTGTGATTTAAAATTTAGTTGTTCGTTGAGGATATTTTGTTTATTGTGTGTGGTAATTTTTTATATTTCAAATTGTTCCTAGGTGTTGAGTTCGTGTCCTTTAGATTTTATATGTAGAGTTTTTAGGTTGGTAGTGATGTCAGTAAAAGTGTGTCCAGTTTGAATGATATGGTCGGTGAAATTCGATTCAGCTTTTGATGTTATGGCTTGAAAATGTTCCTTGTAACGTTGTTTGAATGTGCGGCCTGTTTGTCCTATGTAGAATTTGTTACAATCAGAGCAGTTCAGTTTGTAGATCCCTGGGAGATCGTATTTGTTTGTGTTCAGTGTGATTTTGAGTGTAAGTGCATTTTTTATTTTGTTTTTTGTTCTGAATGAGATGGTGTGGCCGGCTTTTTTGAAGATTTTTGCTATTCTGTTTGATTGTGGATTAATGTATGTCATTGTGATTTTTTGTCAATGGTGTTGGTGTTGTGTTATTCAAGTTTGTTTTGTATTTTTTTTTTTATAAAATGTATTATGCTATTTGAGATCAAATCAAATTTGCAATCTACAAAAACTTGATGATTGAAATGAGAGCCCCTATTGTTTGCTTTTATCTGCTTTTCACATTCTGAATATTTTTCCATTTCAAGTCCATTTTGTTTTTCAAATGACTTGGGTTTTCTAGTTTTTTTCAGTTATGTCCATTCAAAATCACTTCCCAGCGGTTCAGAATCGGAACCCAGAATTCGGAACCGAAACTGTTGGGCCATTCATATCTCATCATCATCCCCCCCCCCCCCCCCATTACCGATGCACATGTTTTCGTTGTTTTTTGTATACGGTAGTATTGTATGTTTGATTGGTTAAATAAAAATTCATTTATTTATCATGTCGAATCATTAGCTGCATCTAAATATCACTGAAAAGCGGTAACAATGAAATATAGGGGAAAATCAGTCCTTCTTGTATGAGATGGTGTATGACTTTTATGAGTTGGTGCCCGGCGGCGAGTTGTCCTAGACCCAAATAAGTAATTAAAATATTACATTATTATTATTATTTCAAACTTTACATTATTTCAATTGTCTGAAGCATGATCGCGCGTCTGCTTTAAAAGTAAATTAATCTGAGCATTTCAAATTAGCAGTGTTCAATTAATTAGTCTTGGGTGATTGCCAATGTATAATGAGTCATAGATATCATGTAAGATCCAAACAGTCCAACTTTAAGGTCATCTGTTAGTCATCTATTGACATTGAAAATTAATATAATATTTATTACGCCTGCGTAGACAGTTTTCTGTTAGCACTTATTTTGATAATTCTGTCGAGTTTTATTGAAATTGAAAAACAAGTTTCATTGAAATTGAATTTAATAAAAAACTTTATTCTATTACACTTGTGTTGTACGATTCGTTTTGCACTATAGTAATCACTATTCAACAAAATCCAATCCATCAGAATATTATAATAAGTTGTTGAATAGATACAGTATTTGTTGTGTTCAAATTTGTTATCCTTGACGAACTGCGAAAATAACTGATAAAATCGGAATGCGAATGACGACAATGCTGTTGAATAATGCAATGAAGAGTAAATAGCTTTCTTGAGAATTCGGGGGATTCGAAACGGTCATCTATAGTACTCTATAAGTGAAATACTCACGTTTCATCATTTGACTGTAGTAACGTTCTCTTAAAAATCATTTATTTTCAAGCAAATTGTTATTTTTTCTTGAAAATTAATCAACTCTTATTGAAGAATTAGAAGGATTATATTTATGAGGTAATTGATACTATACATTCTTTCAATCTTAACAATTATTTTATCGAGTAGTCAGCTCAAAAAAAGACTCATTAAACTAGACTTAAACTTATTATAAATAAAATGAGAACACAAATTTTGTCTTTTCTACAGTTTTATTTTTTGGTACAAGGACCATGGTTTCATGACCACACAGGTCACATCTTCAGCTTGACTAAATTAAAAAGTGAACATTTTAGAGTGAACACTTTTTAATTTAGTCAAGCTGAAGATGTGACCTGTGTGGTCATGAAACCATGGTCCTTGTACCAAAAATAAAACTGTAGAAAAGACAAAATTTGTGTTCTCTTTTTATTCATCATGGAACAGTTCTACAATATCAATTGTGACTCTTTAGAATTTTTAAACTTATTAAACTAGACTTACGAACGGTTGCACGAAAGCCAATTAAATAAGGAGTTTAATGTCAGTTAACTAACCGTCATAAGTGTAGCAGGTTTATTTCTGTTGCACAAAGATCCATTAGTTAATTTTCGTTAACCGAACGACCTAATTTCGACCTAATTTTCGTTAACCGAACGAACTATCACCTACGACCTAATTTCCGTGTTCCTTATTCTGGTGCAATGAACATTACCTATAAAATTTAACTTTACGGGCATTAGTGAGATTTAATCATCGGTAATCGGGCGATTAAATATATTTTACGCCGGTTAACCTAATCGGCGTTATCGCTTGTAATTGTCCTTTGTGTAACTAAATTCTGTCCATTAATTTTAATTTACGTAGAATGACGTCCATTCTACGGGGATTAAATTTAATTAGCTTTTGTGCAACCGGCCGTTGACTAATTAGACTTATTTGAAAATTACCACAGGAGCAATCATTTTCAGACTGAACTAGCAAAATTGGCAGTTGCAGTTCATTTCCTTTTCTCCTATTTCAATCCCTCATTGGTAAAGTTTCGTCGACAGAGGGCAGCATAAAGACGTTTATATAAACAGAATTTATTAATTTCGAATTCCTTTAATTGCTATTACTTTATACTGAAGACTTCCGCAATGGCGGATATTGACAACAGCATGTACAGTAGCATTCATCGATTCCCATCAGCTTTTCAATGCTGTTGTCAATATCCGCCATTGCGGAAGTCTTCAGTATAAAGTAATAGCAATTAAAGGAATTCGAAATTAATAAATTCTGTTTATGTATATTTGTCAGTTTATTCAATTGTCAGTCACTTCAAAACTAACTTGTGACGTTTATATGTTAGATATTCTGATTAATTGCAGTCTTATGGTGGTGTGGTTTGTTATCAAGTACACGCTTCACAATATTATGATATTTTCTGCCAGAAGAAGAAAAACAAAAGACATTGTATGTATTGTATCTGTGTGATTATGATGTTATTTAATATGAGAAATAAATTTGGGTGTGTTGTTGTTGTTGTTAGCCTTTGCTGGAGAGCAGTGGCGGTGGCAGCAGTATGAGTCCGGCGCGAGCAGTGAGTGCGCACGGCACGACCAAGTACTCGAAGCTGCAGAACGAGATGGACAGTCCGCAGCGGCACACCATGGACGGCGGAAGGGGCGTCGGCGTCGGTGGCGGCGGAACCAGCCTACTGGATCAGCACAACCAGCTGCTCACCTCGCACGACGACCAGCTAGAGCACATATCCAGATCGCTCGGCACGCTCAAAACTGTCTCACACCAAATCGGGTCCGAAATCGACGAGCAGGCTGTGTAAGGCATTCTAAAATATTATTCTTATATATTGCCTGCTCAAGGTCAATAAAAACTAGCTTGTTCCATTACTAGCCCACATTAGCAAAATAGAAAAGTCAAGTTAACTTGCAAATTTCAGCTCTATTTGTACAATTTTTCAGTGCAAAAATAAAGTTTTTGCATTTCACAGATTTGACTCGATATTTTGATCAGCTGTCAATGTTGAGTTCCTGGAAGCTTCACTGGTAACTTGTAAATGTTACCGGTGGCGTCTGATTGGTCTACTCAAATTTATAGATGTTAAAAAATTTGAATAGACCAATAGAAATTATAGAAATAGAAATGCTATCAGATGCTACCGGTAAAGCTCCCAGGAACTCAATGAATGGTAGGAACTCAATGCTACTGAACTGAAATACGTCATACCAGTTCTCAAAAAACGGAACAACCTTTTTTATAATAACCTTGGTTTCTGCTCACTTAAAATCTTGGGCTTATTGTACTCACCAAAATAATGAAAGTTATCGTATCAAAACATAGCTCCGGAAATCGGAACAAGTTGAAGTCGGTAACTACAGTAATGCTTTAGGCATTCAACAAAATTTGCAAAATTGTCCAGAAGCAAGTTTTTTAAAGTGAATTTACTCATTTAATTTTATGTTAAACTTGTAATCTCTTTGACAAACTTGTAGAGAATTCAATTTTAAACAAAAAATGTCAAATGACCCAACAGCCGAAAACACGCCCAAATTTCATAACATCAGTTGCTATTAGATCAAAACGCACTAATTTTTCACAGTCTTTTGGAGCTTGTAAAAAAAAGGTTAGATTCATAAAATCCATTATTTTTTTTAGTTTGGGTGTGTTTTCGGCTATTTATTTAAGTGTCCTCTGATCTTGCTGTCTTCTGAGTCTAATTAGTGGAATAAATTGGTGTATGTTACTAATAAAATTCGTTATTTTCAGGATGCTTGATGATTTTGCAGCCGAACTAGAAAATACAGACTCCAAGTTGGACTCAACAATGAAGAAGGTGGCCAAAGTTCTTCACATGTCAAATGGTTAGTACTATTTTTATATCAGTAATATGCATTTATATGAAACTCTGAAGAAGACAGAAATTATACCATTAAATTCAGTGAACTACTAAACAATTAATGTACTCTGATTCAAACTAAAAAGAAAAACATATCAGCAATTTTTCATGAGCTGAAGCTCATCTTTGTGCTATAAGTTGAAATATTTTTTTAATCATTAGCCTAATATGTATATTATACCGTAGTTGAAAAATCAAAAAGAGAATATTCGACATTTATCTATGAACTTCTAAATATTTCAACCTTTTTGGACAGTCATTTATTCACTAGAATTCATTAAAAGACCTCAAATACATTTAAAGGCTCTAAACCTTACAAGTTCTACACCAGGTGCCTGCTTACAAAAAAAGTAAAATATAATATGAGTAGAATTATTGAAATTGCGCAAAAATGATTAAATACATAAAATACTAGAAAATTAAATATTTTTATCAATAAAAAACTAAATTTATAATATTTTTTAAAATTTATATTTCATTTCATCTTTCATCAGATTCTATTGTAATTTATTAAGTCCTAATTTCTCTTGATAATAACCCATTATGTTTACTGTGATATCATGTTGGAATATTTTTCTCAGTAATGAGTTTATGTATATTGTTCATTAATATTCATTGCAAAAGTCTTTTGTATATCTAGGTAGCACACAAACTATTTGTTCTCCCTGTCATGTCAAATTATATAATTTATTCAAATAGGTTGAATTATTGGGCGTATTTCAAAGGTAGGATAAAAAATAGCAATTTAGTGTACTAACTTGTTTGTGGATTTATTAGAAGACAATTTCAAAGAGTTGTATTTACAACCCATGAAATGTTCAATAAATTTCTACATGATTACCTATTCTATTTAATCTTTTAAATATGTTTTTCCAACCTTGGTCTTTGCTGTACTAACTGGAACTCTTCCACCCATACTCACATTTTTACAATATAGCAGGCGTTGTTCGTTGGTGGTCATCTCAAATTATTAACTATATTTATTTATTATACAAACTGTTTTTACAAGAACATGCAGGCTACCTATAAATTGTGCTCAATACCCACCCTATGAAAGAGTTGTCCAATAAGAATTAGAGAAATATGTACTCATGTAGAAATTTATTGAACTTGTCACTATTTGTTATAAATGAAACTCTTGTCTTTCAAAATTGAAAATGAAATTGTCTTTTCGATAATTCATAATTCATTTATTTGCAGCCAATATACAATTAGTGATGCAGGCTAAGTCATGATCAAAATCATATTTCAATTTTCACTAATAGCAATAATTATTTTAAATATTTCTTGATAACATCAATAGAAAATATTAATAAAGTTAGATTCAAGATGTGAAAAACATACTACAGAAAAGATCCTGTCAAAAAGATTTTCAAAAACAAAGTCAACTTGTAGACTATGTAAACCAACAAGTAAAACTGAGTCATATATCTTACAACATACGGATTTTTCTAAACAGTTTTTTATATATACCTATTTATATAAATATTATGTCTCAAAATTTTAAACAGATACATTTCAGGTTGTTGCAAATAAAACATTAAAATTAGATGTCACTTGATAACATCTCGTCAACAGAGTAAAAACCCTTCTCCTTGAACCATTTTGTAATTGTGTCCTTGAAATTTTTACATTCTTCGTCACGTATAGCTACCGGCAGCTTATTGAATAATTTTATCCCAGTATACAAATACATTTCTTGAGTTTTGGAGAGTCTTACCTGCCCATGATTGACGTGATTGCATGACCTGGTATTGTGTTCATGAAAGCTGCTTCCCAATCTCAATGTACTAGTAATTTCTTTAATAAATGTTAAGGCCTTTAGCATAAAGATGCAAGGCAGAGTCAATATGCCATTTTCACTAAAAAATGGTTTATAAGAATCTCTCCTGACCAGAATAAATCTACTTACAAGTTGGTATACTAATGTGTTGCTTTTTATTAAGCTAAGAAATGCGCCCAATATGTGAATACATATTATGTTATATGTGAATACATAACTTTATGTTCACTCTATGAAATTTGTAAGTAATATATAATTAATTTGAGTTGTCTTATTGCATTCACAGACAGGAGACAATGGCTTGCGATCGGTATATTGTCAGGCATTCTGCTGTTAGTCATTGTCCTGTTCATAGTGCTCTGAATGAATGCGTCAGCCAAATCAGCGATCGTCTAGAAAAGGAGCAGCTCGTTAACTGCTATTCAAGTCAGCAGCTATAGCAGACGGCGAGCATTCCTCTGGAGGCGTATTTGTTGTGTTGGTAGCCTTGACTCACTCCAATAAATCGCCTAACGGACCTTGTACAAATATTTAGTAATCATCTAGTTCTCGTTTATGAAACTGAATCCAATGCAAAGTATATATTAATATGAATCATTAAGAAAATTTATATTATAATGTTGGAAGTGATTCCCCTGCGTGACTTATTGATAACTCGGTTGATCCCCTAATATTAGACTTGCTAAGCAAGATTTTTTAACTGAGGGTAGAGGGTTGGTCGTATTGAGGCCTAATTGTGTTTGTGTGTATGAATGTGAGTGTGTATTAGTGTATGTTGAAATGAATGTAGCTTGGCCTCACTTTTTCTGAAAGTTTCACTTACGCTTTTTTATTCTATACAAGAGGGATGTATGTAAAAGACGGTCATTCAGTTCCTGACTTCGCTAATGAATAAAATGATGGGAATCGATATCGATGAATCCTAGCTGATTGGTTGTTAAAATTCAAATTTATAAGTTGGAACTAATTTTTGTTTTATATTATGTCATCATCGTCAATGAATAAAGCAAAATACTATTGCAGTCATAATAATGATTTATTTTATTTTATTAATGATAATGAAAAATACACTGTTCTCTGCTGTAAAATCACTTCCCGGTGGTTCGGAACCCACCAAAAACTGTAGGTCCAACTCATCAATCACCATCATCCAACTCATTACCCACGCATAGGTCTCAGACCTATGTGGGCTTCATCCTCAGAAGAAAAAATCTATAGTTTAATAATTTATTCATTTCTCAATATGTGAAAGACGTTCGCATAGCCTAACGGAAGAAGTGCTAGGTTATTCACAAGCACGGTTTACAAAAAATGTCTAAATTTTAAAAAAGTTTTATTTCTCAAAAATTGCTGAGTTTTGTAAAAAAAATAACGAATTACAAAGTAAACCTTGAAACAGTTTCCATTACAAAATCCTTAAAATAAGCTCCTTGGGCTTTACAAGCTGAGATGAAGGCTTAATAGGGCTCAGCGGATTGTATTGTTTCAATTATTATTAAATTGGAATAACAATTTTTACATGTGCATCAAATTATTCGTCGATCCACGGCCATCTCTAACTTGAGATGATAGAGATGGCCGCGGAAAAGCTCCTCTAGTCCTTATGTCAATAATGAAATTAAATATAACGATTTTTAATGAAAAATATTCATTGTAAGGAACAATTAAGAAAGAAAAATTTTCAGTTTCTTTTGGGCTAGCTGATAATAATCATTAGTTATGAAATTTCTAAACTTGACTTGTGAAAAAGTTTGAAGACCATCGCTCTACCCTCCATCCCACCGATTTTATAATTATTATTAGACAACAGCGCAGACATTTTGTAAAAATGCTCATCTTAAATATCGAATTTCTCAACTATTCTCAATAGTATTCGTTGTTTACTTTTTCTGCAACTGTCTCTCTTTCTGTTGATTCAATCCTATCAGAATCCAAATAATTTTATTTTTTCATTGAATTTATACTTTTTTATTCTTACAGTAGTTTGTCTAGTCGGAAATTTCTTTAAAAAAGTATTATTCAGGAAAGTAGACATTTGACACTTTCAAATTTCTAGAAATTTCTACGACATTTCTTGATACAGTACTATTCTTCTCTTAACCTGTTGCCAACTTTTAAATTATAATAATTGAAATAGTTTATGACTGTTGCTCTTACTATTATTATATTTCAGAAATAAACTCACTATTTCACTAGTCTTTTAAACTGTAGTCTGAAATCTGTAATTTAGTATAATATTTAGTCTTTGACATAGAAAACTTTCATTTGAAATTATTTTATTTCATTTAACATTCTTGTCCTTTCCTGTAAATCTTTAATTTTAAAGTACATATCCCTTGAAATCAGTCTAAAACTGTATCTGTATAGAGGTGAAATGTAATTGTAGATTTTTATTTTATGTATATGTAGAGATTTATTAATTTCATTATCAAAGTAGTTGACTAGTGATGAAAATTTCTGACAGTAGAAAATGCAAGACGTTTTGTTGACGTGAGGTAACAGACTTAGCTGCAGAAGCCTAAAACTTATTATAAAACCAAAGAATTTAAAATCGGTCATGAACTCATTAGCATTTTCATTATTATTGAGAGTACACTATAATTTCAGATGCTTTAAAATTGAGTACGCTTTTATATTGATGCCTTCAACTTTTCTTTCTAAGTGTTTCAGATTATATTATTGGTGGTAAATATCTGAAATGATAATTTTAAAAATCACCGTGCATTATCAAAGAATTTAAAATCGGTCATGAACTCATTAGCATTATTAATATTATTGAGAGTAGACTATAATTTCAGATGCTTTAAAATTGAGTACGTGTTTTATATTGATGCCTTCAACTTTTCTTTCTAAGTGGTTCAGATTATATTATTGGTGGTAAATATCTGAACTGATAATTTTTTTAAATCACGGTGCATAAGGTGCTACAAGTTGTAAATGAAGTGAACGATTGTTTATGAAGTTCCATTTTCTTTCTAGTGGCAGTCCTTGCATAGTTGGACCAAACTCATTCACTCATTAATGAACAGTATTATCACTTATAAAGTGTCGTATAACAGTTTGAAATTTATCAATTTCATTTCTAAGATCACTGTAAAATAGTCTCATACCTTCATGAAAACCTAATAAATCATGTCAAATTCTATTATATAAAGGTATCGTTTCAAGTCGATTTCTTTCAATTTAAGACAATTCATGTGGATGAATTAGTTTTTTCTTGTAGAACTTTACTCTGTAGACATTGCTACCAACGAGTCGTAGCGGTACCTGACAGCTACCTTGAAGGTTCCGGGTTTGATTCCCGATTTACCCTGGCATTTTAATATCATCCACCTCATTCTCCAAGCACAAGTATCAGCTTCATGAAAAAATCACCCTCAATAAAAAATTCATAATTTTATACATGTAAAAATTAATAATCATGTTCATATTTATTAGGTTATAGCCTATATTTTTATGTACTTGAGTAAATAGAATAATTTTCTCCATTTAGTAGGTTTTAGAAAATTATAATCATCAGTTGAAATTATAAAACGTAAGTAGGTTGTATTTTCTGTATAGAAAGCAGTGAAATATTGTTAGCCAAATTTTGGAAGTTATTATTTTTTGTTCACATATAATTTTCGTTAACATTCCTTCCAAAAATATGAAATTTTAGTAAATATTGATTTTCTAATACGATTATTTGACCAATTTCAAATAATTTTACATTATGATATTTTATAGATTCTAATGAATAAGACTAGTAAAAAATTGAAACACTAAATGGATGAATTGTTGAAACTTTTGGTGTTGTATACAATAAATTATTGAACTTGAGTGCTTTAAACCTAAATACAAACATTTAATAAATCTCAATTAATTTTTCTGTACTGTATTGGACTACTGAAACAAAAATACAATTTTGAGTTTCCAGTATCATGGATTTATAATAAATTTTGCCATGTCATACATCCAATAGTGGCGTTGTGTCATCGCAAGCTCATATCTGTAAAAGTTACAGATTATAATATTGATCTCAAAACTCTGTTGCATGATTCACAATAGATATTCTGTAATAATTACAATGGTACATATTGTGTATGTAATATGTGGCTGGTTTTAATTGTAAATATATTATGTGGATAGAGGAATTATAGTAGGATATTACGATGTGTATGTGAACATTTGCCCGGCATCTACTGTTTAATATGTTTACAAAACATCCAAAATGTTTTCTTCTATTTACATTGTTATTTTCCGCATTTTGTTGATTATTTATAATTTTTATTCATTTATTATTTTCCTAACAGAAAATTTCCATTGTTTTGAATGATTGGGAATCTACATATTTTATTATGATTTGTATATTGTGTTGCTGGCTGTGAATAAATAAATGAATCGGAACTATCCTTTGAAAATTTCAGACTAAAATATAAAATAAATGGTATAAATGATAGTAAACAATTTAGATTTTGTTTTGTTTTTCCCTTGCTTCATCAAGCCTTTATTATTCTCTTTCCTTTTCGTCTTCAACAAAAATATTCTACTTTCGATTTTTCATTCTAAATACATTCATAAAATAGTGAATATTTATTTCCTTTGTAATTTCATCTAGCTTCGAACATTCTTTTTTCCTTGCTATGTCAGTAAACTTTCAATTTTGACTGACATGAAAGCTTTTCATATACGCCATTATTTTCATGGAAGCTCCTCATCAAAATTTTCATTGATTTATCATTCTTTGCTTTACAAAAAAAATATGTAAGCTTACAATAAACACTATGTGAGCTGCGAATTTGTCATTTTTCTTTAATTTTTAAATACTTTAACTCTATAGTTGAAGGATACATGTAGAGAAATACGGCAATAGTTTATTTAATCATTTCTACCTTACCTTTTTTTATCAAGGAAGCGGAAATATGTGTGCCATGAATAACGGTAGGTCACCCTAATTCATAATTTTTTAAATAATACAGTTTGCAGCTTTTTTATTTTGAAAAACAATTTTAAATTAAGAGTATTAAAAACTATTGTCACAGCACATACAAATTTCCAAATTATTGCAATTTGGTGAACCATATGATATTGTTTACTCATCCAGGTGGCTCTGTTGGAAGTAAGTTTGGACAATTAGACTCAATTATCAATCTATATTTACAAGTCATCATTATATAATACTATACAGTATTAGGCCTGAGTCGATGTATTTTCAAAAACTGGTTATTACTATACATAAGAGAAAACAAAACTGGCTGAAAGAAAGTCTGAATCGACAGTGTTAAAATGAGCTGGATTCTAAATATATATTCAACCGGCACAGGTCGTCGAAGCCCTATTATCTACCGGTAGTTTACAAATACAGTATATATTCTCGTAGGTCCTGTTTGTAACGGTGACCGATTAGATTGACCAGCAAAAAAGACACAGTTCTCTGCTGTAAAATCACTTCCCGGTGGTTCGGAACCCACCTAAAACTGTAGGTCCAACTCATCAATCACCATCATCCAACCCACGCACAGGTCTCAGACCTATGTGGGCTTCATCCACAGAAAAATATATATATCACAGAGGAGATTGAATTTAAGCTAATGCTACTCCAAGTGAATGACACAATTTTATTCATAGAATTTAGGAGGATTATAATCAGTGCAACGCTACAACCAGCTTAGTATACAAAATTATGAGAAAAAAGTTATAAAACAAGGACTGCTCAAATAGTTTGTATAATTTGATCAGTATGGATGAAACGTGAAAGTTGAAAGTACGACAAAAAAAGGAAAATTTGACGATAAAGACCAACTTTAAATATTATAAGATACGATTGGTATACAAGCGCTAGATGAAGAGAATAAACCACTAATAAATAAGCAAAGAGAATTATCCGAGTTAGGTACCGCATTCGCATAGTATGTTATGTATTGCCTATTTATCACGGTATGGAAGTAGAAATGCAATGTCTGTCATTACTTTGAAGGTAACTTGATTACATCTTACATCTGAAATAAAAATCAATATTCAGATGGAAACTAACTGTATTGACTTATTTGTTTTGTAAATAAAATTGATTGATATTTCATATTTGGTCAAAAGTGAGTAGAAAATTATTTATTCGCAATTGAAGACTGCAAGTCGTTGAATTTACAATGAAAAGTTAATATATGAATTCCGATTTAAATAGAACGCTATAAATCACTACTGCCCCATACCAACACGACAGAATAGAACTTGTATCATTGTACATTCAAATTTTCTTTCATGGGTCTCCATCCTTGATATTGAATGATTCTATTGAATATCACAATAAATTTTTCAATTTCACTGTAAAATCTTGAAAACAGTATATAATTTGTGTATTATTTTATTCCATGAAGTCCCACTCCTCTAAAGATTTGTGCTTGGGTTGGTAGTGCATCTTTACAAAATCAAAACAATGCTAGATACTACTTTAGCTTCAATTATCAATCCCAAGTTTTTTATTTTTCGTGCAAATCAACCCTTATAATTTGTTTTTGTTCTGTTTATTTTTCGTTTCACCAATTTTTTAACTGTTTTTGTAAGTAAGCACCTATTTTTATTCCTAAATTACGATTGTTTAGTAGATGTTTCACTTTTGTGGTTAGGCCTGTCGCATCTGAACCTGTTGAATCGTGCCCATGCTTTGTTTAAGTTTAAACCCTCATTATTATTGAACATTTTTATAAATCACTCCATCATTTTCGTTTCATATTTTGACTCTCAAGCTTAAAAATGAAATTTGAAAACTACCAAAAAATCATCAGTGTCGAAATGATACAGCTTGTTTGTTATGGTTTAACCTGAATAGGTTAGGAATCCAAACATTCATGTATCTCGTCCATTTATTTTTCAATAAACCTTTCGATGCTTTCAATAATAGTATCCTAAGCACCATGGAGGAAAAGTAACGAACTTCTTACATTGTATTATGTAAGTTCAGTTTTGAATCGCAGAATGCAGTTTCCTAAAAAGCCTCAGTAGGTCTGTACAAAATATTATTATCCATTGAGAAAGCGTTACCTATTTTTCTATCGCTAGAGTTAATTCGATTCGATAAATATTATTGCTTTTTCCCGTATTAGAACAACTTGTGTAGACCTAACCCTAGCTAGATAGAATACAATGTCGATTCACTACGGTACTTTATAATTCATTTTATTGGGCTAGTTTGAAAGCAGCCAAAAGTCTAAAAATCCCATTTAAATGAGTTTTTATTTAGATGACTTGGCATAAATTCTATCGGTACGTTAGTAAGTTGATGACATTAAAAACTGATCATGTCTATCTAGCCTACAGACTCCAAATTGAATAATTTTGCGTAGGTATTGCAAGTTTTGGATTCATTATTAGTGGCTAATTGCTTTATTGTGTTTTCTAATACTTCTGTTTGTAGAAACATAACGCGATGTAAAGTGATAGCCGCGAGCCGTAGCAGGTATCGTTCAATCAGATAGAGATAAGCTGGGTTCTCTTAGGTCCTGTTCGTAACGTTGACCGATTAGATTGGCCAGCAAAAAAGACACTGTTCTCCGCTGTAAAATCACTTCCCGGTGGTTCGGAACTCACCTAAAACTGTAGGTCCAACTCATCAATCACCATCATCCAACTCATAACCCACGCACAGGTCTCAGACCTATGTGGGCACCATCCTCAAAAAAAACCTAGTTTAGGCCTTTTCTCCTCCGTTACTTTCTGATTACTTATTTTCCTTTATTATTTTTTTAATGTATTATTGGTTTTTTATTTTTATTTTGCTCCAGTTCTAAACTTGACAGAATGCTCTTGATTGAGCCTAGCAATTAAGATGAGCTGACCTTGTGTAAATCACTCACCTTAAATCATGATTATTGATAGAATGCTCGCAGAGCGAGAGGTTCAACTAGTTGAAGGTTCTGCTTCAGTGCTATCATGATTTTCATGGAAGATGCCATCGTAGTACTATATATAGCCTTCTGCCTTTTGGTGACTGGTGTATGTTTGCATCTTTGTTGTGACATAGCATCCAGCTACCTTATTTTACTCTCGTTCTGCAAAAAATTAAGAGGAAAAACTTTGAACAAAGAAACGAGTATAACCACTAGAGCTGCGTATACTGTAATAATGAGCAATAAGGATATTATAAGCGCTGCTTCCTACTTTCATAGTGTGGATATATATCGGTTAAGTGAAGAGGACTTTTGTGAAGTAGATTGCATCTCTTACTGGTGTACAATGGTAAAAGGCATATAGAGAAGAGAAAGGATGAAAAATACAAGAAATGCGTGTATTATAGACGAATAAAACAAGAGAATGAGTCGTATAAGATAAAGATGAAGTTTGCAGACCAATATAAAATCTGGGTTCTAGACTATATTTGGAGTTGGTAAATTACTAGAATACTAGAAAATTATTCCACTTGTTACTAAAACAATAAGAAATTTGTTGTGGTAATAGTGATGTTGTGGAACTTGTTCATCATGAATAAAAAATTCAGACATTGTCGTACCACTTGGATTAAGTGGTTAATTTATGTGGTTTGTCAATATCTGAATTTTATATTCATATTTAATATTTGGAGTGAATCTCATCAAAATTATCATGCAGCTTTGGAATGTTCATAGTTTATTAGAGGGTATTATTAGTACTGTACGTATAGTCCAGTAGTTTATTATTAGTTTGGGTATTATTAGTTTTTTAGTGTAGTGTATTTACTTATTCTAGATAAGTCTTTGTTGATTCGAAACATTTGAGCGCTTGCAAGAACCTTATTAAAATAATTCTTAGTAATTGGTGCGCACAGGTGCATAGATCTATTACAGTATCGTGTGAAATCAAGGCATTATAAAAGATACAATTGAAAATAGAATTGATAGTTAGAAACAAAAGTAGCTATGTTAATTACAAACGTGCATCTATGGACCAGTCTTGATTTAAATATCATAAGAACAAGAGAAACTATATCAATAACAATTTTTTCAACCAAGTTACTCATAAATAGACGTACATAAATAGACGAACTTGGCGATGTAGGTTCTTTCAATTATAGAAAGCTTTCTTTTAATACTCGAAAAATATGCTGAATGTGTATTAACAAGACTATAAAGTGCAAGCCAGAGAGTCTGCAGACTGTGACTGGAAATTGATGCAGACTAATTATTTTTAACTTCAGCTTGATCAATCAATCGAAGCTGAGCTTAAAATGAAAATCTTGTGCGAAATCATTGCCCATTTAGATAACTGATTTAAAAAAAATGGAATTTGAAATTTTACTTTTCAAAATTTTATAAGCGGGATAAAATATTTATTTTACCACAGTAGATTACATTAATATTGATGGCATCCCTCAAATGTGATCATCAATCAATTCGCAAATGCAATTTACTCAGAGAAATTATTATTATTATTGATCATAAATGTTTTTTTTAATTTTTCAGATGTGTGCCATTGAGTTGTGTAATGAAGCATAAAATATTAATCTATAAGTGTTAAATACAATATGGTGTTCAAGTTTTTTTTTAATTGAAGCTTTTGGGTAAGTTTTGAACTCAATTTCTAAGCATTTTAGGGTTGTAGTTTAATATTGTAGATGAAAATACTTTGGTTACTGTTTAAGTGTAGATTAATATTGTCTTAAATTCTCTAACCTGTTTAGTTATTCTTTGATTAGTTGCTATTCAATCGAAATAAAAAGACTATGACTTATCATGTCGCTACATGCTAGGTACAGTTTTAACATTTTACACAATTTTTTATTAATTTTCTCCATTATTAATGCGTTGGACTTATGTCTGGGTTGAATTATTTGATAGGTATAGATTTTGCATTGTAAGTCATTATCAAGACGTATTTTATATTACTTAACACTATATATCTTAAACTTTTCGATAAGTACAATAATTACTTGAAATTAACCAAATTGGAAGTGTTAAAACTTTGATTACTACATTTTCTTTATCTTTAATAACCTTCTTTAAGAATATTATTTTGTGTTGGTGATATTTACTAATGTCAAAGAGAATTTAATTATCTAATATTGATTGTCTCTGCTAATGCATATAAGCATTTTATTATGTACTAATTCGGAGATTTTAATGCTTGTTATGTAGGCCAAACCGTGCTTCAAATGTAAAGTCAATGGAGGTATTAGAGATTGGAAAAATAAAAAGGGGGAAGTCAAAATTGATATAGATTGAAAAGAATGAGCTTAAATAAAAAGTTATCTTAAATGACAGTTAATTTTATTAGTTTATTTTTCTATTTTATTCAGTATGGGGTTTTTAATATCAAATGAAAAAAGTTCTGTCATATTGCTAATTTTATTTAATTCTATCCAGTGGTTCGGAACCCACCTAAAACTGTAGGTCCAACTCATCAATCACCATCATCCAATTCATTACCCACGCACAGGTCTCAGACCTATGTAAGCTTCATCCTCCGAAAAAAAATTATGCATCATTTTGCTGTTGTAAAACTTTCTCGTTACACAACTCAAATATCCCTGGACAAAATTTATTTTCCGAAGTGATAGTATTGCTGCAGTAGAATGTTATAAGAAAATATCTACATATTTACTGCATCGATTTCATGTTCAGTAGATCATGGATGATGATTCAAATTCTAAGCCGTGTTGTTTTGGGGGAATTACCATTCGGTTTGTAATGAAATGCATACTCTGTTCCAATTTTATTAACTCCTGATCGCCCTTGCATCAAATTTCAAATCAGAGGGTGTCTTCGTTTTATGCTATATTGAGCATACACTCATAGCATTCACATACGCTTTCCAAACTTGCATTTACAATCCGTTCCATACACGAAACTAATTTAGATTAGTCTAACAGCCCATTCCCAATTTTCACACTCGGGGCTCTATCCGCTATATAGAACAAAATGTAGAAATCGATCCCCTATTCTGATAGCCCAATCATCTTCCCTGAATAATTATAATCGTGCATTATGGTATTCGTTACTGTAATCTACTTGGCACTTACCATTTTTGTTTGATATTCAATTTTCAATTTATTTATTTCAGAATCCAAAATACAAAAGAATGCAAAACATGACAATGACTGTACAATGATACAATGTAAAAAAAAGATACTTCGAGTACTTGTCTATAATATAATATTTCTATTTAAAAATATATAATTTGGTTGACTTTAGCATAAGTTAAACTTGTCTGCTGAAGCCAGTTACTATTCAGACTATTTCAATAATTTTTTTCTGTTCTTCATTATTTCCAACTATTGATCCAGAATCATAAATAATATCATTCAGGAAAATGCATAGATGCGTGAATTATTAGCAATATAAGTTTTAGTAACTATCAAGAAATTTGGAGAAACTTCGTTTCAGAAACAAATCTTCGTGTTTGATATGTAGGTAATTTAAGTAAACTCAGACTAGAAGCTTTTTCAATTAAGACATTTTTAATTAGCTAATGAAACCATCAATATAATAAAATTCAAATTTCAAGAAATGTGTACCGTACCGGTAACATACAGAATGTAATTTATCAATTGACTACCTGGCCCGACGCGCGTTGCTGCATTCTCATAAAAATTCTCCTTGATTTTATTATTCGCCACCTCCCGCTGAGGTTACATTTCAAATTAGGAAAGAAGTTAGTCCTAGGGCTCTTCCAGCTGATCATAGAGGCTTCGTTGTTTTCTTAATACCACAACATTTCAAATTTAAACCTCCTACGACTATAAGGGTAGAAGCTAGGACTTTTTATTTTATTATTCACCACCTCCGGCTGAGGCTGCATTTCAAATTTCTAGCTGCATTGGGTAACAGATGTCATCAACCTGGCATAATTATTACATTTCATCATACCTAGTCGTATGTTTCCTACATATTGCAAGGCTCCGACTGTGCGGTAGCCTACATGCAAAGTGCAAAGTCTTTTGCTGTTCAAAGACAGCGTAAATAACGCCGCTAAGGGGCCTGCCATATGATTAAAAACTGTTGACTTATATCAGCTGTTCCTTTAAGCTGTTTGGCCGGCACGTTCAGTAGGTTAGGTCTATAAAATGGATTAATTAATAATAATTAATTATTAGCTCCCCTATTAAAATTTATGGTAAGAAACCATCCCCAATATTCACATAACATATTCCCAAAGTTTCATGCCGATCTGTCAAGTAGTTTTGAAGTCTATAGGGAACATACATACATACATGCATACATACAGACAGACATTCAATTTTATATATATATATAGATATATAGATTTAGGCAAATAGTAGAATGTCAAATTATCCTTAATACCGTTGCCGTTTCTACTTCGGCAGTCAGGTTAGGTTACCAAAGCCTACATGGAAACGTACATGTATCATTATTAGTTCGACTGTAAACATTTAATATCTTCAATTTCTAGTACCTTACAACGTTTGTACAGACTCCAAGACCACCAGCATTAAAATACAATTCAAGTAACTCAAATCAACCGTACTGTATGTTAAGTAGTACTAGTTGTACTCGTAAATTCAATGTATCCTATGGTTCAGTAACTCAATAATGGTTCACCGCATAATATTTCTTACATATCTTTCGGCCATTTAGTCGGCTCCTCGCTTGAACAAAACGGCAGAACGGAAGCTTTGTCGTTCATATCTGCTCCAGTGCTGTTCTCTCATTTTCAGCCCGTGCCTGCAACCTCCCTACGATTATATTCATGTACAGGAAACCACCATCAGTGGCACGCAAATAGTTATCCCAAGCATTACACAACTTATTGGTAGTTGACGGGGATAACCTCCCTATTGTAATGCTTAATATATGTGTATATTATAAACTAACCTATAACCAGTTATTGTTTCTCTATCGTTTGTGTTTGCGTGGCGGCGAACCTCTGTGTCTATTATAGCTTGAACGTGATCGTGATTTCTGCATGTTGTCGTTCCCTATGGTAATGGTAATGTCCTTCTCTTCCCCTAGCCTCACCCGCACCTTCCCCTCCCCGGACAAGCCAATCTATAACTTGGTAGGTATCCTGTGCCGCTAACTGAAGGCCATGCATTAATGTATTGTGGATGCACTCTCCAGCCGCGTACATTTGGAGCGCGCGCGCACCCGCCGTATGTTTTGGCAGGAATAGGAAACGCTAATGAATATGCAGCAGAATTTCTAGTCTAAATGAACGACGTCGGCTGGCCCCAATCCCTTGCTCTGTACACCACCACCATAGTCCAATGCCCAAGTCGTGTCTTTTGTTCATCTACAAATATGTCTTAAATTATTTTTTAGCCATGCTGAAAGCAATATAAAATTTATGATCTAAATCAATTGAAATTAGACTAGTTATTGAGAGTGATTGGTCGCTCGCTGAGCGTAGTTTGAGGGTGGACATAATGTTACGTCAAGGACGCTCGGGACTGCGCTTGGAAGGGTCATGCTGGAAGTAGTATTATAAAATTCATATTTATCCAAATCAATCAAAAGAAGGAGGCTTGTTATTGGGAGTGTTTAGCCGCTCACTGAGTTGCTGAGTTGCTCTTGAAAATTTTAATAAAATTAATAGTGAATTGTTAGTTTAATTTTAATTTCTAAAGATTTCTATTAAAAGCTTAATTAAACACCAAATTTAATTTTTTATTCAACTTAAAACCTAAAAAAAAACTTATAAATAAAAATTTAAGTAAAAAGATAAAACCCAAAACTTAAAAAAAATTACTAAGTTCCACTTTTTTTTTTCAATAAAATAATGTGCAGTCACGGACTCTCGGGACTACGCTTGGAAGGGTGACCGGCTCGGAAGTTATAGATTATGCTTGGAAGTAATTGACCACTCGCTGAGTGTGGTATGAAGGTGATCATATAGTTCAGTCACGAACGCTTGGGACTGCGCTTGGAAGGGTGACCGGCTCAAAAGTTATAGAAAATGCTTGGAAGTAATTGAAAACTCGCTGAGCGTGGCATGAAGGTGATAATATAGTTCAGCGTACGAACGCTTAGGACTGCGCTTGGAAGGGTGACCGGTTGTGATGGCATGGCGTTAAAAGCTTTATTATCACTTACCCAGTGGTTCGAAACCCACCTAAAACTGTAGTTCCATCATTCACCTTATTACCCACGAGCAAGTCTTAGATTCATTTGGGCTTATTCAACAAGAAGAACAAAAGGATGTGAATTTATTCAAATTGGCAATATAGTTTGGTTTATTTGATGTATGTTTGAAATATTAGTAAGTATGTACAGGTGTACATCAAATAAATCTAACTATATTGCCAATTTGAATTTACATCCTTTTCACGTCCTGCAGGAAAGGAAAAAGAAAATTCGAGTTCTTCAATTTCACAATGTAAAGAATGAACTTCTTTATACTTTTTTTTGGAGGATGAAGCCCACATAGGTCTGAGACCTGTGCGTGCGTAATGCTGAATTGGAGGATGAGTTGGACCTACAGTTTTAGGTGGGTTCCGAACCACCGGGAAGTGATTTTACAGCAGAAAACAGAGTCCTTTTTGCTGGCCAATCCAATCGGTCACCCTTACAAAGAGCGCCCAGGAATTTCGTAGCTTATCTCTGATTGAACAGATACCTGCTACGGCACTCGGCTATCACTTCCCCAACTGTTTCACGATATATTTTATCCAAGCAAAAATTCGTTCTGGAGATATTCGTTGATGAGCCGTCGTCTTGCCAATATTGCAATGTCAGGGGTTACCATTAAATATTCGTTATTTGGAAGTTTGTTTTATAGAAATTTTATTGTACAGTGCTTCACTTAGCCACTTCCAGTTGTTTTTTTTTTCAAAGTTTATCTGTTAAAGTTCTTTAAAAAATAAACGATAAATAAATCCAAGTAAGAAATAATAAGGGAAACCTTAAAATACCCGCTAGGAAATCATGCGTTCAAGTACAGGTATGAGTAGCAAAAAAATTAACATCAAGTATTCATGAATGAATTCTTTGGAGAGTGATAAAAAAGAGAAGATATACTAAAAAGGAAAGAAAGAAGTAAGCGTTGTGTGTAAATGATTAGCTGAATCCAGTATTAGAGTATTATATTATTTTACAATTTTCGTTTATCTGTTTCATTTTATCATGAATCTAAAACACAACCATTCATATCTTCTGTTGACCAGAAAATTTAAGGGAAAATTGTTAATCAACTTATTACCGGAGTCAAGTTATATAAAAATACCCTTCTACTTACACTCAAATCTATTCTGCAATGTTTAAATGCGTTACTAATAATTGAACTGTTTCCTCATAGACAGTAGCCCAGAAAATGGAGAGATGATTAATTTTGTATATTTCTGTAATTTGTCTATGAGCTTTTGATCCCAGAATTAAACAATTTCAATGGAATTTTTCTATAAATTGTGCATGTAAATATAATCATAGAACATAGAGAGGATCCGTTAACAGGACCGGAATAAAATTAGGGATATGGAATCGTAAGCAGTACAGAGTAAACTTGATGCTACGATACAAAACTGGTCCAGAATAGATAATTGATAACAGGGGTTGAGAAATTTTTAGAGTAGAATTGATGCTACGATAGAGAAATTGGGGAATCTATTACCCCAAAAAAGCAGAATTTCTTAAATTTCTAAAAAATTAGTAGAGTTGATGCTGAGGTATAGAAATTTGAAAATGTATTTCTTAACAAAAAAAATAGAATTTTTTGAAAATTTCTAAAAATAGTTTTTAATAACTAGATTTTTTAAATCTCTGAAATCGTTCCTATATTGTGTGAGTAAGGAAAAAATCGAATTTCTTTAAAATTTCAAAAATAGGGTTTTTAAATAAAAATATAAATTTCTTTACATTTCTAGATTTTTAATAATGACTTATTGAAATCCTTCTAAAATCTTTCTTATGTTTCTTGAGGAATATTTCTTTGCAAGGAAGGATTCTAACCAGAATTCTGGTGATGTTGGAATTCTGGGATGTTGATGTTTAGGATTGTCCATGTAGTAGGCAAGTGACGAAGTGACAAGGAATCTATATATGGGGAAAAATAATGAATAGAACTAGAGAAAGTTCATTGATCGATCCTTTCCCTGTTTTTCTGTAGAATTTGTAACCCTGACAAACGAAACAATGATCCTAGGTTTTGTTTGTAGTCACGGCGTCGCTGGCATTGACGAGGACGCTTGGAACAAGTTTCTGCTCATTGTTTACTCTAGCTAGGGTTGTCGTTCGGTACCTGATGATAGGAAGTGTGGGACATCTTGAATGAATCTTCAGTCTTCAGTGACACTGTGACAGGTGAAGCAAGGGAGGATACATGTGATTTCGTGTGAGTTGGCTAGATTTACAGTAACAGTGTGAGGGTGTTTGTTGACATACAAAACTCCAAGTATTAAGGTAGGCAAATAGTAATTGAACTTGATTTAATAATTATTGTGATGTACTTGTTGAAACATGTTCGATGATACATCTGCTTTCGTGTGAGCTGTTTATTTGTTTAAGCAGTGTTGTAGATTGTACAGTTACAGTATCAGGGTGCTTGTAGGTCTTGAATACAGTATAAACTAGGCAAGTAATAATGATAATAGAATTTCATTCAATTGGGGCGTCATTTCAATAGAATTTCATTCAATTTCATTTTTTGGGGCGTTTAATGGGCAGCACGATTTTATTCTAAGTATCTTGGCGGGCCGCTTGGCGCAGTTGGTTGGGGCGTCGCAACTTCAGCTTGCTGTCGTCTAAGCGGTCGTGGGTTCGAATCCCGCTCCACCGTCAGGCATTTATGTGTAATCATTCACCTCATTACCCACGCACAAGTCTCGGACTCATGTGGGCATCATCAGCAATAAAAAAAATTCTAAGTATCTTGGTTTGGCTTCTATCAATCCTAGTAGAAACACGATTTTCTATTTTGTCTTCTATTTTTTTATCGCAGCGTCCACTGGCCTATGAAGTGGTATCTGGATTTGTCAAACATATTATGTTCTACTAAATGAAGTCCTACTATCATATGAGATAAAAATTCATATGCCTTTTTTCCAATTTATACTGTTAACCTTGGCCAAATTTTGGTATTAAAATGTCTTCTATTGCTGTAAGAATTTGAGAGCTTCAAACAGCAGTTTTCCTTCTCCTGTGGCAGGCCTTACGTCTTATGACATTGACTTACGTCTTTATGACTTATAATTTTTTTATAATTGAAATTTACATTAGAGATAAAAACGGCATTATGTTCACCAACATCATATTTACTTGTCTTTAACTCATTGCAGTGCAGATCCATATAATTGGTTAAAACGTTTTCACAATACATATTGCATTTCAATTAAATTATATTGCGTAAGAAAAATTTGGATATTTTTGAGAGTAGAAAACATTATTTTAGTTGTCAGATCTCAGAGATAACAGATAAAATGTCATTGAATTGTGTAATAGTAAAGTATTAGAAGCTATAATATCAAGAATGTGACAACTTTAAAATCTAATATCAAAACTGACACTTTTTTTTTGAGGATGAAGCCCACATAGGTCTGAGACCTGTGCGTGGGTAATGAGTTGGATGATGGTGATTGATGAGTTGGACCTACAGTTTTAGGTGGGTTCCGAACCACCGGGAAGTGATTTTACAGCAGAGAACAGTGTCTGTATTTCTATTTAACTGTATTTCACTGTATTAACACTGTATTTCTATTTAACACTCACTTATACTGGAGAAAATGGAGGGATGCATTTCACTTCTAAAGAGAAGCTTCATCAGCCTCAACCTTAAAATGCACACCTAGTACTCATAACCAGCACACTGCCATTTGATAAATGTTCTACTGTAAGTTGTAGTTCATTTATAGCACTTTGAGAAGTAAAGGGCAATTTAAAGGCCTCAAATGATTTGAAAACTTAGCACAATCTTATTCATGACCTAATATCTCCAAATAGTCTTTAATTTCCATAATAGGAAACTATTTCGTATTGAGCAATCTAATAATTTATTTAAGTCTACCTCTCTGGGAACTGTAAAACAATAAACATGAGTTCGTTTTTAGGTAGGTTTTAATCGGCCTTAATTGTACCTCCAGTTACGCCATTTTCCTTTCACGCAGTCCTCACATCTACTGCATTCTTGACAAAATATCACGTTATATTTTATTAACATGAAAACATGTTTATCTGATGCCTGATATGAATTGGGGACTTTTCGGTTTGGCTCTTTAGAGATTGAAGTCTTGATTTTTATCTCAACTCAGCGGTCATTTTGGTTGTGTTATTGAGCTTTGATTACTGTGTGCATGCTATTGTCGAAAAAGCGTGTGAGTTTGTCGGACATTAGAGGGCATAAAAGTTTTATTATCAAAGAAACTCGAAACTCATTTTAGCATACACTTATTATATATTATTTCTCTCATTTTTATTTCACTCTTATTTATTATTCTCTTTGCCTCTTTTGCTCTATCGTTCTTCCTCTGAATGTAAAAGAGGACAGACAGCGTCCTTCTTCACTCCAATAAAAATAATCTGCCCATTTATCTATTCGTCTATCTTTACTTCCTTGTCGTTCCCATACTCTCTTTCCGTTTTTCTTTTCCAACCAACGCATCTTATAAATTCTATTCCACAACCGTCATGTAATAATATAATTTATTCTCCCCGCTGGCTTTCTGGCTGTAAAAAAACATAGATTGAAAGTTGTCCAGTCACGATTTCTGTTTATCTCTCAACACTTTTTCAAAAAGTCTGTGTTATTAGGACTAATAATTTCTTATTTATTAGTCAATCCGCTGAAAATTGTCACAATAAAACAACAAAAGTATACAGTAAATTGCAACTTGGTATTTTAGCTTTTCGAATGTAGTAAACTTGATGAATGTAAAAGACTATTATTGTTGTTTTCTGAATGTATGATGAGTGGTCTTTGTTATTCAGAAAGGTGAACGATCTATTCCTCGCTTTCTTTGTCATCTCTTGTGGAAATGAAAAGAAAATACAGCACTGGCTTATGGCTTTTGCATTAGTTTATCCAATTACTGTGTCCCAACTAAGGTAAGCTGATAATTAAATTTTTTAAATGTTTAAACGACTATCAGATTGAAAGAAAATTGTCAAATTGTACTGCCTTCTGTGTTGGTGAGTGCTCATTACTTGAGTGAGAATTAAATACTTTTAAGATATAATTCATAATTATATCAACAATGATAGTTTTTACGGTTTGAGTTAATTTATATTTAAATAGCATCTGGCGTAGTTAAAAAATGGAAAGAAACTTGTGTGTTACTTGTAGTTATTCGTCAGAAATATTTATTTCATTGAAGTGGCATTATTTTAGTCATTTTCCCCAACTAACAAGTCTACCTACAGGTTTCTTTATAATTTGCTTTGATAAAGTTCTTGTGATAGTTATTACAGTATAGTTTTACATACAAAATTAGTATAACTGTAAAAATGGAGAATTTTCAATAATTTGTGACTGTTTTGATGATACTCCTGATTTGCGCGGAAATTTTTTATATCGTCACACCCAGTATTTTTGTCATTATCAATCTATTTTTGTTTTTCCAACAAAATCTTTCCAAAAATTCACCCATGTGCTTTGGCAATAAACAACACATTCTATTCTTTTCCATGCCTAGAAGCCTACATAAGCCTCTCAGCTGGTTGCCAAATGGTTGACAGATTATTGCTATACATTATTTATAAGTGGTGTGTAATAGGTGTGCAAATAATAAGTAGTTATAATAATTATTAATACTTGAACGAATTTCTACATGAATAAAAAGGGATTTTTTAGGATGAAGTCCATATAGGCTTCTGAGACCTATGAGTTGAATGATGGTGATTGATGAGTTGGACCAACAGTTTTAGGTAGGTTCGAACTACCGAGTAGTAATTTTACAGCAGAGAACAGTCTTTTTTTGCTGGTTTATTTATTTTCAAGATAGTAATATTAACAAAGCGTATTTGTGTCTATAAGTGCAGATTCTATAATATTTTGTTTAAATAAATTTGAAAAATGTACTTTTAAGGAATTTTGGTCTCTAGGTCACCAATATTTCTATTCTATGAAGAGGGTAGGCTAATAGGTGTGCCCTCCCATAGGTATTGGCGCTGCCTGTGGGGATTACAGACAGGCATTATAGCTGTGGCCCTGGCCCAGTAGCCCCCAGTTGCACGGGCTACTAATGCCGCTTACTTATTCATCTAAAAAGACGAATCGTATGGCGGCCATAACGAGCAATGAGGATTACTTTGATTACTGTTTAGATGAATCGTTCAACAATCCTCCTCATCTATTCTCAAACGACGTGCACTGTGCACTTCGGCGCTTAGGTTAGGCTAGGAGGGTGCACTCCACCCACACACCCTGTATATCTATCTATCTATACACATAATGTGTATATGTACACGAGTATTAGTATAACGCATAGAGCATCGCGCTGATATAACAACGTTGTTGCGTTAGCATGTCGGATCTAGCCCACTAATATCAGTTAAAACCTAACCTAACCTAGAGCCGTGGTGGGCGCCATGTTGTGCCATTAAAACCTATACTCTGCCGCTGCCACAATATCTGTGAGCCGACCGGCTTTCGCGGCTCTAGAAACTCTGGCCGAGACTGCTGCATAGATCTCCATTCCCATACTCGCTTATAATACGTGCAACGCTATTATTAGTAATTTGGTAATTTCAATTCCAAAAACTAATGAATATCTCTATCTGCAATTCGGTGCTCTAATGGTCATTAACAAGTCGCGCTAATTATATCCGAATTTCGTGTCGGGCTGCTCTATTAATCTGGCGAGAATTAGTTGTGAGCCTTCTTCGCGGTCGCGGGTCCGGATTGTCCTGTCCTCCCTTCTCGCTTGCTTTGTGTCCTAGCTTAAATAGGCGGCGATTGTGTTATGGAATTCGCGCGGCTTGTTTATAGAACAGATTTTGTAGTCGTCATTACAACGGACACTGTATTTGAAACAGTGGCCAAGTTTTTTAATTGATAATGGAAGCACATTTCATCCCGATTGATGATAATGACTTGTTAATTTCATTTTGAAATTATGAGAGAGTTTGAGCAAAACTATGTTAACGATGACCACTAACTCTGATCTGACCACTCTTTTCTCATTTTTTTTTTTTTTTTTTTTTTTGAGGATGAAGCCCACATAGGTTTGACATCTGTGTGTGGGTTATGAGCTGGAAGGTGGTGATTGATAAGTTGGACTTTCAGTTTTAGGTAGGTTTCGAACCACCGGGAAGTGATTTTACAGCAGAGAACACAGTCTTTCAATAATAAAAAATTGTTTTAAATCACTCATGCAATATTTGTAAATTTACATGAAAAAGTACAGTAATTTAATCCTTTTCCTCTTCATTACAGTCTTATTTTTTTTCTCTTCGTCTCAACCACCTCCTTCTTTTCCTTTTCCTCTTGTTATTTTTCTCTTTCTCTTCTTCTCTTCTTGTACAATTGTTCATATTTTATTCTACTACACTACAGCATTGCAAATGTAAGACATTGTTCAGTCCACTATCACTAAAGACAATATTGGAGTCTTTTTTGGTGGCCACTCTAGGCCTCTGCTTGCTGTAAATGCAAGATGCTGTAGACAAACCTTAGGCATCGAGTATTCAGATTAAAATAGCGTCATCGTTGTCTTAGTTTTGCTCACTCTCTATTGTTAATCATAGCAGGCCTCCAAATAAATATTTATTTATTTAAAGTTACATTCATGAGGAAGCGACAGATACATTGATCCATTTTGCTCCCATGACACATAGATAAATAAAAATAAGACAGATATGATTATAAGAATTATTGTAAATATAAGAATAAGAGTAAGCAAGTAATAAACAATACTCTTAACAAAATAATAAAAACAATAATATTAATCGGAACAAAATAATAAACACATTAAGTTTACTGTCAGTAAAATTATAATAGTAAAAAATAATGAAATATTATATACCTGGTGATTCAAAAAGAATGAACCGATTCTGTAATTAAATATTTTATTATGGAAAAATAGGAAAAAACTTTTAATTTTGTACAAGTATTGTACTAGCAGTTAAGTTTTATTTTACATGTACAATTATTCAATATTGCAGCACGGACAACATCAATACGATATGAGAACTCTTCCCAAACACATTGCAGCATGTTACAATCAACTAAATTAATCACAGTTTCTATTCGATGTTTAAGGTTATCCAGATCAGTAGGTAATGGCGGAACAAAGAGTTTATCCTTTACAAACCGCCATAGAAAAAATCGCACTCTGTGAGGTCAGTGATCTAGAATGCCAAGCACGAACAGCGTTGTTTTGGTCCATTATCCTTCCAATCCATCACTGGGGGAGTTCTCTTTTAAAAATGCTCGAACGAACTGATCGATTCCAGTGAGGATCTTGCTGAGAAATAAATTCATTTGAATCGGCTACCAGTAAAGGGAATAACAAGTTTCGTATCATATGCTCATAGGTTTGGCCTGTAACAGTGTTCTCCTCAAAGAAAAATGGGCCATAAACCTTGTCACTGGATACCGCACAAAAAACGTTTACTTTAGGGGAGTTTCTTTGAAGCTGAACAATTTCCTGAGAGTTTTCGGTTCCCCAAATTCGCACATTGTGCCGGTTCACTTTCCCATTCAAATGAAAAGTTGATTCATCATTAAAAACTCTAACACACAGAATGACTTCTGTTGCGGTGTCGCCATTTTGACAAACAGCAAACAACAGGGAGACCAATATGTAGAGCACGTTCTAGCAGCAACCAACTGAAACTTAGAAACATGCTCTTTCAGAGGGTCACTCACTCATTTGGATTCTTGCTTTCCTACTTATTCATATCAATACATGGAATTAGTTCATTCTTTTTTAATCACCTTGTATATAATAGAAATGAAATGATAAATATGATGAAATCTTCACTAAACGCTTTTTAGGATGAAGACTAAGAAAGTGCAATAATGATGAAATGATAATGATAATGATCACGATGAGAAAAAATCAGTGAAAACTAGTAGGGCATGAAACTATTAGATAAAACTATCTGATATTCCGGGCACCAGAGCAAAAGACAACATAGTATAAATAACAAAATATTGACTACCATTTAAAACCCCTGTTTAATTTCAGTCTCCTGTAACTGTATGAGCTTACTAAGGAGCACTTGTACAGATGATACTTGTAAGAAGCAGCCTCTATTGTTGTGAAAGCGCTTTTGAATTACCTAGTTATGAATCTATCTAACAGTTACTAAGTCAAGAGAGAAATAAATTATAGTTGGCAGCCAGGCATATTCTACCAATAGCAATCTTCTGGGATGTGGCGCATAAAAATTCTACTAAAATCTGTCATAAGATTTTGCTTCCACAGCAAATACAAGTACTAATAAAACTTGTTTGTAAATTGTTATGTAACGGGCCCCTGATGTCGAAATGTTTTACTGTGCTCTAAGCACCCATTTAGTAGTATACGTCACGTTCTGTCTCAGCTACTGTTACAAGCAATGGTCTTCTCCATTGGGCTGAAACGGTTAGATAAGAAATAAGTTGATGATAAACTTGTAAGTGGCTGATTGATTGAGAATTGGTAAATAGTGTGATTTAATAAGCGGTGCTAGCAGTATTAATTATTGGTTTTCTAAGATTCTGATTTTCAAATTGAGTTCTGAATGAAATACCAGGTCTCATGTCATCAAATAGTTTCAACTTAGCTTAACCAAACCAAGAGTATTATTGAAATGAAATGAAATATTTTTTTATTCTCCATAAAATGCAAAATATAACACAATATAATATGTAGGAGGCTCCTCACATGGGCACATGCCTGTGAGAGAGGAGCGAGTTCTAGTAGATTGTCGAGTTAAACAAACTAGTATTTATTACAGCTTATTTAACAATACAAAGTAAAAACACACATGAAGAGGGTAAGAAAAACAGATAACTTACTCATAAATACAATATTTGTCACTTTAAAAAAATATGGTAAGTAAGGTATAAATGTAATGTATCGAATTGATGTAGAAAGAATGTGTTTGAAACAAAATAAGAAAAATGAAAGGAGCAAGCAAGAATGATAAAAGCAATTGTTATTATATCATAGGTTAATATTGAGGTAATAAAAATGGACTATTATATTATGATGAGATATTAGTCTAGGAGTGTATAATATTGATTGAATAATTTCAATTTAATTCCAAACCTTCATCATAAAAAACACTTCAATAATTATATATTCAGTTCCTCAATGTCAATGCAGTGAGGGTTTAATGATTCTTCAAGCAGGGGTGCCCACCCCCCCAAAGCCTCATGACGCACCCCCCCTAAAAATTGAGCACCGGCCTCCCCCCCTAAAAATTGAGCAACAGCCCCCCCCCCCAAAATGCAATAAAATAATAATATTCTTTCTAAAACTAATACCATGCCCCTCACTCTTAGCTCTCACATCTATATCTCGCTAAGCTTGAATAATTGAATAACTTCCTCCACAAATCCTAAACATAACTACTCTAGCCAAGGGCGTACCCAGGATCATAACGGGGGGGAGGGGGGGCATGGTCGTTCAGGTTGTAACATTTTACTACAGAAAAGATGGACGAAACCAACATTTTAAGAAATTATTTTTTTACAGTAGTGCTTTATCAACTAAGATGTTACAATTATTTGCTTGAAAAAAAACTTATTCTTGTAACATGTCTTGTAAGTACTTATACTATTATCATTTTCCTTAGATTCATAGAAAACTATCTTGTTCAAAACTCTCGTTTGAATCCAGACCGGACTTTCCTCAAAGAATTTCCGATGAACGCTCATCAAACACAACCCAGTCCATCTGTCCTCTCCCATTGTACTTCTAAGCCAGGTCTTTACCCTTCGAAGGGTACTGAAAGATCGTTCAACAGTAGCCGTAGTAGATGGGAAGCCACTTAAAATGAGGAGTGCATGTCTTGTTGCGGGAAAAAGTAATAGCCTACTCCTCCAAAAGTGCAGCCAATTCAGTATCCTTTAATTTGTCTCCAGTTAAATCCTTCTTTTTCAACAGATTATACCCCTAATCTAATTCTGCAGAGATAAATCCAACTCATAAAACTCCATGGAGGATGTGACATGTTTTCTAAATCTTTTGAATTACATTTTAGCATGTATGAAGGATGAAGATAGGATAAGACAAAAGCAGCTGTATTTAGGTTTGAGAATCTAACATTGAATGATTGAGTTGAAGAGTCAAGCCAAGGGATGATCAACGACCGTTTTCAGTATTCAATTACAGTCTCTGATGGCGGATTACTTCTTAAGTATTTGCTTTTGAACAATCCGAGGAACTGTTTAAGACAATTTAACTCTACTTAACGTTGACTTTCTCCACGATATCATGTGCTTTTTCATGTAATTCATCAGAAAAATATTCAATTTCATATCAATGCTTCTTGATGACATCAAGGATTATACCAATATGTTTCCTCACCATAATGAAATCCATATTTTCACTTAGTAGATCGTTGACAACGGGTTTCAAAATTGCAGAGTAATTTACAATCATGACTAAAGATGAGTCTATGAAGAAAATTGGTTTTTATATTTCTACAATAATATCATTACAATATTCATTTCTTTACATGAAACATTCATCTTTAATAATCTATTGATTGTTTGAAAAAACACTAGTAAACAACTCATTTGTTTCTGGTATTCTTTTACAGTCTTTCTATAGAATAATTGAGTACAATTGAATGATAATTTGCATTAACAACAGAGTAACGATAAATTATTTTCATTTCAAAAATTGTAATAAATTCCAGCAACTAAATTTAATGAAAATTTTTTCTGCTTCCAGGGAGTGGGGGGCAGCTGCCCCTCCCTGCCTCTCGCTTGGTACGCCCATGGTTCTAGCTAATTCATATTCAATAGTATTATAATAATAATTATAAATCTATTGTCATTAATTGACATTCTATCTGTTGACTTAGTAATATATTTTTGAATGTCGTCACGTTAAACACTGTTTCAATTAACTTTACTAACCCCCCCCCCCCCAAAACTTTTTTTGACCCCTCCCCCCCCCCCCATGAATTTCAATGACGCAGTCTGCGTCATAGCCCCCCCTGTGGGCACCCCTGCTTCAAGGGTTCAAGATTCTTGGTAGCTATAAATCGTTTTATTCCATACTTGGAATAAATTAAACAGTTGTGAGATTAGGATTGTGTTTTACTATCGTTGGGAAACGTCCACGTCTTAAAGTGGCTGATAGAGAAGTGTGATGCATTCTGGGTGTAACATGTCTGGAGAATGTAGTATTTGTCATCTGCTACCGAACTACACTGCTTCTTTGGGCGGGGGCGATGTTATAATGCCGAATTTACATTATTGTTGAGGCTTTAATTCAAATTTATGCCTTCTCCACGCGCATAATTTGAGTATTTGAACAGCTGTTACGTGCAATTCGATTGCACAATGCACACCCTCTGTGTCTAGTAGGTGTAGCGGGCAAGTGAATTGTTTTTAGCACTTTGCCAGATGACGACGTATGGTGTGAAATGCCAGCTCTCATCCGGTGATTGACTTGCTCTTGTTTGTAATATTGAGGCTAATGTAATATTTAGCCACTTTAAGAATTCTTCTAAGCTGTGCCAGTGATGGGGGTGTGTCACTTTTATGTTTAGAAGGTAGTTCACATAAAACGTGTTTGTTGAAAATGGGAAATTTCAAGGTTTATATTAACCTACCTTACTCTACTTAGTTCGTTTTTCAGGATAATACATTATTGTGGGTTCGGAACCCATCTAAAATAGTAGGTCCACCATGTTCCCCGTAACATGGCACAAACGGCGAGGTGGAACTACCCGTAAGGGTCTCCCCACCATTAAAAGCCATACGCTTATTATTATTATTATTATTATTATTATTATTATTGTTAGGATCTGGAAAGTCTTCTTTTGCTGATGATGCCCACATGAGCCCGAGACTTGTGCGTGGGTAATGAGGTGAATGATGACACACATAGATGCCAGACGGTGGAGCGTCGAGATTCGAACCCACGACCGCTTAAACGACAGCAAACTGAAGTTACGACGCTCTAACTAACTGCGCTAAGCGGCCCGCCGGAATCGGTTAAATGACAATACATAGTAAAATCCCCAACATATATATATATTTGGAATTATATTTATAGGAAATTCAATATTCATGATTTATTTGTTCATTAGTGTAGGTGCATTGTGGCTAGCCCAAGATTCTTATTCGCATTATCCGGTATAAATTTTTCATTGATATATTATGAATTTATATGAATTATGTCCAATATTGTCTTTAGTGATAATGGACTGAACAATCGAACAATGTCTTACATTTGGAATGCTGTAGTGTAGTAGAGTAGAATATGACCAAATGTACAAGAAGAGAAAAAGAAGTGAAAGAGAAAAAGTATAAGAGGAAGTGATGGTGGTGATGGAAAGGAAAAAATGGAGGTGGTTGAGACGAAGAGAAAAATAATGATACTATGATGAAAAGGATTTAAAACCATTTTTATTGCGTTGAAAGACTCTTTTCTCTGCTGTAAAATTACTTCCCGGTTGTTCGGAAACCACCTAAAACTGTAGGTCCAACTCATCTATCTCCATCATCCAATTCATTACCTACGCATAGGTCTCAGACCTATGTGGGTTTCATCATCCAAAAAAAAGTATGAAGAATTGTGTTATCGGTAAAGCAAATGTTAGCATTAATCAAAAAGGTCAGTTCTGCACAGCAAGATAATACATATGAATAGTTCTACTGCAGTTCACGAAAAATGGATAACCACAACAATAATAATTAATCTAGAGTTGCATTCATATAAAATGGGAAGTTTTGACCGAACTTTGTTCTAACCTGTCGCATGACCTTTGTTCAAACGTTTCATGTTTCACCTGTCACCTGAACTTTTAATAATAATTATTGGTAAAAATAATGATAAACATTTTATCATGATTTATTCTCTGCTCTCAGTCTCGTTTCCTATGTTTTTCAGACTGAATTAAACCGCCATTTAGCATTTGAGCGCATTATGCCAATCGCATTACGCCAATAAAAATACACCGAAGTGTATCAGATGTGACAATATTTGTTTATTTTAGTTTGGTGACTGGTGTGCTGCAAATAAGGTATTTCGGTTGTGTCAAGCTGAGAGGATTTTCATACAACAAACGCTATTACCTGTAAATAAACTAGATAACGTCGGCAGGGGCCATGTTATATTAGGCGTTAAAACAGACACAAACTGATGAATTTGACGTTGACGAAAGCAAGCGTTTGCCGTATCTGTTGTTCGCATCCAAATTTACTCTTTACTACGTCAAACACCCTCTGCGCGCATTTCACATTTGCCGAGCAAAAGATGGCTGCTCTCCGAAATGCTGTAGCAACCCCTATCGCACTTGAGCTCAGTTAGCGGATGTCACTCAACGCAAGTTGAGAATGCGGAACAAGTATGTTTTAGTTTCTGGAATTTGATTTAGAAATTCCAAACACACTTCGTAAGCTGAAACAGTGCAGCAACGTATTGCAAGTAAATGTAGGTTATTTTGTACAAGTGACATTTTGGAATAATCAAATCATTATTTCTGTTCATCATGTTTCACGTTTGGCCAAGAAGACCAAGAAGATGAATACATAGCTCAACAATGCCTAGCCTAGCCTACTGATTTAGCATCATTCGGCGTGCAACCTATTACAATCTGCTGCCTCTATACAGATCTGTTTCGACATCTTGAGGCAATCGTTCACCTGTCAAAGCCTCACATTCATTAAACAGATGTTCCCTATTTATGATGTTGAAGATCCATCTTGTTTCCACTAATATGTAATAAAAACTTAAAAAACACTTTTAAGTGGAAATTAACTCACGTTATGGCGTGACGACTGTTTCACTCTGTTGTCAAGAGCATCGTCAGACGACCCACAGTACACTGATTTAAGGCATGAGTTTGAGGGTTATGGATGTTGGCAGCAACCTGAGAACATTTTAAATGATCAACTTAACTTCTCACATACCCGTTTTGACAAAATAATCCTAATTACAAACCTCCCTCCTCCTCATCCCCCCACCCCTTCACCCTTCCAACATCCATAACCCTCAAACTCATGCCCTAATCAGTGTACTTTGGGTCGTCTGACGATGCTCTTGACAACAAAGTGAAACGGCCGTCACGCCATAACGTGAGTTAATTTCCACTTAAAAGTGTTTTTCAAGTTTTTATTACATATTAGTGGAAACAAGATGGATCTTCAACATCATAAACAGGGAACATCTGTTGAATGTGAGGCTTTGACAGGTGAACGATTTTTTTGAAGTTTTTATTCCCTTTTTATGTTTCCAATTCCGCCTTATTTAAAAATGGCAATAAATATTTATTTATTGTTGACAAGTTGTACATCAATGAAGGTTAATACAAGAAGAATGATAATTGACATTTATTTTTTATTTTCTATTTTAAAATACAATATAATAAGCAAAAACAATCAACCTACAATGACAAAAAATTATCTGTATCTTGCACAATGCTTGTAATCGATTGAGACGCGACGTCTACAATATTTTTAAGACAAATATAGTTCGTTTTCCTCGAAGCGGATTATAGAGTGGCTATTGATAATTTTCACCTTCAACTTGAATTATTATTATTATTATTAGCCGTAGAGCTCCCGAAGTGGAAAACGCTGAGCAAAATGATGATCACTTATTGGACTTGGTGGTGTTCCTCCTGTTCGCCCACCAGCTTTTCATTTTCTGAGAAAACGCAGCTTTCCTTTCTTCACTCCATCTTGTTCCGACTCTTGGAGCTTTAACCTCTGGAATAATTTCCCATTTATTAATTTTTGTTCTAAAGTCATTTCGATTGGAAATATCATTATCAGTAATTTTTGCCAGAACTAGATCTTTTTTAACATTTTGAATCCATTGTCCTCCATTGGCAAGCGAAGCTACATATTTTACCATTTTTTTTTTTTGTAATTCTATGATCAGGAAGCCTCATGATATGATCATAAAATTTAAGGCGTCTTTTTCTCATGTCTGTTGCTATATTTGAATGTTTTTTCTGTAATCTATAACCGTTTTCAACTTGAATTATTATTATTATTATTATTATTTTGAGGATGAAACCCACATAGGACTTAACTGATCAATAGTTTGGGAGGGCTACCGGCAAGAAATAACATGACGTTATCTGTTTTTTATTATCACTTACCTAGTGTTTCGGAGCTCACCTAAAACTGTAGGTCTACCCATAATTTATCACCGACGCATCTATGCACAAGTTTTGGACTCATGTGTGCCTCATCAGCACGAAAAAATTTACATCTGAAGATTTAATAGATGAATCATGAATGAAGTTTATTTAATGTGATTTATTTCATCAATTTCTTGTGCTCTACATAGACTCCAGCTTTCTATGGAGAGCATAGCTTTCGAAGTTGGGTATAAACTGAGGTTATTCTTGAATAATTATTGATGGAAACTATTATATTAATTTATTTAAAAACGTTGGTGACTAGGAAGCATGTTTATTTAAAAGTAGACCTATGTATGTTACAATCTTTCACAATAAGGAGATATCACTTCTTAGCTGGTAGAAGTATCATTCTGTGACTAAAATGAGTTCTCCACACAAAAGCTGAAACTCTTCATGAGTGGTGTTGTTATTATTATGCGTCCAGTGAGTGAGAGAAAAGTATTGACTGTTCACTCTATTTTCGAGTCTCTTGTTCTCCAAAAATAGTGACCGTTATACTGTAGGGTTGTTCCTAGAAAGAGGTATGGCATGCCAGCTCAGTCCATCCTAGCATTCTGTCATTCTGTCTGTGTGTTACAGCAAAGAATATCATTATTGGAATTCGATATTCTTTGGTTATAGATAGAGGTTTGATGTCTGGTGTTGTTGATGAACATTGAAGTTTGGAATAAAAAATATGATATCCTCCAGTGACGCCTCATACCGTTGAATAAATATAATGAAAATTATTTGTTTTTGGTTTGGATTTTCATTGCATCATTCCACAAGGGAAGTGATAACCGAGTGCCGTATCAGGTATCCGTTCAATCAGAGATAAGCTACGGAACTCCTGGGCCATCTTTGTAAGGATGATCGATTGAATTAGCCAGCAAAAAATACTCTGATCTCTGCTGTAAAATCACTTCCCGGTGGTTGGGAACTCACCTAAAACTGTAGGTCCAACTCATCAATCACCATCATCCAATTCATTACACACGCACAGGTCTCAGACCTATGTGGGTTTCATCCTCCAAAAAAAAGAAGAAAAAAATTATTATTCAGTTAATTTTCAGTTAAGGTTGAGTTAGAAATACAAACTTCTAATATTTGTAAAAAAGATAATGTGATCTTCATTGAATCGGCCGCTGCTAATTTAGACTAGTCTATGTTTAACATATTTTTTTCACTTATCCACTCTACTATCGAAAATTTTCATTATATTTAAAAATATATATACTCAATCTTTAAATTTGTAAATTATAATATATGACGTAAGATACCTCGCCCTATTTTACATCATATTTAAATATAGTGTGTACGGGCCTTTTATTATGTAAAGTAAAATAAAAACGTTGAGAAAAATTAGTGGCCCACTTACATAACTATAAATCTTGGCTTTACGAGTAAGTTGGGTGTCCCAACTGCTAGCCGCCTCCGAAATAAAAATAAGAGAACTTTGGACAACTTTAAAAGCTCATAATTTCTCATTCAGCACTGAAGAAACTCTGGCTTATAATATACCTCGGTAATGTTGCTGTTTATCATTTTCATTGCAATGCGGCAAGTAACGACCCATATCACTTGCGAACCGTTAACTATTCAACCCTCTAATTATTTTGGGCTCGGTCTGGTAGTTGCATTAGCATATTTTTCAAAAATGAAAAAATTTAAATTTATAGGAGTAATGTATTTTGTAAGTTTAATCGGTTGGAGTGCTTCTCTTCAATAATACTGATAAACTGCTACTTTGGTGATCACGGGTTTGATTCCCATTCAGACTGACATATTTTGTGTCATCGCTCACGTCATAACCCACGCAAAAGTATTTTGACTCATTTGGGCACCATCTTTTAAAAAAAATAGATAATAAAAAATACTTTATTATGCTACACTTGTACAATATTATTGTGGTGCCGCACTAATGTACTTGGAACTAAATATTAATGAGCAGTATCATATTCAGAGTCGAAGGAATTGAGTTCCCTATTTAGGAAATTCATTAGTTGTTTGAATTTGGGGGGGATTTTCAGTTGAAAATCCTACTCTTAATCGATTTTTTCTTTACATTTTATTTTACCTTTCATTCTTTGTTTAATAATTTTACAATCAGATGGTATTCTGTCTTTATTTAATTGAACATATAGAATTTAAAAGAGCATAAATAATATGAAAAATAGTAGAAATAAAATAACGTTCGAAAAAGGAAAAATATTAGAAATTTATTTTCAATCTAATACTAAAACTGACACTTAAATTATGATTTTTACTACTCACTTATACTGGGGGGATGCATTTCACTTCTAAATAGGAGCTTCATCAGCCTGTGGCTGCAGCCTTCTTTAGAAGTGAAATGCATCCCTCCAGTATAAGTGAGTAGTAAAAATCATAATTTAAATAAAAATACAGTGTCAGATTTGATATTAGATTGTTCATTAAGTATTTCGTCATAGAAAACATCAGAATTCATTTTTTTTTATGTTTTACCAAACTAAATAAATTAATGAGCAGTTTCCCGTACAGTCAATGAAATTTAGCACTTTAATTGCTAATATTAAATTCATTGAACTCCAATTGATCATGAAAAATGTAAAACTATATGAAACATGTGAGAAATGTTTAATTGATAGAGGTTGAAGAACTTGTGAGCTGTTAAATTTCCTTGTGATTGGGTGATCAGTACGGTAGCCTGTTTCATAGAATTAGTTCTTTGAGTTACCGCTAGATGCCATGATATGCTCTCCATTCTACAGTGATTGAAAGTTATTCCATACAGTAGCACAGATAAGTACTCCTTTTCTGTCATAGGAATCACTGTATCCAGTCAAGTGGTTTGAGGGTTGTTATTTTTTCAAATTTCAAATAAACTTCATACAACGTGTTGCACAACTTGTTCAGCGTATTTACTCAAACAATATCCATGAAGATCAGGTGGTTTAGATTGGTTGGTGTATTGTCAATTGTCTCAAGGCTCGTCAGGTTTCCAATAGTTGTTGAATTGATACAAAGAATAAAAGCTGATAATGACATGGAAAATCCGGTGAGCGGACATTTCCAGAGTCATTTGAAGCTAAAATGCCGCTAAAAGGTACGTAGGAACTAGCAGGTAGAAAACGCGCAGTAACAACTTCTGGCATCAGATGAGAAACGAATAAACTATTATATTAATCGGACAGATAATGACAGATCATTTTATTCATTTGAAAAGTGGATATGATCCCATTTCTCTCTTTTCAAATGAATAAAATTGGGATGGTAAGCTCCAATACAGTTTTTGCTTTAGGAGGTACCTGATTCCAGAAAAGTGAGGAACATAGAGAATTGTTTATTGAATATTTTGCGTAGTATTTTGAATGAAAACGTTTTACTTATAGAACAGAAACTAATTTAATTTTGTATGTATAAGTTATGTAAATATTTTTGTAGAATACACATAATTCGATTTGATATAATCATATTTTTCAATTCAAGAATAATTCATTAAAGATTGTAGACAAATAAAATAATTATTGTCAGAAACCTTTTGGGAAATTATCCAGGCTTTGGACGTTCCAGGTAGAGACCCAAGAGTTGGTACCAAATGACCCTCTTTTCGAGTTGGTTTCAATGGTACCAAATGTCCTAGAACTGGAAAATTCTTAGAAGTAGAATGTCCTAGAACCGGGGAATCCTTAGAAATAGAATGTTTTGGTGATACAGATACATAGATTCTTATTTAAATAGTTCTATGACGTGGGCGATGTAGAACATTTTTGAACGAGCGAAGCGAGTTCTTCCTTTTGACTTGAGGCTCGAGGCGTTGTGTGTTTGTGGGTATGTTCCACGATAACTTTCGAACGCCTTTATCAATCAACTTCAAATTTGAAACACAGATTCTTGGTATCTTTAGACAGGTCAAGTTCATTGGCCAATAAAATTAACCGACTCCTTCATCCTTTTTGAGGCGAATCAAATAGGCCCTTCATTGATATATATATCACTATATATAGAAAATAATTGTTTCTACGATTCTACCATATGATGGCATTCGCAATAGATTTCAAAATATATTTTGAGTGATTATCAGCTGTAGGTGAATATAAATGTGATAAGGTTTTTATAGAATCTCTATCAGCTGATATACTAATTTCATTGCCCTGATATTTGGATATAATTATGAACAGCTGTTTTTTATGTGGTAAATATATCTACTAAATATATTCCATTGCCCTGATATATAGGTATATGATTACGGTAGGTATTTTTTGTGGAAAATAAATCTGTGTATCAGAGCAACGATGAACTTCAACTTGATATGTCTTGTGAATTTTTAAATAAGTATCTTCAAAGCAGCCGTTTTTCGTTACTACCTTACCCCTACGATAAGCTTTCCAAATGAGTTTCCCTTTCAAAAATTAATTGTTTGCAAGCGAGTTCTCCAGCCCGTTGGGCTCACTAGTTTATTAATAAAAGAAAAGTTTATTTTCATAATTCTATACGTTGTGGGCTATTTGCTATCAACAATTTGTATATGGTTATTCCAATCTTTTCTTTTTTCTTCGGGTAAATAAATAATATTTGTTTATCAATGAATTTGTAATATATTTCTGTAAGGTTCCAGGATAGAACCTTGAAAAAATGTTTTCTTTGCCTAAATATAGTATGGTACGCGGAATGCATGACCGTTAAAATAAAGAAAAAGCTGGCTTCTGAATTTGATCCTCGTGGATTCGAGGATAGCCTGCTGCTGCTACCCTGTGACGAATTTAAAAATGGATTATTTTGTTCTAGTTGGATTTGAATACAATTTCGAGTAAAATCAGACAGTTTAAACTACTTATTGTTAATAAAAGTCTGGGAACTACGTTATTCTGTAATTTCATATTCAGTAGATAATGAAAATAAGTCTATGTACATTATTAGCCTTGTGAAAACCAACCCAGTAAGCATCCAACATTCACCTGCCCAACACGGCCATTATTATTACTCTACTGTCCGCAGATCTAATTTCACTGATATACTACACAGAGCACAGTGCATTCCTTACTATAGCTATAAAGTTTAGTAGCTAACTATACAGTGTGTAACTACATTCTATAGTTATGAAGTAGACGATTATACGACCACTGCATTCATTGGTGTGTCAATTTTTACGGTTAACAATTTACAAATAAAATTTCAACAAACGACGGTTAAACTGGAGTGTCTACCTACTCCAGGTGAGTTAGTGGAGTGTACTCTTTCACAGTGATGCAGGTTTTGAACGAGGGTACAACGATTTATCTATGTGAAACTGGGTGTTATTACAGCATTACTATTATGTTAATAGGTATCATTTTTGTCGACTATACCCGCGCATATAGAAAAACACTAGCTGTGTGCTGCAGCCCAATAATATATAATAATAATGATGATGATGGCAGTGCAGTAAAATAGCGATTGTTCCTATGTATATAGATATATATGTGCTCATCACATTACTTTTACGGCGGTGTCTGTGCTCTTCTAGAAGCAATATAAGCCCAGTGTAGTGCCAGTCAGCCGCTTCAGGCATAGCAAGAGCAATCAGTAACCGTATCTGGCCGTTTGAATGTTTTGAAAGTCTTTTACAAGGTGATAAAATTCGTACGCACCGTATTGTGTGTAAAACGTCGGTCGGTTGTTTTTGTTTTTGCGCGAAGGGAAAAAGAACAACAGAAGGCCCACTCATGCTCACAAGAATGTTGAGGAGTTTTTCGAGGATAAGCCTTGTTACACGATGATCTGTTTGAAAACGTTGTGGAGGATTTTTTTAACAATTACTTTGATTTTGTTCGAAATAAGATTATTGTTTATCTCAATAAACTGATTTTTTACCTGTCAACTGGATTTAAGAGAAACCTGAAGCTAGAAAAGGAACGGCTGTAGAGGAGAGTATTGGAGAAAAGGATGGAGTATTGGAAGAAGAGCAAAGATGCAGCTACGAACAAATGATAAATAATTTTTTTTTCTTGCTGATGAAGCCCACGTGAGTCTGCGACTTGGTTTCAGAATTGAGAACTGAGAATTGATTCAACGTACCCCTAAGTGGGTAGTATCCAAAGTAATATCCCACTTGAACTGGTAGTAGGTTATTATTAATATTATTATTATTCATGGCGCTTAAGCCCAACACACACGGACGGCCATCCAGCGGCAATTCGACTGCAAAATTGCCGTCGGTTGCAGTTTAACTGCCGCTGAGTTGCCGTCGATACCAGCGAACACATAAGACCATTGGTCTTATGGGTTCGTTGGTCGATACCGACTGTAATTCGACTTCATTTTTGACGTCAGGCTGACGCTGGCTTGCAGTTCTATTGCCGTCGTGTGTGTGTTGACACGACTGCTATCCGACGGCAGTACAGCGTCACCTACAATATTATATACATTTATCAAATTTGAAATCATTACTGAAATGGATTGTGAAGAGGAAGTTAAATTGTTGCTTTTATTGCGTCGTTGTAGAAATAGTTTGTTTTGGGTTCATCCTATAATAGAAAACAAAATCGAGAGTCAATGTCAGTTATTTTTTAGTTCTTTAAGAGAATTTTTTTTAAATATTTTAGAATAAATAAAAGTACTTTTATTTCTCCGTGTCGAGAGACTCATCTACATTATCAATACTTATTATTTTTCTGTCATTTTAATAGTGCAGAGTAATAAAGCCAATATAATAATTATTAATAATACCTCATACGAATGACAATTCAACTAAAAACAGTGAAACAATTGTCCGCAGTGAAAAAAAAAACATTACAACAATTTAACAATAACATTTCGTATCTAATCCCATTGAATTGTGTTATTGTCAGCAACCGACGGCAAATTTGCAGTCGAATTGCCGCTGGATTGCCGTCCGTGTGTGTTGGGCTTTAGCTGTACATATATGAGCAAAACTCACCCAACATGCCACCTGTCAATTACATAACTATGTGCTACAATAGGATTGGATTAATTTTTGTTACATCTTTCAATACATCTCTTTAATAGCCTATGTGTCCAAAACACTCTCCTAAATGTTGTGACCAGTCAAGGACCTCACTCCCTCTTCAACACTGTAGGGGCAGCTCTTTAATAAGATATCACTTATTTTATTTTTGAATACTTTCAAATTAGTCTCAGTTTTCAAATCGGTGTTAAGAGAATTATCTATTTTTATGCCTGAATATAAGGCTCCCTTCGCATAAGCAATAAATCTATGCTTGGGCAAATAAAAGATTGCTGTTACCCTGAGGAAACCTGTGAATTCGGGGTGGTTATAGGTAATTATCTCATTATTCCTTTTTATGAACATTGAAATATCAACCATATACAGTAGTTATATAATATCAACCATATCATTATATAGCCGGAAGTGGTAAAAGGTTGAGTCTCAGAAATAGGGGCTTGCATCAGTCTCTCCTCCCAGAGAGAGTTAAATTTCTAACTGCTCTTTTCTGGATTTAAAAAATGTTTAATGCGCCAGTGGAGGAGCCCCAAAGAATTATGCCATACCTTATAATCGTAAGGAAGTATCCATGATATAATAAAAGCCGTCTTCAAATTTGTCTCATCCAGAACTGTACGAATGAGTTAAATAGCACGACAGAGTCTTTGCTGTTAATTTTTTTATTGTCTACTTGATCAGTACGGTTGGCTTGAAAGTCTGAACCAATGAGAACGGTAACTGCTTGATAACAGATTATTATCTTTAAAAAAACGATAACTATAAAAATTTATATCAGCTATATAAATTCTAATAAAAATAGAAGTATAATAGGTCTACTATAATAATATGAAACAAGAAACAATACGCAATTCAATATGAAGTTTTTTGAATAACTATCAAATAAAGAATTAGTTAAACTGTACCTAAATAACGACTTTCAATTTTAAAAACTGAACAAAATTTTGAAAATGAAACAAATTAACAATTCAACTTATATAGCTGTTTACCATCTAGATTGAAATTTCCCATTCTAAATAAATAAAACTGCTCTCTTGGAATTGAGTTTCTTCGTAGTTGAAATGGTGATCTTACTGGTAGTGTTTCAAATAATAATTTTAGTATAAAACCTCTTTTAAACCAAAGCTCTTGTGCCAACATATCGAACAATCGAACTGACCAATGAACAAAATGTTATCAATGAACATACACTTCACACCTAGATGTTCTCAATGTTAGTTGTAATCTCACACCCTCCCTCTCACTTGTCTCTTATTTGATGCAAGAATGGATAATCACATTACACCCTGTTATAGAAGGCTGCATTGGTTAAAGGGTAGAAGGAAGTATTTCTTGTTGTGAACTACATATCGCCTTATTATTGAGAGGAAAGGTCCACAATATTTTTTCCTTTTTTTTGGTTGATATTGAAATGAAAAATTAAATGAAACTTTGTTTCCACAGAAAAAACAAATAAAAATGTTTGATTAGATACAGAAAATAAAATAGTGGAATATCCCACAAAGACTTGAGTCTGAGCATGGGATAGAGTTACAATAAAAATGAAATAAAATAGAACAAGACTTCCAGCTTCCTTGCCTAACGTTTTAAAAAAGCTGTTAAGGATATTTGAGGGATAGGTTTACTTTTCTTGCAAACGTTCATTCTAGGTCACATGGCAACATGAATTATTCTTCATTCAGATTCCAAATCAACGTACAGTCATGTACAATCAGTCCTTCACTGCTACTGTCTCAAGACTTTGGAACCTCTTACCATTGAATATTATATTTTCAGCTACTTTTAAAACATTTAAATACAGACTTCAATTTTTTGAATGAGGAGCTATAATTTTTTCAAGGCCAATTCAATTTTGAAGCAATAGTTTATGTATATAACAAGTTTTATTGTTTTGTTTTTTATGTTCCATGTTTCTGTTTTATTTAATTTTATTTTTATCTGCATTTGCATATTTAATATGTATTGTATCTGTCACCAAAGGCGACAAGCCTAGTGGCATTCAACTAATAAATAAATCTCTCTCTCTCTCTCTTAGGGTTGAGTGGAAGAGAGGACCAGGAGTCCTAACTCCGCCCTAATAAAGGCATTTAATCAATCAATCTCTCTCCCCATTATTGATTACTGTGCTCCAGTATACTTGGACATCACAGTAACTATGGCTCAGAAATTGCAAGTGATTTTCAATAACTGCATTCGCTTTATATTCGATCTGAGATATGATGATCATGTAACTCAGCATATTAAAGCAATTAATCTGATGAAATTGAATGACCGCAGAGAATTTATGATCACATGCATGGTTTTCAAAATTTTGAAAGAAGGATCACCAGGGTATTTGGCAGCGGGGTTCAACTTTTTGGCTGATGTTCATGGTCGAACAACAAGGGGAGGTCAAAATCTACTTCAAGTTCCTAGAAACAGAACAAACATGTTCAATAAATCCTTTCTAGTTTCAGCAATTCGAATTTGGAACCGCCTCCCTAATAATATCAAAGCTAAAACATCAATAGGAACATTTAAGGAAGCGTTGTGGACATTCCTTTTCAATAGATATGGATAATTTTTGGTAATGTTAAATGATTTTGAATGTGATATAATTGATGATTTGTTTATGTTAGTTGACTTTCAGTTCACAGAAGATACTAAGTTATATTTGCAATCTTTCTAATGTACCACTCCTTTTTGTAATCATTAATAAGTAAGGAACTTTCAAAACTAGATAATGTGCAGGTAGAAATCATAATTTGTATTTATTATTGGTTTGCGTTTGTTAATAGATTTTTGATTTTTGTATGCAGTTATGACAATTTTATTTTATGTACTTGTAACTTATTCTCTTGTATAATTTTTTGTAATTTTCTCATTGCTCTAGCTTGAAAAATGTAATATAGTGCTAAGGTTTAGGTGTAAGAAAAAACTCCTGTAGTTTTAACCTAAATAAGATAAAATTGATTCATTCATTCTCTATCTCCCTCTCTCTCCGCTTCTCATTGTTCCCATCTCTTCTCGGTCACTTCTCTATTTAAGGACAGACATCAATTAACCGTTATTTGAGCTAATACCGAGCGAACACAGAGTATAGGTGAACCCGGCTCGGCCCAGGCTCATAAGGGCAGCCTGAATCTCTTCTCCTAACAATAATACCACATTTAGTTACAGATATAATATGTAGCAACATATATATATGTATTTAGTAAGCTTAGTGAGTCGAATCGCCAGCTTATTAAGTCATCCTATCAACACAGAGTTGCTTGCGTCTCACAGTCAGCCGGATAGGAACTGGCGTTAGCGCTTGCCAGCATGCATTAGGTTGTAGCTCTTCCCAAACTGAGCCTGAGCTCCATTCAGCACCATTTTCCTGCGCCTCTTTGAAAGCCATCCTCGAATGCTAACCGAATGCTCTTCTGTATGTGGTTATTTTGATATTGTGCGTAGATTTGGGATGCTATGACCAAGACTATTCATCCAATTAGCAGCCCTTTGTATGCCTTTGATGATTTTTCTCAAAACAATAGGTTGGGCTCATTGATCTATTTATTTTATTTATTCAACATAAATACAGTTGAGGACACAAAAATTCCTATGCTTACCCTCTTAGCCAAAAAATGTAATTTATTTATTTATTGAAAATACAAATGTTTGAGGGCACTAGGAAATACCCCATGAATATCCCTCATGACATAATCATAAATATTACAACAACCACGTTAAATTCAAATGAATTTTTAGAAACGACCTAAGAGTTGCAACTAACTTTTCACATCACTTAATACAACGAGAAAAAAATTAAAATGAATACTTATAGAAAACTTACTAAAATACATGTTCCAGTTAAATAATTAAATTATTGTGAAGAAATAATAAAAATAAATATCAATAAAGAAAAAATATATAAAATTACTACAACTGTATACACTAAAGAAGTATAGATCATGAATTCAGTTGTACAAAAGTTTTTAAACATAATGTAAAGCTAAAAAAAATTAAACTAAAATCATAAAATAATATGTAATACAAAGAATATAAAGAAAAGTACAGTAATTAAATATTAGTTTTAAATATAGGAAATAAACATAAGAATAAACAACGATTGAACGGTCATGATAATTGAGATTATGAAGTTGTATGATGTATGAAAATGAAGTTGGGTAATAGGTTAGATAGCTTCAGCAATATCAATATATGATTGATTTTAAAAAGAAGAAAATATTTATGTAGTCATTGAGGAATCGACTCTAATATTAGTCTAAAATGAAGCATCGTTATTTTTATTTTTTATATTTTTACACTCAGGATGTGGAATCTTTTTTTTCGGAGAATGAAGCCCACATAGGTCTGAAACCTGTGCGTGGGTAATGAATTGGATGATGGTGATTGATGAGTTGGACCTGCAGTTTTAGGTGGGTTCCGAACTACCGGGAAGTGATCTTACAGCAGAGAACAGAGTCTTTTTGCTGGCCAATCCAATCGGTCACCCTTACAAAGAGCGCCCAGGAGTTTTGTAGTGTCTCTGAACAGATACCTTCTACGGCACTCGGCTATCACTTCCCTATTGCGGCTCTTTTCATAAAGTTGAAAGTTGAAAGTTTGATTCTCAGGAACCTAAATTATGGTTATAATGTTAATGGTTACATCTTTCTCAGGTTATGTTTTGCCATGAGGACAAAGGCCGTTTTAAGAATTAATCTAATAATATTAGTCTACTCTATCTGAATCACCTAATTGCTCTCCTCCTCAGCCTGTTCGAGTTAAAAAACAAAATTTTTAAAATTAGATCCCTGTGAACGAAATAATACTTAAATATCCCTTTATATGCTTTTAATGTTTTTTCTCAAAACAATCAGTTCGGTTCATTGATCTATTTATTTTAATTATTCAACGTAAATACAGTTGAGGACACAAACAGCAGTGTTTATTGTGTTCGCATGAATGAAAATGCTGAGATTCATTCAAAAATTTATCAATTCAATTAATTTAAAAAATTTATCAATTCAATTCATTTCAATTTTCAATTTTTATTTTCATTCCAACATACACAATCTCACAAGAATATTCCAAAATACAAAACAGTAGAATATAAGATACAAATCAACAAATTTATTTGTTCACTAGAAATACATTAGAATGTATTTGAATACATGAAATAAAATATTCCGAAAATTGCGTTTTTTGTTTTGCTAATTATATTTCCTACATAAAATACTGTCCTTCCTACCCCGTGAACAAATTGTGGAATCCATGATTGGAAGAAAAATTTAGTAAAAGCTAGCATAAGCATGAAGCTTGTGCGCTATCAGTGAGTTGAATATTGTTTTACACTTATACTAATCTATCAATACCGAACTTATGATGACCTAAATTATTGTAAAATAAGAAACTCATGTGTTTCCCTCTAATCAGGAATACTTGCAATATCAGATTTTTTTGACCAATCATTTTTATTATCCTAATTTTTTACATCATTATTATTGTTATCTTTATTGTTATTATTATTATTATTATTTTTATTTTTATTATGTCAATAGCAGATTTCAGTGCCCAATTTTTTTTATATATTTTTTTTATTATTATTCTTTTTATCAAACTGAAAAGTATTATTATAAAGTTTATGACGTCTACCAGTGTCTACGGACTTGAAAGACTTTTAATTTTATTTACATTACAATATGATTCAGACAATCCAGCATTCTAAAAAGAAATCAATATTCCATTTCAAATTATTATAGCACCTACTGCGGTTAAAAGGGTATGTGGAAGTCGATGTTACATGCATTTTAATTCTGAAGAATTGAACCGGGCTTTGTAGGAGGGCGAACGAAATTCTAATCAAATTTGTCGGTTCGATTACAATTCACTTGTCATGGACTTGCAGTGCAATAACGACGAGGATGTCTCACCAATTGCAATAGCGCTGTGGGCTCCGCAAAAAAACAATTTCTGCTTAAATTTGAACTTCGATCGCAACGAATTTTTTCATGCAATAGCAGAGAAAAAAACATTAGACCCGTTTCTACGCACTGTGTGCAGGATCGCACAGTGAAGCCTGGGGGCTACCAGTAAGAATGTGCCTGATTGTTATGCGACTGAAAGTAAATTGCATTTGCACGGTTGTAATCTTAATTGGTCTCAGTTGACATTTTTTTTCGTAGTTGATTTGGAATTTCGGTGATTTTTTCGAAAGAGAATCGAATCAGTGACGAAATAATTACCGTTGTCAGTAAGTCATCGCCTGGTGGTGCTCTCAGTTTTTTACGAATGCAATTAACTATCGAAAATTGTTTTCTTATCAATTTTTCGTATAGTGGCCTCCTCGTAATAACCAGAAAGGACGAGTATTTGATTTTTATCCTGGCGACGATTCATTATGAATTGCCGCCGGTGTCTTGCTTTGCTTGCAATTATTGATGCCAATTATTAACGTCGAAATATACATTCATCGACCTTGCAATTGGCAATGAAAATTAGAGTGAAAGAAATTACAATTTTTAAGTGTTGATTGTGTTGGGATGAATGAAAATGCTGAGTTCTTTCTTGAATGTATTAACTAACTTGAACTGTAATAACTAACTTGAATACTAACTGTAGTTGATGTCATCAAATTAGACGGTTCTGAAAAATTGCGGTGTTGCCAGACATGGGACTAGCCAGCAGCTGATAATAGACAATCATTAACTTCAATGCACAAATTGACAATCACCAACATTAATGCACGAATTTACTCGAACTGTGTTACCTAGTCTACAAGTCTGACACTAGCAGTCATGGTTTGTCACCGCAGTTAGTTATTATTTTTTTCCTGCAAAGCAATGTCTTTGAGCCACCTAATATTTTTTATGTCAAGTATAGACTCATAGCCTTTACACAGCCTAGTTTTATAATGGGGTTAATATTATTAAGATAATTATGAAAATTGGCAAGCCTGACTTGCTGGTAATGGTTGTAGATTTCGTGAACTCCGTGTTGTTTTTTTTTTTTTGTTAATATAATCGGTTTCTACTCTCAGTTGATGTTTTTTACGAGTTAATTTATTAATGTATTGAAGTGAACAAGACCGTGCAAATAAGTTGATACTCTCCAAGTAAGTTTATTATATTACACCGATGAAACAAAGGATCGCCGGCCCGACTGTTTCTTGATTGTAGGTAGAGATCATTTTTAATTGATAACATGCTGAATTACTTTTATTTATCCGAGCTGTATGTTTGTGTTAGTCTGTTGATGTCGTATTTGTCAGTGTCTGTGTGTTAGTGGTCGAATCTTCATGAAATACAAATATTTTTTAATATATTTTAAAAATAGTGTTGTAATTATATGTTGATTGATAGATTTGATTTGAATGTAGGAAGCATTGGAGGTGTTGAGATAAAGACTATTGAAAAAAAATGGAGTGGATATCTAAGTGAAAAACAAATGAATAAAAGGCAGAAACAATGGATAGGACAAGGTAAATTGACCAAGTAAAAAACTAAATGTGGATATAGAAGAGTAAATGGCAGATAACCAGCGATCATCTAAGACCTCTAGCTCTATAAAAATTAATTATTGAATAAACCTTAAAATAATTTTTATTCTGCAATCACTGTAGAAGATTTTAAGAAAAAATGTGTATATTGCTTAATAGTATTTTTTATAACAGGGTTCCCTGCAGACATTTTAACTATTGCTAATAAATAATTAATAATAATATCTTTATTGCCAAAAAAATTTCACACATAACAGTAAAGATATTAAAAAAATATAAAACACTAGGTGAAAAAAGATTTAGTTAGGTACCCCATTAGAAATGTCTGTATTGGGGTTAACTTCACACAATTTGAACTTAAAGATAACACAACAGACGGCAGATGCTGAAAAAACAATAAATCAGAAAATTAAAAAGTTACTCTTTTGATAAGATAGAATTTTATATTGTTTATTTTTGTTGAAAAATATTTTATTTGGTTTAATTTCTGTCAGTTCTGTAGAGGTTCATTGAAATATATATATTCCAATCTAATTCTGCATTAATTTGAATTTTTTATTGAAATTGGTCACGAACCTGTAATAAAATAAAAACTAATATTATTAGTACTGTGCTACTTGTAGCTACTGCGAAATTTATAGAAGTTTTTACTTGGAGATTGTTTGCCGACTCGTAAGTTGTTGTTTGGTATGAAGCAGGTCCCATATGAGGATATTGAACTTGGCTGAATATGAAAGAGGGATGTTAATGATGAATTCAGCAAAGACACAAGATAATTGCTCCAGATCCTATCTATCGTTCTTGAGGCATACCACAAGACGCAAGTGAAGGAGGCAAGTGTGAACACTTGATATGTTGAAGATAGAAGATATGTTGACTGTGTTAGGTGGTGACAGCTGCAAGATAGACGAACCGACTGGAGATATGGAGGTTAGAAGGAAGACGAACGATGTAATAAATAATGCAGCAATCGAAGAGAGGCACATTACATGCATAGATGGAAATGAATATTAAGAAGGCAGCTGAAAAATGTACATGAAATGTGTGTGTGCTCGGTGTAGGTTATGTTATTTGCTGCTGAGCATCAGTGTTTTGGATTCATACTCTACTCAGAATCCGAATTTGAAAAAAAAAATATTGTTGATAAATCATTTGAAGGTGTAAGGGAAAAGATAATGAAGGCAAGGTACAATTTTTTTTTTAATTTGAAGTTGAATAATACTGTGTTCAAGGTGAGGTAGGATAAATCCTTTAAAACTGGAAAGAACATTCTTCTTGTGTAATATCCTGACATATATCTGTAGTAATTAGCGGACCGCTTAACGCAGTTGGTTGAGACGTCGCAACTTCAACTTGCTGTCGTTTCAGCGGTCGTGGGTTCAAATTCCGCTCCTCCGTCTGGCATCTATGTGTTATCATTACCCACGCACAAGTCTCGGGCTCATGTGGGCATCATCAGCAATAAATTGGTAACAATGCCAAGGTGTGCGTGGTATTCCAATTATGCATTTTTTAGATTTTTGTTAAGATTCGGCCGTCATATTGCGGGCATCACTCCCCTAGGAAACAGTCGAATGTCTATTGAAATTATTGTTGCTTTTACAGTGAAGCATCAAATACTTGATGATAATCACCATCGCAAAATCAAACACATGCTGTGTAATGGTGGTATTCACGCTGCTGCAATCTGTCAAACACTATTCCACTGCATGTTAGATTTTGCTATAATCATCATCAACATTCTTTTTAAACTGTCTTGATTGTATTTTTCTTGATTAGATTTCCTTCCATCATTCTTGTCTTCTCTTCTCATTTTTCCTTTTCTTCTTTATTCTCCATTGATCAATTATTAGGCTATTTCATTTCACTCTAACTAATATTTTTATTAGCTTCTTGTTTATTACTAGTTACTTGTCTAGGAGGCAGATTTGAAAATTTACCTGTTGCTTTCATATGAATGATAATTAAATAAAACAAATTTAATAACTGATTATTATTTTTTTCGGAGGATGAAGCCCACATAGGTCTGAGACCTGTGCGTGGGTAATGAATTGGATGATGGTAATTGATGAGTTGGACCTACAGTTTTAGGTGGGTTCCGAACCACCGGGAATTTATTTTACAGCAGAGAACAGAGTCTTTTTTGTTCGTCAATCCAATCGGTCACCCTTACAAAGAGCGCCCAGAAGTTTCGTAGCTTATCTCTGATTGAACAGATACCTGCTACGGCACTCGGCTATCACTTCCCAGTATATTTTCCTTCTACAGTATATTCAATGATCTTTAGATGTTACGGTGTTTTGCCATTCAAACTCGATAGGAATGTTTGGTAGTTGATGATTTTTCCTACATCTTTCTATATCATAGGGCACAGTGTGTCTGCTAAACTCAGCAACTGAATACTGAACCACCTTGAGCAATGCTGGCTGCTTTAGGATAAATCTTTAATTTCTTTCGTGGAAAGTTGGAACTCAATGATGCCGGTGAACTATGAGAGGGGTTGGAGCGGGGGTAGAGCTCCCTTAAATTCTTAATGCCCGAGCAGCTTTGCCTCCTTTATATTAAACAATTCGTTGCAGACCTTCTTAAACATGTATGCAGCTTTATATACTCGACTACCCAGTCTACATTCGCTGCTTCATTCAACTGGCCTCACTTGTTTCGGACCTGATGTAAAATGAGGGGAAGAAAACATTATTTGGTCAGCGTCAGCTTCATATTTAATGATGCACCTGACTCTTCAGCTGTTGTAAATAAATTTAACTAATACTGTAAATATTGTTAGTCTTACGGCCGGTTGCACGAAAGCCAATTAAATTTAATCCCCGTAGCATGACGTCATTCTATGGAGATTAAACTTGATGGAGATAATTTAGTTGCATAAAGGACAATTACAAGCGACAACGCCGATTAGGCTAACTGGTGTAAACGATATTTAACCGCCTGATCACCAAAGATTAGATCTCACTAATGCCCGTTAAGTTATATTTTATAGGTTATGTTTAGGTTATATAGCATGGAGCTGCAAATTAGGTCGTAGATGTTAAAAACCTTTCAAAACGAATAAAATCTATCAAGAATATAATAATGTCGAGATAGTTGAATAATGATTCAAATAATTCACAATGAAATGATTTTAATTCATATTTTTTCTCAACTTCAGAATCAGCTGTTGATCAAATTACAGTGCTGCCAGATTGTACGGTATCGTTCGGTTAACGAAAAATAACTAATGGATCTTTGTGCAACAGAAATAAAGCCGTTACACTTATGATAGTTAGTTAACTGACATTAAACTCCTTATTTAATTGGCTTTCGTGCAACCGGCCGTCAGACTTCAGAAACTGTGTGATTCTGTTCATAATACTCTGAAAGTGTGGGAGCTTTCCAGTTTAGCGTTTTTATTATATAAATGAGCTCGTTACATGCAATTCTTTATCAATCACGTATTACATATTCTTTGATTCATCACGTATTATACATTATTACATATTAACCTATTACTTAATGAAGCTGTGAAACTTTATTGAATAATGGTTATTTTCGTTTTCCAAATACTTTACGTTCGACGAATACTCTAAAGCTGAACATTGTCATTGAATACTCAAACATTGTCATACAACATAAGACAGATATAATAATAAAAACTTAAAAAACACTTCCAAGTGGAAATTATGACTCACGTTATGACGGGACGGCCGTTTCACTGTGATGTTAAGAGCATCGTCAGTGTAAAGTGTGTACTGTGAGTCGTCTGACGATGCTCTTAACATCAGAGTGAAACGGCCGTCGAGCCATAACGTGAGTCATAATTGCCACTTGAAAGTTTTGACAGATTGGTTTCTACTTTCTTGCAGATTTGATAGTGTTTTTTAATTATAATTATAATTATATTAGTGGAAGATGGATCTTCAACATCACAAATATAATGTATGCCTACTCCATGCTTAACAAAAACATTTATTATAAAAGTAGAAGAAGATTTGAGACGCTACCCCAGAAATATATATTTAGTGTCATCAACCTATATATTTATACTTTTTTATATTTTATTATCGAGAGTTCATTGCGGCACCAACCAGAGACCAAAGACCGGAGACCATATTCCTCATCCTTGATAATTTTTCCAATCCACATTCGATTTTTTTAGGTTTGTCCAGTGGTTTCCTTCCTCACCATCAAAAATTAGGAAACTATGATACAGATTTTTTGCATGAGATGAATCATAGCACAAAATATCCAAGGCTGAACAACAACCGAACTCGTGACCCGGGAATAGCAGCCAGCAAGACCGACTATGCCACGACGACTGCTTTTACATGAAGTGATACCTAAGGCCCTTATTAGACAGAGCCACTGCACTCACACTGCAGAGCCACTGTCGCTTGCCACACTTTAAGGCTAAATTACATCAGCTGACTGTGTGACCGAGCTCGACAATTTCAAAGTACATTTTTTTTTTGAGGATGAAGCCCACATAGGTCTGAGATCTGTGCGTGGGTAATGAGTTGGATGATGGTGATTGATGCAGCGAACAGTGATTTTGCAGCAGAGAACAAATATTTTTTACTGGCCAATCCACATGAAGGCATGCACTTCTTTAAAGTCAGCAGCTGATTTTTTTAATCAATTCTACCCGGCTGGTGTGATTCAGTCTGAAATAGTAGCGCGCAACAGCGACTGCAGTGGATCTGTCTAATTATGGCCTAAGTTGAACATCACCTCAGTTCTACATATACTATTAGATGGGTAAGAAGATGACTCTTCTTGCAGATGATGATTTTAATTCTCACTTGGAACCTCAATTTTGATCCCGTATTGTAGGGTGGGGGTGAGGTGAAAGGAGGGTGTTAATTGTGCGTGTATTTAATGGCCAAGCTTACTGTGGCTTGGTTTCAGTCGTGGTGCTAGGGTTGTTGGGGGGGGGGGGGGAGCAGTCCTGAGTTTATTTCATCCACTCCATCGCGCGTAGATACGAAATCCCCTTCACCCTTCTCAGACCTCCCGCAATTCGTAAAAAAATATCACTCAACGACCACTGGGGCCTCCCCGTCGTTCTGTTTATCAATTAAAAAAAGGTACGTCACTAGGATTTTCGTCCCCTGCGGCTTGAAGTACACCGAGCAAATATCAAATATCGAACGTTGAGGATAATAATGGCTGACCCTGTACCTGTCCTGCTATACTACCCCAGTAGCTGGCACCCGATCTGCGAATTTCTCGGTTCCAGATTAAATCCCCCTTCCTTACACCCTTACACCCAGTGTGGTTGCTGGCCAAATTTTCTGCTGTGAAAGTGAGTGACATTTTCAATAAAGCTATCTTTTTCTAAAAAAATAACGACCCAACTGTGGATGATAGGAATTCAAATTCATCCTCAAATGTGTTGGATTATCGAGAAACAATGAATAAATTTAATTGAACAGAATTTGAAGATCTGTTTCCCGACCAAATCGGTTTTATGCAGGCAAAATTGTAATCCTGATACATTTGGTTGACTATCATCGCGGATCATATGCAGTGATGTTTATATTTTGAATAGAGCGTTTGCGCAAAACTTCGTTAAAGATACCGCTAACCTTATGCAACAATCTATGCAACTGCCTGCTCTAAAATCAAGATTAGAGCATTTCTATTCTAAAACAAACTAAAGTATCTTGATTTTGATCTGGCAGATGCATAGATTGTTGCATGATCTTAATCTTTAACGTAGATTTGAGCAAACTCTCTGGAAAATCACAAGAATTATGTTTCATTATACTTAAATATCCAACAATTCATTGGTCTTCTCAATACAAAGGATTGGGTTTTCTTCCCATAAAATTATATTCCCAGCTTGGGTTCAGAATACGTTTCATTGTGTTTTCAATCAGCCCTAACTCAATTAATTCAGATAATTGAAGTAAATTCAATTATGAATAACTGGCAAACAAAAAAATTAATCTTGACTACAATAATTGCTCGTAAAAAAGATATTGCAAGCGCATTCTTGTTAAACGGGGATTTTATATGATTTCTTATCTGCTCTTTTCAACTAAACTGGTCGCCGTTCATATTCTAACTATAAAGTTACTTAAATAATGTGTTTGTTGAAATTTTATCACAACAATCAAACGTTGAATACAGTTTCGCCATAGTTTCCTCTCTTTCTTTCTTTCTTTCATACCGAACAGCATCTATTATTCATTTGTATTGAGATCTACATAAAAACGTACTATTTTAGCGTTTCATCGTTTCTTGCTTTTTACGATTTCACAAACGAGAAACTCCTCGTCCAAATAATAGGCTATAGCTACAACTCGAATGCAGTGAAACAACGATAATAGTTATTATTTCGGAGGAAATTCAATAATAGCTTTAGAATATTGTTGAGATTTGTCGTTCCGCTGCATCCCCAACCCAGCTACACTCGTTCATGGTTCTTAGCAAGGTTTAAATCGTCGCTCAATATTTTCAGTCGCGATCCCGCATAGCAGTCGCTTCACGCTTCTGACGTAGGCTGCGTCATAACACGCTGCTATGATCCAGTCATTCTATATTCGCAAATAAAATCCGGCTATTAACAGCATTACATTTCGCTTTATATCGTCTTCAAACGGCCTCGCTATTGTTGTTTGGTGTTTATGATGCTGAGGGAAATATAATTATCTGAAAACGGTTAATATCTACTGATAATAATAATAATATCTAGATATTAATATACTAATATCTAGATGATACTAATACTAATCTAGATGATACTAATATTTCTACTAATATTAGATATTTTTCTTCTTTTTATTGCTATAGTATTGTCATTTCATGGCTACAGAGTTTCTGTACGTGATTATTTTCTTGTAATAGGCTAATTATATGACTGTAACTATACGTAATTTATCCTTTGTGATTGCACTGTGTTGTTTATGAAAGAAGAATCAATAAATTACTACTACTTACTTAATATCTAATATCTAGATGGGTAGGGAACGATGGAACTGGAACCACCACTTTCACACAACTTGAACTTTCATTTTATTTTTTGCACTAATATTCGAAGCTATAATATTTAATGTATAGTTAATTATATACTATACTTGACTGTGCTGTATAGATAAGTCTTATATAATTTTTTGGTTTTAATATGTTTAATATGTTCTTTTTAGTTTCAACTTCAGTACATCATGACCAGCCATTTTATCCAACTAGTAACACATTACTTCATCTATCGCCTAGGCTTGAAATACTTTAATAAGTTGGCTTTGTACAATAAATAAATAAATTTACAAACTAGTTTTATTGGTTATTATATTTGTAGCTTCTGCAAATCTTTGTACTTTTATAAAATATTTGATAGAGATGAGACTAACAAAAATACATAATATTAGATCATTAAGTTATTACAATCTGTTTACGAGTTACAACCATTCAAAATTTCAAAAAAATCCCCAAAAATTGGAAATCTGACATTTTCTAAATTACTCTAGCAGCTGATGCAATCAAGCTAGGGAATTTAAGTAGTATCATATGTTCAGTAGTTTATATAAATTTAGTTCTTGTTGGTGAATTATTATTTTTTAATTTGTTTCAGGACAATAACATTATCAAATCGCATACGGGTCTTCTGTAAGTACAAATTTTAATTTATTCAAACATTTTCCAATTTTATTCAATGTTATAGGATTTTTCATCAACTAGAGATGAGCTAGAGAGATTAAAATTAATCTATTAGTTTCAGTCTATGAATATCAATACAAAATCTCATTTATGAACTTTGTAACCATCAATTTCCCGTAAAGGATATATTAAAAAAAGGTATGGTACGGTGTTTCATATATTGAGAACACATCACTATACAATCAAATTCTATCCAATTCCTATTGATTTGATTAATAGTTGCATTTAAATTTTGTTGAATGTTTGGCACACGTCAATGACATAGTAGTAATAATAATAACATTAGGAAAGAAGAGAAGCTATATCGGTAGAATGAAAAAGTTTTGGGAAAATCGCAGAAATAAAAATTTAGCAAAGCCTCCAAAGTAAATACTTAGCGATTTCCGTACTAGGGAATTTGACGCTCATAATAATAAAAATAATAATAATAACATTAATGATAAAATTACAGTCATATAAAATTCATGTGCCTTTATTTTGCATCATTATTATATACAGTCTATTGGTATTGATATTCTTTTTATACAATATACACCACAATCCTAGAGCAGCGTTTAATAAAATACCACTACACATCTTGAAACAGTTTTTTGATAAAATATTACTATACGGTACTACAATGTATAATATAAACTACATCTTACAACAGTTTTTTGTACAATAATCAACTAAAATTCAATTCTTTCACCTCTAACCCAGGAAGTTATGCAAGTTTAGGTAGTCTAGCTTCTAAGAAAGAATAATCAATATATATTGCATTTCACACAGTACAACATTACAAATACATAGACATCGCATTACCTACACCGATGTACAGTATATTATTACAGTAGATTGAAGTGCTGCAGTTTACCGCGAATTTTCATTATTTATTCAATCTATTAAAAATACATTAACTAACCGTTTATCTTGCACCACTAAATAATTCTCATATAAAATATCGCTAAATCCAGGAGCAGTACGGCATTCACCAGTATTTGACTTCTACTGTACTGTCAAACAGCGATTGGTGATGATGATGATGATGGTGTATGTTGGGCAAATGGTAGAATATGTTATCAGTGTGCCAATACAACGGAGATGGCAGCCAATGCCATCCATGTGCCTTATATTCATTGAAGCCGTGTGCGCTTCCAAAAGCCTGGACAATCGCAATGTTTATCGCCAATTGGTTTAATATGGTGATTTACTCTATTTAGATTTCCCACAAATGCACACTCACACAAATACAGTGTTATTGTGATGCTTGCGCCGGGGACGGGGACCTACAGGGTACGATGCAAAATCATTGCGCGATAAAATTTATTGTTCTACTTTCGATTGTGAACGAGAGCCTATTGAATGATTTCCACCCCTCACCACTCGTTTATCCATCAATACCTTTCCTCATCCGCTTCTTCCTCCTCCTCCTCCTCCTCCTCATCACCCCCCTCCACTCTTCCTCCTACCCTCCCCGTCAACACCATCCCTAAACTCGAACCCTGTCACTATATAGGAGAACGTGTACCCTATTAACGTTTGCCAGATTCAATCCGCGCACGGCTTTTATCATAGCCACGTCAGTATTTCCCAACCCCCCTCCCCCTCCTCAACACTATTGCCACCTCTCGCCCTTCATAGTCGTACTTAACCACGTGATTGTACAATTTTGGCCACCAACCGAGCATTCCTATCGATAATGCTCATCCAGGGGCTTGTTACATAACAAAATTCAAATATCAAGGACAATCTACAATTAAAATCTTCCGTAAGATATTGCAGTAATTGCTTAGACAAGTACTAATAATATCAATTTGTGTTTCATTATTAAAAATTCTAACTCAATTATTCGTTTATTCTCAATTAAAATATTGAAATATACAATTCAAATATATTCAAAATAAATTTCATAGTTATTCTACAATTCACATTCATTAAATATAGAAAAATGATTAAGATTAGGTTATAAAATTTTATAAAATCATAAAATAATAATGATAATTTAATAACAAAAATGAAATATAGTTATTACTGATATAGCATGACTAGCATAAACATAGCTTGTGTGCTGGTCGCGAGTTCATCCAAGATTGATAGAATGTGTTAGAACAAAAATAAATTTAATATAACAGAGAAAAAAATACAGAAACAAAACTTAGAATTGTAATGCATGCAAAGCTTTACTTGTAGATTGTAATTGCAATTTGTATTTGATAGGAACCGGGAAACCCCTGATGTCTAGTTCAGCTGACTAAAGCTTCAATTTTTTTATAACATGGGTAGCCTACTAACATGTTGAATTTTTTCTTTGAAGATGTCTGATTGAAAATAGTTTCAATTTCTTTCTTTAGTTTTTTTTGTATTGGATAACTAGGATCAGTAAATGAGTCCGTAACTTCTATTAACTGATAGTCCACCACACCGTTTGGACCATATATTATGGGAAACAAAATAAATGTGATAAACCTCTCTCTCAGACTTCCTTATTAGGTGGAGGAAATGATTTGATGATTAAAAACTTGGAAGCCGATTTCGTAGTGGATACATTTTATATTTTACTACCTTTGGTTCAATAACTTGAAGGTAGAAGGTTTATTATCTAATAATATTAGATAATATACCTTCTACCTTCTATCGAGTGCTAGTTTAGACGACAGTGTGAACAGCATCTACATATTATATAGATGCTGTCCACACTGTCGTCTAAACTAGCACTCGATGTGATAAATAATGAAATAGGAGCATTCATAGAGCGTGATTATAAGTACAGTAATATTTTTTTAATCTATTATGATTTTTTCCTGGAAGAGGAGGAGAAGGATAAGGATAAGGAGGAGAAAAAGTAGGAGAAAGAAAAGATATAAGGGGAAGAAAAAAAGGAAAAGGAAAGTAGAAGACTAAGAAGATATTCCAATTCAATTGATTGGGTTACCTGCTAGTAATTTAATCATTTGATTTATTAGGTATAGTTATATATTCGATTAGTGTTTTAGTGGAGTTCAACGATATCCGTGGTTGATTTCTATCAGCCTACTTTTTCAACTTCACTTAACTGTTACAGTTTCAGGATGTATTTTTATCCTGGTGCACTAAATCCCATTCGACTTTACATTCGCAATCGAGAAAAAGTGCTATAAACTAAATTTCCAATTAGAATCAACCGATTCAGTTTGAGCCTAGAGGCAAACGTTATTTTTAATACTTCGGCGTTTGTCCTATCTCACTGCACCTTGGACAAATAACATAAAATCGTGTCACTCTTGTAATTAATTGATTTTCAACTTTTTCCAGGGTTTGTGTGATGAGTAGTGGGGTTATCAATGAACGTACGTTGACTGACGTAATCCGATCGCATCCGTTGTACATTTTTGAATGTGCGTGCGGGAGTGGTTGTACGATTTGTGTCGTATACGGGTCTGACGTTTAACTAACTATAAATATCGTTTGTTGGTCGCTTTTATACGTATTGGTGAATGAGTGTGGGGGGGGGGGGTTAGTTTGGTTATGCAGGTCTCTCACTGCTCCAAATCCGGATAATACTGTGAATTATATAAATTTCCACGATTGTCTCTCGATACATATTTCCGCGAGTATAATGCGTCACCAAACTTGGATTAGATTCATTGCGACCGGCGTTTTACATTGCCTATTCATTGCATTCAACTTTATCGATGTCATTATTGTAATAATAATGCTGGTGAATATGATGACGATTATTCTGATGGTATTTCTGTGTCCATCCAAACATTCAAAGGTTTTGAATCGCTATCAAATGTGAACTTCCTCTGGCTGCATCAAAACGACAATAAATTGTTATTCCATTTAAATTCGCTATAATACTGCGCTGATTTGCGGTGAGCAGTCGTGTCGACGATGAAGCTTTCCGTTCAATTTCTCATCATTGAGTACTGAATATTATTCTTATTTATAACCGTATTTAGTTTGTATTTTGGATAATAAATATTTTGGATTAAAAGTCTTGTTCCAAGATCTGATGTGACTGATAAGTTTTATATTTCTGACTGCGTTTTCTATTCAACCACAGTAATGTTTGGGAAGTGATAGCCGTGAGCCGTAGCAGGTATCCGTTCAATCAGATAGAAATAAGCTGCGTTCTCCTGGGCACTCTTTGTAAGGGTGACCGATTAGATTGACCAGCAAAAAGACAATGTTCTCTGCTGTAAAATCACTTCCCGGTGGTTCGGAACCCACCTAGAACTGTAGGTCCAGCTCATAAATCACCATCATCCAACTCATTACCCACGCACAGGTCTCAGACCTATGTGGGGTTCATCCTCAGAAAAAAGTTAATAATTTTCCCTCATTATTTTCATCATTACATATTCCCTTATATGTGTTTTGTGACATGCACTCATTTTGGAATAGTTTCTTCATTCTTCAAGTTAAGATATGTATGGAGAGAGAGATCAAATTCAAAAAAATTAAAAAATTCTCTATTGCCAAACTCTTGTAAATAACAATCAATCACACACAATTAATACATTTTTTTTTGCGCCATCAGCAAAGCATAGCTTGTTCGCTAACGACGAGTTCTCCTTTATTACAAATGAAAATGATTCCTCTTTACTACCCAAATTACACTGGAATGTTCATCAATAATTCACTAAATCAAGCATCCAACCAATAAAAAAAATAGTCCAAAACAAAAGAACAGTCGAACAAAAAAGAAAATCTATCATCACTATCTTTAGCAAAACAACAGTAGAACGAATAAGAAAACTTATCAAATACAATAAATAGGCAACTATTACTCAACCTAAACGTTACTATAACTTAAAATATATGTTACTTTTGACCCATTCCTCTACATTTCTCAATAGAGTTTGTGTAAACCTTTGTGTTAAAAAGTGTGCAGGAATCTTGTTTATTAGCACCATGCAATAATTGGTGAACTGACGCTTACATACTGTCAATCTTGTATACTGTATGTTGTATCTATTTGTTAATAGCAGTCTTGTATTGTAATATACGTTTCTATTGTCAAATGAATGTTTGTATAATCAGATTAGATTATTTACTTTATTCATGTAGATTACAAAATGCACAGTCTTAGATGGCGGGCCGCTTAGCGCAGTTGGTTGGGGCGTCGTAACCTCAGGTTGCTGTCGTTTCAGCGGTCCTGAGTTCGAATCCCGCTCCTCCGTCTGGCATCTATGTGTTATCATTCATCTCATTACCCACGCAAAGTCTGGGACTTGAAAAAAAATAAAATACTATATTATGATAGTTAAAAATATTTAAGAACTGTAATAAATTGTTCTATGAATTTTACAAAGTTGAACTAAATAATTATTCAGAGAGAGAGAGAGAGAGAGTGTGAGTGTGAGTGAGGAGGAGTGAGAGTGTGGATGAGAAAAAAATAGAGAGAGCACGGGTGAGTGTGGATGAGAAAAAATTTATTGTGAAAGGTGGGGGGAAAGAGAGGAATGATCGTTTCAGAAGAGGGACAGCCAGATCTTTCCTTTCAAGCGTGGTACAGTGTGTTATTTGTTCTACATTTCAAAGATAATATAAACTTCAGGATTAAAAGTTTACACTGGTGTTATTATTAGTTCAGATTCTATATTTCATGGTGTAGTGTTGTAAACATTTACAGTACTAAGCAAATGAGCGCCACATTTCTTTTTTAGTGCTGGCCCCAAAATTCTTTCACAAGTTGATTTATTTACATTATCTGGCATCAGATTTATTCCACGTGCTTGTCTTAACAGTATTTTTAGTCATTTATTTATTTTTTTATTCGTTCTGAAAGTAGTATAGAGCATTTTTAACTTGTTATTGTCATTAATAACAAAATTATGAATGGTTGGTAGAATTTCTTTTATTTTATTTGTTTTTTTATTTTGTTTTGCTGTCATAAGCTTCCTAAAGTGATGGACCTGTGATGAGCTTATATGAAATGGTTTCCGACAGACCATCCAAAGAAGTAGATGATTGCAGCCCAGATGGTTATGGTGCCCCAGTACAGGAAGTAGTCGGCTGCAAATCTATGCAAGAGATCGCTTATCTGGAATGGCGGATCCACTTGCACTGATGCTTATATATCACCATCAGAGAGCGCTGGCAGAAAACTGCACACCTTCTCCATTGCTGGGTTGGTCTGTTTATCTAGCTTTGATGCAAAGACAATGACGATAGCTCCATCCTTGTGTTTGAGTGCTTCTGTTCTACTTCCATACTCGCATTTGTAGAACAGGGCATGGATTTCCAAGGGGAATTTTTCTTATTGGATACTTTCATTTTCTTGGAATGAATAGAATGTAAAATTTTCATAACAAAAGTTAGGATGAAATCTTTTTCAATATTTAAGAGAATTTTGGAAAATTTAGAATATTACATAAATAAAATGAGACCAGCTCTAATAAGAACACAGGAATTTTCGTACACCCACTAAAAACTGTTTGGTCAAATAATTATTTTATCCAAATTTGACATTTCTTAATTTTTACACTTTTTATGTATTTGTCCACTTTTAGATTTGAGGTTTTCACTCTGGATTTTCATTGCTTCCTCTCAAATATTTCCATAATATTTTCTCTTTTCTTGATGAATTAGGGTTTATGTATTTCTTGTTTTAATTTAAATTTTAATAGATTTTGAAAATGATATTGATTTTGGGTTTCTATGTACTTAAAGTTTTCTGTAATCACTTTGAACTTTCATTAAATTTTGTATTATTCTTTCTTTTTCTTACTGATGTACTTTCATATGAATTTTTATTTTCAGGTAATATGTATTAAGCTATTAGGCTCAGCCTTTGCGGGTATTTTATTTGTATTTATTGCAGTACATGTACACTACATAATTTGTTATTTGTATAGTTGAGTCTGTTAGATTTGGAACTAATTTATCAGACATTTTATCTTCAGTAGAATGACGCATTGTATTTGCACACTTCTCTTTCTTTCAATTTATTCTTTCTTTTCTTACTCTTACCAATAACATTCTACAGAAATTTCAAGTCCTGAATCTGTTGGTTACCTCTAACCTGTAACTTATCAAGTTATGTATTATGTCCCCTAGATTATATTTAAAATAAGATAATGACTGTAACGCCTTTATTAAGTATGACAACTCTACAGAGAGGTGGAACTACCCGTAAGGGTCTCCCCACCACGAAAAGCCATACGAATTTACTTTACAACTCTACAGCCATTTACTAAAATCTTAATTCATGTAATTAAATCTTAATTCTTGATATCTCTTCAGCTTGAAATCGATCAATGAGATAGCATTAGAGAAAAGTGAATGAATAATTATGTTTTTAATGAATAATAATAAAAATGTTTAATACATTCACCAATTCAGGCTCTTTGTGCCCATAAATGTTGCATTCAGAGGATTTTTGTACTGACATGTTGAGTTAGAATTCTATATTGAAGTATGCATTACAATCATTTTCTGCAAGCGTCTTTTCAGACCTTTTCCATTTAACAATTGAAAAAATATTCAGTTGATAAAGCTTTTTATAGTGTACAAGAGTTCCTTTCACATCAAAATTAAGCCTCGCCTCAACTAATTGATATAGTAATTATGGTATCTAGTTTATAATTGTTGATCTGACTTGTTATTCTGGAGTCTCCAAGACGTAATCTACAAAAAATATATATATATTTTCAATAGGAAGATATTCACTACCTATGAGTTTAGTATCAACTAGATTTTTGATGGTTGGTTATCTTATATTTAGGTCACTCTAATCTTGTCTTTCACTTCAGATGTTTTCCTATTTCTAGTTCCCACCTCTATCACACATTCTTCGATCTTTCCCATATTTATCAGCATTCGACTGTTCATAGTTACTCATAATTTTAATCTATGATATTCTTGTTGGATGTTTTCCACCCACAGATTTCTTCAATTAGGCTGAGTGCAACCCGTTCAAGGGCCTTAAATCCTGTAGCGGCTCCAATAGACACCACCCTTGAATTAATAGAAGAAGCTATTAACGTTGTGTGCGTGCTTTTGAATCATTTTCTGCAGGCGTCTTTTCAGACCTTTTCATTTCCGATTGTCCTTGTCGAGTAGCTTTCCACGCTTTTCCAGTAACCGCAAAAATCTTCTAGTTTATACGTATTTTCAAGTTGGTGGACTAGCACCATTCATATTAACCCTAAACTGTTAATATTTAACCTGAATGGAATAATAACGTTTTACTTCCTTCTGAAAGGGAGTAAGGTAGTCTTTATTAAATTCTTATTGTAGAGATGGGTTTTTAATGCTACCCTATTATCTTCTATATCAGTAGACTATTGTTATTTCTCATCCTATTTTATCGTTAGTATTTAAGGTAAATTTGAGGAAATTAATCGATATCAGAACAATAAAAGGTTTGTTTTTTATTAGGTTGGCACGGTTCTTTTTATAGCCGCTCACAATAAAGGAAATTGATTAGGTACGGCAAAGCATTAGGTGAGAATCACATCAGCATAAATAATTTATCTGGTTGGTTTGTGATTTAATATTTAACCTGAATCAATTGGTCTTCATCGTTCTAAAATTGTAGCATGCTTAGTGCAATATCTATATTACCACATTATAACAAATTTAAATGAGTTATACCAACAGCTATTGTAATTACTGTGCTTTTAGCATGATTATTATTAATATAATTACAATAGAGAGAATTTAATATAATAGGATTAGAATTTGCTTTATTTCTTTATTAAAAAAATCATTTATATAATACAATATTAACTGTGTAATATTAAAAGATAAATACTCCCTACATAACATGGGCATAAACCTGTGTGCGAAGAAAATTGAATTACATTAATTAGTCATAATCACAATAAATGAAAATAATTAAATTTATTGGCATTAGGCTTTAATAATTCATTTTTTCATTGATAATATTTTATAATTTATGAGTGCTTGGACGAAATTAATTCATAGTTTGAAAATATAAATTGCATATTCGTACTCTCTTCACATATTTTCTTGAGTATCATTTATTTGTTGAAAGTTTTTGAGAAAGGGAATTCGGTACTGTGTAAAGAAGATACTGTTAGATGAGAGTACAGTAGATGAAATGAAAACGCAGTTGTTGGATGATAAGAGCTCTCTGCTATTATATTGAACAGTAAATTACCGTCCAGAAATTATTTGAGTACTGTACATAGATAAAGATGTTAACGTCAGTGAAACAGGAAAAAATAATAAAAGATCGTAGGTTGAAGCAATGGAAAGATCGTGGCCTGTCAATAGATCATTCCAGTTCCCGGTTTTGGCTCCAAATAAATGAAGTCGTGATAAAATAACTAATACTCTCGTCTCTTTCAACTAACTTCTCTGTAGGTTGGTTTCAGAGAGGATAAACATTGCCAGAAAAAATGTAGCAAGCTGGTTGAGGAAGGTGGTAGTAATTTTTTTCTAGTACGTTTTACTTAGAAAGGACTTTATTTACTTGGTGAGAAAGAAGCTAGTGATCTCAGAATCAATTAATTTATTAAAAGCTAAAGCTTTGCTGAAAGATTTAGTAAGAAAGAGAATAACCCATTAATTTCAGTAGAATTGTAAAAAAATGTTTCTAATTTTTTATTTAAACAAGGTAGAAATCTTTTTTTGTCATGCATATTGTATTTTCCTCTCCAATTTTCCAAGAAAAACAAATTAGCTTTCCAGAGTAAGCTACGTACTAATATTCAAGAAATAATTCAAAGAGAATTCATTGAATTTCCATCAAATTGTTTTTATAAGATTACTGTGGATACAGTTGCAATTTTCTAGCTATCAAGGGGTTTATATAAATTTGTGGAGATTTATTTTTCTCTACTTGGTTATTTTAGTGTCTCCATAATTTGGTAAGTTCTTCTAGTTTCCTTGGGAAAGTAACAGCAAGCTAGGAAGTGAAGAAAAAATGTTTTTCTCGAAAATATAGAATGGTTTCAGTTTTATTTTGCAGACTTTTTGAGAGGATGTTTGAAGACAGCTGTACTTTCTCTGACTACCTCCATCGTTCTCTGCCAACCTCTATATTTATATTTTTATAGCTGTTTTCCATTTTCTATGGCTTGCATATGTGTGTTTTGATTTTTTTGGATAAAGAAACCCACATAGGTATGATACCTGTGCGTGGGTAATGAGTTGGATGATGGTGATTGATGATCTGGACCTACAGTTTTAGGTGGGTTCCGAACCACCGGGAAGTGATTTTACTGCAGAGAACAGTTTTTTTGCTGGCCAATCTAATCGGTCACCCTTACAAAGAGTGCCCTGGAGAACCTAGCTTATCTCTATCTGATTGAATAGATGCCTGCTACGACTCACGGCTAATTGTGACCTGTGATAATTCTCTTTCATCTTGGACATTGTAGTCGTTGGAGCGGGAAAAAGGAAACAAAAAATTTTAGAGCCAGCTTTAGATTTGTAACTTGAAACTTTCATTCAAGTTTTTCAGTATGAAAATCATAAATAAAAAGCTTTTTACCATAAGAAAGAGTGTATGGAGAAGCCAAGATCGTTATCACAGCCCACTTCCAACTAGTTCCAGTTGAGAATAATATCTAGACATTATGGCTAGTTTACAAAAAAGTTTCGAAATATTTATGTGTAAATTTAGAATTTTGCTAATGTTAGTTGCTACTTTTGTGCGGCGAAATTACAATAGTTTGCGGATTGTTCATCTAAATTACCCGGTTAATGGAACTCGCAAGTGCAGCCTAGCTACCCGCGACCCGCCTGTCATTTCTACAATTAGTACTCACGCTGCATAGTAGAAAATATAGTAATTATGTTGGAGAATTTCATTAGTGCTTTCAGCTTGGCTCGCCGGCCTAATTGAAATAGAATCTGAATAGTTTTTACTTTAAAATGTTTGTTTCGCCTATGCTGGTAATTAATAGTGAAAACTTGTAAGTGTACATTGCAAATATATACAGTATTTCCACAATGACTCCTCCATAGGTATTTGCTTTTCCAATTAGTGAACGTACATTGAAAGTAATGTTAATAAAATAATGAACACTAATTGCCAGTTTCAATAATTACGAAGTTTTACATGAGTTTCTGCGATTCTAGGGGTGCCGTGTATTGTTCAAATAACATCACAGTCCAATATCCTGTAACGTAACGACACTTTACAGCTAGTAAACTTCAAACTGATTTTGTATTCAAAACTACTGTTCCATCGCCTGCCACTGATATAATCAGCAAACCTAATTACGAATTTTCTGTCAGCAAAGTTAGTTTATTGTCACTTCTAAGGGTATGCACAAATAATTCGCATCTAGGCTTGTTGGATTCATTGTAATTTGAAAGACCAAGTGCAATGTCTGATCCTCCTTCATTCGGGAGTTGTGTGTTCACATATAAAAATCAGGTGAAGTTTTTCGGATGTTTTGAAATGCTCAGTTTGCCTCACACTGAGATTAGCCCAGGCAATGAATGATTTGTGTCGTAACAAATTAGGGGAAAGCTGAATTTTTGCAGGATGTAAGTATACATAGTACTTACTCGAAAAAACCAAAGTCCCGACCCCCACCCCGCTTGCTTCCCCCACCACCCCCCTCTCAACATTGCAAGAGCAGTACTTCAGTTAAAGGCTTATAACTCGGAAACTAATCAAGGTATTGTTGTGATTCTCATCTCATTTAATACTTAAAACTATTCTCTAAACAATATGTTATATACGTTTTCTATGTAGATAGCCTAGTTTTTCAGAAAAAATATAGTTTATAGAAAAAAATGTCACCACGAACCACAAAAATCAAATTCAACTGATCATATCTTTTCTACAATCGCGTTATTGCTATGCCGTTCCTATACACATCGATGGATTCATAAAAATTAGTTCTATAACTTTTATTTAAAGCTATTTTCTATAAAATGACATACAAAAATGTCCCCCTAAATAATGAAAAATCTAGTTGATAGAACTTTTTTTGAAGATATTTCAATTTTTATAAAAGAAACCATCAGGTTTACCGGTAAAGTGAACAGAACATTTATTACAGCACATTATATGACTGATATTATGGAAGAAGAATCAACTCTGTTCGATAGTTAGTTACAGAGATATCGAATTTCCAATAATTAGAAACATTTTCAACTTTGAGGGGGCTTGGGGGAAAAGCCAAGGGGGGATTTTTGGGGACTTTTCGGAAAATGTACTTTTAAACGTGTACTTTTGATTGGCAAAAATCCAAAAAAAGAATGCCAAAAGATTGCCAAAAAAAGAATTGGCAAAAATAGTCTTGCTTGTCTGACAATAATTCTTTATTGGATTGGGCTGTATAGCCAAGCGCCATGCAATACACACTACACAGTGCTGTAGGGGTCGGCGACGCGGTGTCCGCTACTATTTCATCACTCACTATGACGCCATAACTTGAACGATAGTAATCAATAGACACATCATTTTAAAGCTTATTAAATTATCTATAAGTTTTGTGAGGAACGGCATAGCCAATAACGCGATTGTAGAAAAGATATGATCAGTTGAAGTTGATTTTTGTGGTTCGTGGTGACATTTTTTTCTATAAACTATATTTTTTCTGAAAAACTAGGCTATCTACATAGAAAATGTATACAACATATGTTTAGAGAATAGTTTCAAGTATTAAATGAGATGAGAATCACAACAATACCTTGATTAGTTTCCGAGTTATAAGCCTTAAACTGAAGTACTGCTCTTGCAATGTTAGGAGGGGGGGGGGTGGGGGAAGCAAGCGGGGTGGGGGTCGGGACTTTGGTTTTTTCGAGTAAGTACTATGTATACTAACATCCTGCAAAAATTCAGCTTTCCCCTGATTTGTTACGACAATGGCCATTTTTTGCATTCATTGCCTGGGCTAGATTTTTTACACATGCATATTGGCACAACATTACATCAATACTGTAGTACTAGAAGCACTCTCCACACTTCCACTTTTCATGTCGTTCATATCTTCGTTTTCAGAAATCCATTAGTGCTATAATTCATTCTTGAACCGACTTTAATGAACATCACTAATATCATTCGATTGAGCCTTAGTTCAGTTGAAAGTTGAAACTCAGAATTCATTTTTTAAATATGTAAACTGTTGGTTATGCCAGTGAGATATTTATTAATTTTTTGTTGTTTAGGACTATATAATTATGAAACTCACGATGTATTATGTATCATACATTGTAAATTAGATTCTTTTTTTAGTGGGAAGTGATAGCCGTGAGCTGTAGCAGGTATCTGTTCAATCAGATTAGATAAGCAACGCTCTCCTGGGCCATCTCTGCAAGAGTGACAGATTGGATTGGCCAGCAAAAAGACTGTAAAAAGCTTTCTCTGCTGTAAAATCACTTTCCGGTAGTTCGGAACCCACCTAAAATTGTAGGTCCATCATGTTCCCAATAGCATGGCTCAAACAGCGAGGTGGAACTACCCGTGAGGGTTTCCCCATCAGTAAAAACCATACGCATTTACTTACTTAATTTTATAATTTCAATCAACAAAAAATAATATATATGTATATTATATAACGGTGTGCATGATATATCTGTATCGTATGTCTGTTCCGTGTTGCTCTATTTAGCTTATAAAATAGGTTTCGTGTTTTTTCTCAATTTTAAATAGATTATCCAAATTTGAATTAATGTTCGTTGGCTATTGATATGTGAATTAAGGTACCGTACTTTACCATGACTGGAATATCAGACGGATTTAATTAAATATATGAACTTATTTTAATCTTTGTGATGAAACTGTTCATACTTAGTAAATTCTGACAATATATTGAATCTAATTTTATTGTAGAACAGTTCCACTGAACACAATCTTTTCTACGTGTCATTTCAATGCACCTAGAACGATGGTTGAATGGAATTGAAGTCAGCTATGAATTGAAAAAACTTTCTCATTTTTGAACATTTTAGATTTCCAGTTGATAATCTAGATCTAGATCTTCACCTTGCAGTTCAAGTCTTTTTTACTACAATAGTCGTTTTGTAATGAATGTTTTGTAATTCAGCACCTGTCTAGTACATGGTAATAGAGCCGCTTCTATGGACGACTAAATTGAAACTAATTCAGTTTCAGCCGCGCTATTATCCTACTTTTGATTACTTATTCTTCTGTCTCACAAAACAACTACCGTTTTTCCTATTTCGGTACTTCTTTTATTCAGGTGGACGACTGTACATGAAGGCTCCTCTTCTTTCATTGTATCTGTCCTGCAGCTCATATGTTACTATTGTAGTTATTTCTTCAACTCCCTTCTTTAGTATTTTTTATTGATGAACTTTGATCAGAACTATGTTGTCCCCAAGATCAAATTCTCCAAGAGAACAAAATGTCTTTCACTTTTGGTAAATTACGATAAAAGTTGGTCAAAAAAGTAATTAAATAAGAAAGTTCGTCAAGTTTGATTTGTAATCAGAGTGAAGTTTAACTAGTGGAAGAAATGAGAACCTTGATATTTTATAACATGAAGCTGTCTTGAAAACTAAAGAAAAAATATTTGGAAATTATATCAAGAAAAATGGTATATTTCTCAAACTAGACCACAATATAACATAGACAGCCCTTCTAGTCTACGGATGCAACCAACAAGAATTAATTTTATAAACTGGGATCGGGGTTTGAAAATAATTTTAAACTAGTTTGTTGAACTTATATAAAGTAGTGAGGTAATTTTGAAAACTTCTTAACTTCATTGCAAATTATTGTAGATATAATTTTGATATCAGTAATGTAGAGTAATTATTAATAGTGCTGAATGGTTGAATTTGCAAAGGACAGTTTTGAAACAAAATAATTAATCTTGAGTGAACTGAAGTACTCCCACCAGCGAACAAGGTTTTTATCCTTCTGCTGGTTGGTGCAAATTCAATGCGTATTTTATCTATTGCAATGAATTAGTGATGATCATTGTGAGCAAGTTTATTTATCTTTGTTTACATTTTTTTTTTTCATTGAATCTTCTTTTTGGCAATAAATCAACTCAATTCAATTGTTGAACAAAAATTTCATTGTTACGCAAATTGTTATATATTGTTTTACAGTTAGGAGTACTAATCAAATACTGAATTCTCGTCGCTCCCTGGGAGTACAATTTGAAATTTATAATATCGTAAGCATTGCTTAACAATATTTAGTCAAACAATTCTACAAAATTTGTATTTAAAAGGATATCTTAGCTCGGGTATAGTGCATTCTATTGGTGATCTTTTCAAGAAAATTGTGATAAATAATTTGGATTGGTTTATTATGTGAGAAATCTCTTACTCTATGACTGATGCATGGTTGAAAATGTATATAGAATAGAATGACTTATGTAACTAATATGACTATTATAAGGAAATAATTCTTCAGCCATTCGTCTTGTTAAGACTCAAAGCCTAGATAATGCGATGGCTTGAAAATGTAAAATGATGAAGCTACAGGTCATCTACATCCTTATTGATAATAATGTTTCTTTTTTCCACCATCCGATGGTGGTCTGACCATCATTTATTATTCTCTTCGTTACCGCTAATGCTAATGTAATTCCCCAAGCAGGGATATCTACGCATGCGCAATAGAAAAAATACTTCTTTACTGCCGACCCACTAATATAGCGTTTGGTCATTGGTCATTATTTCATGGCCTACGAAAAAGATTTTATACAATTCTTTAGTGAGTGAGAGAGAGAGGATGAGGGAGTTTGTTTGAGAGAGAGAGAAAGAAAGACAACGAGAAAAAGAGATGAGGGAAACTCGAGCCGACGCAATTACCATTTTGCTTTCTATTCCCTTGTCTTATTGTTAATAACATAATAATTTGAATATTGGAATCGTGTGTATGGCGCCGTGCTATTAGAAATACAGATGGCTAGATACTCGTAATCACCAATAATAATAATAATAACAACAACAACAATAATAACGAAAACAGAGACCATCGATTGCTTATAACATTCTAATTCGTTGCCGGCGATTCGGAGGGAAATTATATTTCAAACGGCAATTTCCTGGTTCTGAATTATAATTCATTGGAAATATTTGATCGATTAGGATCGCTGGATTTTTTAGGGTATCCTGGAAATGTATAATGCAGTAATTTCGAATGTCAATTGCCTAGGCGAATTGAAATTGGTTGTAATTTTTCTTAGCATGATTGGGAATTGTTTGGCTGCTTCAATTCAAGATCGCCATTTTGTTTTTTTAATGATGGCCTACCTGTACAGTTAGCTGAATTAGTTGACTACTCTATTATGTAAAATAAAGATTCATTTTTATGTTCTATATTGAATTCTATTCTGAAAATTCTAGTATGTGAATTCTGGTGAGCTCTACTGAAAATTCTATGTAAACTAAGACAGTATTTTCATTTCTATTATATTATGCTGGCCTACTACCAGCTATAGTAGTATACCTGAATACTAGAATTTTACATAACAATTAGAAACATTATGTAAATTGTAAATGAAGCAACAAAACATATTTGTACCTGAAAATTTAAATAAAATTATAAATACATGTAACAGCAGTACAACATATTCTTCATAATAAGCATAATTGAACCATCTTCGACAAAAATACTGAGCACAAAAAAATATAAAATTAAATAAGCGACTTAATTTTTTTGGGAATGTTTTTTTATCAACCTGTCTATTATACAGATGCAATAAATTACTGTTACTTGTTTAAATGTTCCAAACTTCATTTAGAATTGAGACAGTGTTTCCATGTCATTTATAATTTTGAGGTAGACATTTGAATTTCGAATTTAAATTTTTTAGTAGCCGAGCACTGAGTTTTGCGACAAAGTAATTCGATCTGTGATTAAGAATGTGCGCATGATTTTTGTTCATAATTTTTGTACAAGTTTATTTTATTGGATGTTATTGGGGGCTTTGAAATGTTATCAGTTGCTGTGAGAATAGGTTTTTTTCACCAACTATTTTGTGAAATATGGGGGTTCAAAGTTGATTTTTTCTGTTTTTGGGGGCAATTGATCTCACCCGCGAGTGATTTTAAACTTTTGATAAATTTTCTGTAAAGTAAAGGCACCTCAAGGAATAAAATGTCATAGTTTTTACTACGATCAAGTTATTCTTTTTTTTTAATCTGTAAAAAATCTCTGTTTTTCAAAAGCTATTTGTTACATTCAAATAAAATATATTTCATTTTATTACTCATGATGTCTTTTAGTTATGGAAAATTTATCAAAATTTTTTCACTCAGGTAAGATTAATTGCCCCCAAAACCGAAAAATTTCAACTTTGAACACCCATATTCCACAAAATAATTGAAGAAAAAAATGTTCCTCACATTCATAATATTTCAAAGTCCTAATAATATATAATTCAAGAAACTTCGAACAAAATTACGACCAAAAACCATGCGCACAGCCTTAAGAACAAGTGATCTTGAAGATGATTTTTTAATTAAGCCAAGTTCGAATACTATATTTTATGTTTATTTAAGTCAAGTGTAATATATTTTGGAGAACATGAATAGGAATATTATTGAATGGATTACTGTTCGAAAATTATTGATCCTTTATTCTTCAAGTCAAGATCTTGGTTGGCTTGTTATACAAAAAGTAAAATTGTAAATTATTGATTTGTGCGTTGAATTATTAGCAATCTAAAGACTTATTACAATAGTTGTTTAAGCAATATTCTTTTAAAAAACCTTCATACTCAAACCGTCTAGACTCTAGAAGAATATAAATTGTATGATAACCTTGATAAAATTCAGCGATAACAGGACTGAAATAATCAATATTCGTCCAAAAATGGTTTCTAGAATGAAGATAATTCAACTAAATAACTAGCTCAGGACAGACTGAAACTATAATGACTTACCTTTTAAAAATGGTTCAACGAAATGACCATTTAGCTCAGGACATTCTAAAAAATATTATCTGTGTCTAGTTGAATGGTTCGTAGTAAAAGCAAATAAAATGAGTAATGACGGCTTGTAAAATAAATGTGTAATAGCGCAACAATCACGAATCTTAGAAAAGAGGATAAAGTGAATGGTGGGAGTGAGGAGTAAGAAGGAAAGATGAAGAGAACGTTGAGTTGTTTCACGACATGGAAGTTTGCGACGGTCGATCGGAACCTCATAATCATCTTCAATTATGATAGAAATAGTAATGATCGATGGCAGATTTTTGTGGTCAGTGGAGCGTTACTATAATATAGACATATAAATTACTGACAGGTAACTGCGAGTGTGAGAGTCTCAAGAATGCTGAGTCTGGCTTCGACCACCGGGTCTCAATCTGGAATCGATTCAGGCTAATCCAATACTAAGATGATAATATACCATCAAGTTGTATTCATACCATTTGTTTTGAAGTCCTTTTTCGGTCTTTTTTCCTAGCTATGTAAATTCCTTGTACGTAGACCTCTAAACTGGCATCTGTCAATGACAAAATAATCTAGAAGTTTTGCTCCGTGGATGCGCAGATCGTTATTGGCATAATAGAATTCATTTTTATTTTCATCTGAACAAAAAATTTTGTGTCGCTATTCATTCAGCGTCAAATTCATTTAGCGTGTTTTTCGCTAGAAAAACATGCCTTTATAGGTTTCTCGTGTTATCTAAATATACCTAATTATCCAACGTATTGAATGAGAAATTAATTTCAATGAATGAAGCAATATGGAGTAAAATTTTTTAAATAAAGGTTTAAATACCTGCGTTTTGGTATCCAATAATTATTGTATTCTGGACTTGTCAGTCAGCGCGAGCGTGTTGTCCGTCCTGTCATCCTCGCATTCGTTTCGTGATATGTGTGTGTTTTTATTTTCCGACGTTTTACAATACGACGAATCGATGAATTGCCGAATCGGCGATAACATAATAACGTCCACAACCACCTGATGATGACCCCCCCATAGGAGAGTTGAAACCGGTAGTGAATACAATAATTATTGGATACCAAAACGCAGGTATTCAAACCTTTTTTATATTAACTGGTATCCGGAGGCCAAAGAATTCAATATGAAAGTAAAATTTTGTATTGAAAGAATATAAAGAATTAGTTGGTGATCTCAATATTGTTCCTCAAAATGATATGCTCATGTTCAAACTCAATTGATTTATTTTTTCCGAACTCCATAAATTTAATTTAACTTGAAATTATATATTTTTAATTTTAGTCTATTGTACTTTATGACCATTGTCACCTGAAATTCGTTGTGATTATATTCTTATAAATAATGATTAATAATAATTACTTTATTCCTAAAAAAATAATAAATTGATCTTTTATATTTAAATTGGTTAGTCTAGTTAAAAACTATCAACTTGAGGGAGTTCAGTTCCTCAATATTTTGCTACCTCTAAGTTTTTTGTCATCTTTTGCTTTTTTTAACGGGCTTTTCAAAAATGACGCAACCCTGAGATCAAATGGCGGAAGTCATGCATGTGGTGAATTTTCCGTGCCCCAATCGATATTTAAGCAACATTTAATTCAATGCCGAGATGTCAACTATCGAAGTCTATCTAGAATTATTCACTAGTCGAGCATTAGTTTAGTTACAGCAGTTGTTTCATTAAATTGAGTCAGATCTATTTTTTTTCATGGTGATTCTATTCTTGAAATCATTGGAACTTATCCTGTCTGATGTTTTCCTTTAGGGGCTCTGCATTAAAAAGTTGATAGCAAAGTTCTTATGCAATATATTGATGCCTGTAAACTCAAGCGACATTCAAAGGATTATTTAAATTGAAATAATTAAGAAAATTTGAAGGGAAGTGGCTGAAAATGTGTTGAAATCCGTACAAATCTATTTTGAAGTTACAGTGCATCAAATCCAACATCTAACTTTCTATCGTTAGTACAAGATTGAATTCTAATCATCACAACCCCATGGGTTGTGTCATTTTTGAAACACTCTGTAGCAGTGGACACTTGAGCTAATGATATTCTGATATCAGAACGTTCAAGAGTAATAATTAATAAAATAAAATTATAGGTTTTACCCATTCTACTGATTTTAATACAAAAGTTACTAATTTCAATACACATGCGTATCATACACAATCTACACTAAATGTAACGAAAGTCATTTCATTAGTCTGCTATTGGGAAGATAAAACTAAATATTTCATACATGGGAATTGAAATTAAATCTATTTAGGTATTGTGTATTTTAAAAATCAGCAGAATCTACAATATCTCAGATAATACAAGAAAGAATAAACCATTTGATTATTAATTAACAATAAGGTGGTGTTCTGTTTTTATTAAAATTCTTCAATTTAGAAGGCTGAAATTTCGTCAACTTTCTTGGCAACATGGAGATGTTTTTCCTGGTAGGTTGTCTTCTAAATCAGTTATAGGCGATCAATCTAGTCGAAATTGATAAGTTTGGAAAGTGTAGCTTGACTTATTGAAGGGGCGAAGTGTTGGCAGGAAGCATGTTTGCCGCCGCCGAAGGGGACCGGAAGTGCGTGTCGTGTTGCCACCGGAAGTGCAATCTCGGCGTCAACCAATGAGAAGTATTCGCGCGAAAACATTACGCGCCAAAACATCCACGATGCCAATCGCTTGAGTTCGAGGGGAGCCGACAGACATATCTGAAGGAGGTCCAAAGTCACCCTTGCTATTTCGGAGCATCTGATCGGTTGACAGCGACTTGCCAGTTGACAGAACTGGGAGCTAAGATTGTGGGGAAGCTGGTAGATTGTATATTATATGAAATTCGGCCATCTTTTTTCAGCACCCTAATACCTTCGCGTGTGTGCTATCTCCTTGTCCTCAAGCTTGGGAAATGGCTACAGAATTGTAGTGAAAACTTTGCTGTTAAACATTTCTCACGTATATATGGATTCACTGAAATCAAATTTATTTGGCAGAATTTGCTATTTGAATAGACAAATTCACTGTTAGCATTTTTTTTTTCAAATTTCAAATTTATTTCCCAGTTAGCACAATCAATACATGAAATAATCATTGTACATTCCTAATTTAATCTTATCTCTACTGTAGTATTAACTACATATTAACCTAGTACAATTTTTCTGGAAAATAAGCCCATAGGTTACTAAACCTGTTAGGGCGAAATAAAAACAACCTGTATCAATGAACAAAGCAAAAAAGCAACTAAAGAAAAAAGAAAGTAAAACTAAAAAACAGAAAAAAACTTCTAATTAAACATTTAAAAATAAAACATAAAAAACTCAAGAGAATGCTACGCTTACCAGCCGTTGGAAAACATGTTTCATGGATTCTTTTATAATTTTGCAACTTCTAATTATTATACAATAAATTAGTTTTTTTTTCTAGCGCCTACAATAATAAAATTACAGGTTCAGTGAAAGTTAGCTCTTCTAAGAACCTATATCTTCCGGGAAAACTCTTATTGCAAAGAAAAACTCTATACACTTAATTTGGAAAAGTAGTCTTTTCCCCCCCCCCCCCCCCCCCCATTTTTCTGTAGGAGTAGTTAAGTTCAGTAAAACTCAAACGATTTCTAGTTAGTTATGTTATATTTATATTTTGTATTGAAATTCAATTAAAATTTCAGATTGTTGAACAATAGCAGAGAACCTATCGTTCCAATTTCCGCAAAGTCAAACAACTAAAAGTCATTTTATTTTAGTTACAATAAATTAATACTTAAGTACGTTCTTCCAAGTTTAGAACATTTTTCAAAGTAGTTAATTCATTACAAGACTTCAAATTCTATAAGTGTCCCGACAGGGCCTTATTTAAATCGTGCCGTTGTCCGTCCGTCTGTGCCCTAGCGTTTGAAATGAATATTCTACACTCTTGAAACTTGGTATACAGCTTCCTCATAGTCCAAGTAAGATCGCTATTGATTTTGGAGTTTGGGTGTGCAATATAAAATAATAATAATGTCGTAAGCAGATTTCCACTCTAGGCCCTAGGTTAGTTTTGGCTAGTAAAATCAAATCATTGGAAAGCTGGGGCTGTCGTTTACATTTGAAAATCAACAACCAAAATCACAACCGCTGATGCCTAGACCAATTTTCCACTTTATTTTTTTTTTTTGCAGTGCAAACGTTGAAGTTTTCATTTTTGAATGTGTTGAAATCTTTTCTTAAATTGTTTAAAATTATCGAATTGAAAAAAGAACAGAGAGAAGATATGGAGGTATGATATATTATGAGATCTGTTGAAAAAGAAGGGCTTTTTTGTGAATTTAGAAGCATATGATGTTTATAGAAATCAGTTAAATGGTGCTTATGCCTATCAGCACGACTTGTTATTTTATGTAAATTCGTCGGGTCCTTGGATACTTCGTTGTGTCAGTTTATTTCTATCTATTCTCTTCTCTCCCATAAATTTGTTATTTCCTCAATAGATAATTAAATGTATCTCACAAGTTAGTTTGAAGTGACTGACAATTGAATAAACTGACAAATATACATAAACAGAATTTATTAATTTCGAATTCCTTTAATTGCTATTACTTTACAGTAGCATTCATCGATTCCCATCAGCTGTTCAATGCTGTTGTCAATATCCGCCATTGCGGAAGTCTTCAGTATAAAGTAATAGCAATTAAAGGAATTCGAAATTAATAAATTCTGTTTAATTAAATGTATTTTAAATAGCCTACTACGTGTAGATAGGCTTATGTGTCTTACGGAGATCTGCATATTCTGGAAGGTATTACATTTACAGAAAAATAAATTGTCATAGATTCTGAAGAAAGTTGTCCTAACAATTTTTATAAAAAAAAATTGTTCTCCTTTCCACAGTATAAATAAGAATAACTTTCTAATATTTTTCTTAGATTATGAATCGCTATATTTCTCAATATTTATCTACTCGCAATCTCAACGAATATCAACATCCAATTCTAGTTTCAACCTACCCATATAAAATAGCCCAACGGTTGTCGTTGGTAATTGGTTTGATAAATCCGTGATCGATTACCCCTCACCCCCTGTGCTCCAATAAGAGATTTCCCCCTTCCCCCTTCTATGTGAGAGCCTCTGAGGCCACCCAAACCGGGAGAGAGAGTCCATACCATACCACGTGTCGAGAGACCGATGATAAAATAATAAGATTTTCCTCCATTGCTGTATCTGTCTCTGTAAATTCATGTTTTTCAGTCGACCTCACCCCATCAACACCACACCCTCCCCCGACCCTACAAATCATTCAACCCCCCTCCCTTCACAGCGGCAGCCATTTCTATTTCTGATTAATCTAGTGATGATTATGAGAAACTGCGAATTTACATCTGTATACAGGAAGCTCTAATCTACATAACGTATAAGCGCCAACTCTCCAGCCCCAGGGTTCTTCCATGTTTGTAAAGTGCATGCGCAATGCATCTTTTCTCACACATTAGTTACTTTTCTCTTTCCATCATTTATTTTCTTATCGCTATTCATTCAAGTGTACTCTTTTCTCACTAATTCCTCTTTTTCAATCTAGTAGATAAATATTCGGATTGTGGTATGATTCAGAAATAAAAATAACAAAAAATGCATATTAGATTTCAAATACGGTGCCTTTTACATGACAAAAAACAGATATTAAGACTAATACCGGTTTTTTGAAGCAGCCTACCTTTAAACAAGTCTTCCTTATCCACAAGGGCACTTGAAAAGCCCACTCTCTAAATGCTTTTCGTCTCCCTTGAATTAGGAAGGCCTTAAGGTAGTTCTCATACGGGCATGGGCCTCGTTAATATACCTTTCTAGAGGCTTCCTCAATTTATGGAAGACTTGAAAAGCATTCACTTGAAAGACGTTTGAAGTCAGCCTCGAGTTGAGAAAGCCTCAAGGTAGGTTCATAAATACGGTCATAATAGAAAATAGAAAAAGTTAAACAGAACATAGTTTTATAACCAAGAATCTTAACAGAAGAAATAATGAAATATGAAATAATGGAATTTATTCCTTCAAAACAGAACAAAATATTTTTCAAATAATATACAGGAACTATAGATGACCACATTATCCAGTATTTGTGGTCAACTTGAAATTTAAAAAAAAAGACTTGGTTGAAGGATGATAGAAGAGTCTTTTTGAGTTTTAATTCTTTTATTCTTTCTTCCACATAGGCATATCAGACTTACCTCACCCTTTCTGACTAATCCTTCACATTTTACTTTTACCTCCTTCGTCTTCTCTACTCACTCTTCCCACCAGATTCTGTCCAACTGGGGTTGAATTTTATTCCAAAAGTCAATCATCAAAATATCATCACGAGTTTTCTGATTGATAGAATGTGGAATTGGCAGGGGGTAAAACGTGGTACTGGCGAGGGAAAACGAATCTCAGCTTCTTCAGGAAACGGCTTCCGATCTCCCGTGGACTTTCATCAATTTAGAGCAAATATATGCTTTCACTTGGTAAGATAACTGATTTACAAACGACATACGACTCCTCCTGATGAGAGGTTTCTGATGAGACTTGGAGATGATGGTGGTAAAAAGCTACCATGCGTAGTTTTTTTAAGATGAAATGAAAAAGAAGACGTTTTTAAGAGTTTAAGTTACATCGGAATAAACTTTTCATTTTGTGAACTGCCTACTTCATTTAGGTGTGTTTGTGTGTGTGTGTGCGTTTTAGTCTTACGGATTTCACAAAAACGGCAACGATATGGAACACTGCATTTGGCACAAAGCTTCCTCTAAACTCGATCCAGTGCACCGCGAAGCCCGATTTCTTATTTTATTTCTACATTTTTCAAATTTAACTTATGGACACTATTACTGTGCTGAAATGTGTTTAAATACAGGAAGCTCATAGAACAACTGATACATGATACGTCACTACGATGCAAATAAGTTTTAAGCCAAAGCAACACATTTGTTCCGAATCAATATTGCAGCTCCTAGTTCCTATTTTGGAATTGTAATGGAATAGACGGTTGAAATCCGTGTATCGCATGATTAATTTAAAAAATTTAATCCCGTATATCGCATGATTAATTTAAAAAATGTAACTCAAATCCCGTTGAAAAGCACGGGTACGGTCAAACATAAATTGAGGAATAGACATCAAAGTATTTTTTATTTTTATTTTGTACATGCTGTGTACTATTTCACGGAGTGAAGTAATACAAGTAGTCATTGGCGAATCCAGAAATATTCTTGGAGTATATCAAGTGAGAAAATATTTTGGGGATATCACTCATAAAAAGACAGATATGTCCATTTTGTGTCAGTTGAGAATTTCGGGGAAATCCACAAACTCACCCCAGTATTTTAAAAGTGTAACACTTTACACTTTACTGAACATGTCAATATCAGTTTCGTCAATTACATTGTTACACTGATTACCAGTTACTACAATTAGCACTTGAAATTGTGATCTTGTTTCTTATTAAAAAGATGGTACATGATTTATTGGTGGCGTGGCGATTCAAACCACAGTCATTATCGTGGCTTTTCACACCACCCAAATTTTAAGCGTGGCTATTCGCACCAACAATACACTGGGTAGCCTACTATTGTTCTATTCTGTTACTTGTATTTGTTACCGTGAACTGTTACTTAGTAACGATTATGTGTTGAAAGAACGTAGTTTAGAATTTCAAGTTAGTTGACAGAGAATAGAATTTTTATATTCTAGTACAGTTGAACTGGTTAGGTTAGGTTAGGTAGAAACAATATTAGGTAGATAACAGTAACAGACACAAGTAACATATACAGATTGGAGCAATAGAATTATAGTATACAGTTGGTGTGAATTGCCACGCTTGAAATTTGGGTGGTGTGAAAAGCCACGGTAATGACTGTGGTTTGAATCGCCACGATGTGAAAGTCCACGGAGCCGATTTATTTACTTTGCTTTCAAAGTATAGTGGAAAAAGAAATCAGTCATTTAATAATTGAATGATTAACGTAATTAATAAATAAAATCATTTTTAAGTTTTACTGGAAAATATAGAATCAATATAAAAAACTTTCAACTCTTGATATATCTCGGTGGTTTACTGAACAATTGAAAAAAATATTGATATGCTTATCACATATCCATCAATTGAAGATTCATTTAAAAATCTTTTTATTTTGTTCAAAAGTAGTAAATAACAGCAGAATTTGATTGATAATAGTTGTAACTTAACGTTCCTCAGCCATATTTATTCATAGAGACAAGGTATGACCTACCTATAATCTACCATTAATAAAAACATTATAATCCCTAATACAATGAAGAATTGATTTTTCTTACAATGGGCTTTCAACTCTCGATTTTCCACTATGAGATGGTGCAAAAACCATGAAAAGCAGGTTGGTGGTGGTTAATGATGGATCTTGAAGTGTAGCTTTCAATTAAATTACTGACAGGAAAAAATAAGGCCATCACTGTGTAAATATTTGATAAGTAATAGTTCATCCATCTTCAGACGGTTTTGTTGAAGAAAATGGAAATTTGATAGATTATCAAATTAGCTTATTCAATTTTCGTGATGCATTAATGAAATTGAAAGCTTGAAAAGTTTTCTGCGCTTTGCACCGGTAATAACTAGTGACAAGAGAAGGTGACAAGATGTATTCTTTAGTTATTTTTCTTCAATAGAAGGAACGGAACATGGAAGTCTTCGAGATAGATAGAAATGAATTATGGGGAATAATGCTATTTTCATTCATGTTCAGTATGTAAAGATAACCTCTATTTCGTTGAAATGGTGATATTATTTCTTTATTGTTCTCAAAAATACGATTGAATGATAATCAGGTTATCAAGTTATATTGAAATAAATTATTTTAAAATATTTACACTACAGACTTGTTTGACAATGTTGCCAAAATATTAAATAAGCAATAGCTCTGTCTGAATGATCCAATCAGACTACTTTAAACTTGAATTTTATTTCATGCCGTAAATAAAAGACAAAATACGATTTTCTATCACTCAATTCTTGATTATGACAAACTGAATTCAATCACTTTTTGAATTTTTGAATATTCCAAAAGCGTTATGATGTTTGCACATATCAGTGTGAGTATGGTGACTACTATTACTACTACTACTGCTAATACTACTACTACTGCTATTACTACTACTACTACTACTACTACTACTACTACTGTCAATTGTCAACTGTCGATTGTCAATTTATCTTAAACTGTTCTTCATACAAGTATCTTGGTGTAACAGTAGACAATTATTTTCGATGGGATATACACATTAAAAATGTTTGTAACAGGTTGAAACAAGTTTTAGCCAAAATGCATTATGTGAAAGATTTGATTCCTAGTAAAGTGAAGAGGATGATGTATATAGCTTTGGGTGAGTCTATCATGAGATATGGTTTACAAGGGTGGAGTTATGCCAGTGATGTTTATTTGAGAAGAATAACTTGTGTTCAGAAATTTTTTTTATGTTTGATTAGTGATTCACCTAGAAGAATTCCATATGAAAACCTCTTGAACAGGTGTAATGTTTTAAGTATTAAAGGTTTATTTTTGTTTACAATAATAATGGAGAATTATTTTAGTAAAAAGTATTTAGTTCTTAAAGAAAGCCATTATGGCTTGAGAAATGAGTGATATATTGTTCCATTTGCACATAATAATATTGCAAAGAATAATTTATCATATATTGTTCCAAAAATATTTAATGAGTGCTGCACTAAGTTTGTAAATATGAAATTGTTGAAACGAAATTTAAAGGTTTGGCTTAATCATTATACATTAGATAATGTTTAGTTCTGTTGTTCCTAATCAATTTCATTTAATGGAGAAATAACTCATTCAGGTTGATTGAAGTTATTATTTTATGTTGTAATTGAGAGCTGAGCCAACAATTGTAATTTTAAAACAGTTTTTATTTGATTAAGTTTGTTAAATTCTAATTATTGTAAAAATAATCTTACTTAATTTTTTATTGTAAAAAGAAATTTGATTTGTTGTATTGAACCTTGTCAAGCAACCTTGCAGGTTAGCTTAAGGTTATGTAATTTTGAGTGAATAAAAGATTTTTCTATTCTATTCTACTACTACTACTACTACTGCTACATGTGTGTACTACTAGATAGTGCACAATGGGTCAGTAGTTATTGTAGTTACTGATAATTAGTGTATCAATGTAATTGACGAAACTGACATTGACATGTTTAGAAAACAAACATAACCTTTTTCCAGTTATAAATCGTTATTTACCGGCTCAATACTGTAAACTTGACGAATGCAGTAGTAATTAGGGAAGTGATAGTCGAGTGGCGTAGCAGGTATCTGTTCAATCAGAGATAAGCTACGAAACTCCTAGGCGCTCTTTGTAAGGGTGACCGATTGGATTGGCCAGCAAAAAAGACTCTGTTCTCTGCTGTAAAATCACTTTCCGGTGGTTCGGAACCCACATAAAACTGTAGGTCCAACTCATCAATCACCATCATCCAATTCATTACCCACGAACAGGTCTCAGGCCTATGTGGGCTTCATCCTCCGAAAAAAAATTGTTTGGGTAGAGAATGATACAACTGTAATATAGTAGCATGTGCTTTTTTATGACTATTGTAGACAGGAAATAGAATTTCAGCATTTGACGTTTTTAATATTGCTGCATTAATAAATATAGGCAGAAAATTTCTTTGATTTCAACAACCAAACAAAGCTTATTTGAGCAATTCAATAGAAACCTAAATCTCTGTTGCTAGCAGCCTCGCCAAATCCATATACTCCACTTGACTGTTAATTGTGTGCGTTGAAAACGAGAAATGAAAGTGAGAACTTCTTCCAGTTTTATTGAGGCTTCCATTTCATTCTTTCAACGTCGGTTTTTTATTATCAACAGCGAACGCCGCAGGCGTCAGTCACTTGTAATTTTTGTACAATATTATCATCATCCTATAGTTAAAAAAATTCGTTGAAATTTTTCTCATTTCGGTTTTTTGGCTGTTTGTTTTTAATTAAAAACTTGTAACGAGTGTATCGACGGACAAATGTGTTTGTTGTACAAACACGAAAAAATAATGCGAAATTGAATAGAATAACCTTGTCTTGATCATTTTATTTTTGTGAGGGCTGGTCGGTCGCCTGTCCTGACCCCATCTGCCGGTGTGAATTGCTGTCCAACGAATTGGCGGATGCAATGAAAAGATTTCAATAATACCCGGATAAAAGAGAGCAGCCACAGCTCATCCGCATATCAATAAATAATTATTACGATCGAAATTTTCAATCATTCGTATCTTTTAATTCGTCCGATCCGCGCTGTTCGTGTTGTCTACATTAATTGCTTTCTAAAATTACGATTATTTTTTCAAGCCGAGCGTGATAACAGGAACGACTAAATGTGCCCCGACCGGGGACAACTTATCTCATCCGCACTCGTAATTAATTTTTCAACGTTTTATGTCGCGCAAATTTATTCGAATCGTACAAAAATATAATTACTGATACGGTGTGTGGTCGGTATGATGGTGTGTCATACATCACGTTCTGCGTAACCGTGAAAAAATGGATCTACATCAATATACAGTAATGACACTTTTTAAAAAATTGTATGTTTTTGCTCGATGATAACTTTTTCAAATTGTTCTGCTCTCTACGATGATGTTGTATTTAAAAATGCTTTGCTTATTCAATTAGATTTTTCAAAATATAATTTTTCTTGAATTAATTTGGTTATTGTTTATTTGTGTCTAGTAGACAGGACACCTGTTTTCCACTTGTTTTTCATGGTTGTTCCGTATTGGAAGGCTATTTCTTGTTAATAATGGGCGGGTTTTGTATCAACCAATGACAGGCCTCCAACGTGGAGTCCGACCAATAAGAGGCTCCTACTCTATGAACTAATAGTGTTCGTCTAAAACCGGTATATGTATAATTGAGCTGCACTGTATTTTAGTTATGGTTTGATAGAGATCAACAATTACGTGACTTGAAACTATAGCATCTGGAATATAAATTTAGTGTTTGTGACATCTTCTTTATTCGTTACAGATGGGCTTGATTTGATTGATTTGACGGATGGGATGGATTTGATACCTCAGTATCATCATCACCAATACCAATAACATTAATTTAGATAATGTACAATACAAATACTAAAATGTCATTTTCCTTGTAATTATATAGTTTACTGTACATTTCTTGCTCATATATGTCCCAGGCCCTTAGCTAGGCTGATGCAGCTGGGGCAATGCCCCCGGGGCCCCCGATCAAGAGGGTCTCCAAAGGGCTTGAACTTGAAAAAACCGTCATACCCAGGACAAAAAGAGACACCCTAATTTACTTCCTGTCCCGGAGCCCCCTGACAAAAAGTCATGCATTTGAACTTGTAGAAGGGGCCTCGGGACAGGGAGGAGATTTGGGGGCACTGCTGTACCGACCTGCCATGCCCTATTTCAGCAGTTGGTGGGTACGACTCTATTTTTTCAATGGTAATTTTATGTCAAGATAACTGTATGTTAAATCAAATCTCACTATATTACAAGTTTTTGAATTTCAAAACATAACAAGATAGCCTAATATTAAGAAAAATACAATCCTCTGAATTCAGATGAGTTGTTTGAAATTTGTAGAGCGCGTAAATACTGGAATAGCAAGCTAGGTCATCAGCTCTTCTTCTATTAACTATAATTATTTCAGCTTTCAATCATCTTTCATCTTCTTTTTTGACTTGAAGTAATATTGAATAAAATTTAAAGTGGCTTCTATTTCATATTTCAATGTTAAAAAATTCCTATAACATCTTGATCAGGTTTTGTTCTAGATAGTTCCTGCAATAATTATGTAGCACTTTTGATTTTTTAGAATAGAAATTTTTCACTAATAATTATGTCTAATATTTGCAGTGCTGGAAGAGAACGGTGGTTCGGAACCCACCTAAAACTATAGGTCCGACTCGTTACCCTCGCACATGTCACAGACCTATGTGAATTTCATCCTCAAATAATACAGCCACTACAAAGAAAGTTAAAATATATATATTCAAATATGAATAATTTTGTATATTAAGCCTCGTAGTCTGTATATTAAGCCTCTTATGAATCGATGTTAAAAGAAAAAATCACAAACCAAATGAGGGGGTTTGTAAAGGCGTCAGAGAGCATGAAAATGGACGAAGATGAGTCGCTCAGTAGCTTTAAGGTGGTGCTTCAACAAAATACGTGTCCTATCTTGCCAAAAGCTGACTGGGAAAAACGGGTTAAAGTCAGTTCGCAGTTGGAAAGCATTTGGTCATCTGAAGGATGATGCTACAAACTATCTAATGAGGGAGGCGTCTTCATGAGAAAGTGCATGACTCAACAACGGTCCCTTTATATTATTACAAATTTTGGGCGCCAACCCCTGTGATAATTACCCGGCCAGTACAAAACTTTATCCAAACTACTACCCTTCACGTTCCCCTCAGAGTGAATAACGGAACGTGCGTGTGCATGTGGGTCCGATAGCTTTACAAGTTGTTTCAATGTCTTTGTGAGTGTCTTTGTTGTGTTTTCATTAGTCATGAATGTTTGGAGTAACATATTGCAAATCTTAAGTTGGTTTATGGTGCATGTCCATGTGCTCTACTTGATACTTGTGTCTGGAAACTTGAAAATACTTCATCAATGTGACTCTTGTCAAGTGGACAGTGGCACCCAATTCAGTCCTCTGTAAAATAATTCTTAGTGTCAAACCATTGCACAAAATAGTTTTTTTATATTTCAAAATTGACACTTATGTTGACAGTTGTGTTTGAATTAGTGGAATTAGTGGATTTCTAAAGCTCAAAATAAGGCTGTTTGTATAGTTTTCAGTTTTATTGAAAAAATTATAGTTATGTTGAAAGCTATATTTCCTCCACTGTGAAACTGAGGACATTTTTGGGTAGCAAAAAGGAGTTTCTGGTAACATGGGGCTTTGGGAGCGATGATCCGAAGAAAATACTGTAACTCATATTTTTAAGGATTTGGTCAACCATTACTCAAATTTCTGGGTTTTTTCGAATCTCAACATTTTTTAATGGATTTCAGGTTTTTTTAGAATTTCAACATTTTTAATTGATGTTGATGAGAAAGGCAAGAGGAAAGGTGAGAGAGTGGTGACTAAAATAAGTAAATTTTAATAAAAGGAAATTATTCCTTTTAATAAGGAAAGTGATAGCCGAGTGCCGTAGCAGAGGTATCTTGTTCAATCAGAGATAAGCTACTCCTGAGCCATCTTTGTAACGGTGACCGATTAGATTGACCAGCAAAAAATTCTCTGTTCTCTGCTGTAAAATCGCTTCCCGGTGGTTCGGAACCCACCTAAAAACTGTTGATCTAATTCAATCACCATCATCCAATTCATTACCACGCACAGGTCTCAGACCTATGTGGGCTTCATCCTCCAAAAAAACTATGAAAGTGGCTATTAAATTAGTTTCTAATTGCATCTTGTATAGTATTCTAGAAAGGGATCGCGAGTGACCAATGTGCGATTCTCAATTTTTTATTTCAGTCTTCTCTGTACAGCAATCTACTTTTATCTACGACCATGTCATAATGTATACATTACAATTTCACAATTGATGCCAAAACAGCTGTCTTTTCGAAATGCTTTTTGAAACCCGTTATATAAAGAGCTCATTATAGTACAGGTTCTACATTATAACACGGGTTCTGGACCAATCAGAAGCATTTTTGATGGAATCAATATCGTAATTCAATATTGTGAAACTATCAACTGATTTGATCAAACTGCTACACCAGCTGCTTTAACCTAACAATCTACTATAACTTCTCGTATTTGAGATGAGAGGTTAGGTATCTCTGACAGTCACAGGTAAAATGAAATTGTTTTAATTAAATGTATACTAGTGGTCGTAGATAAAATAGTGTATGCAACGATTTTATTTAGCCATTAAAGCACTCGTGAGATATTTATAACACTCACATTCGCTCGTGTTATAACTTACATCTAACTCGTGCTTTAATGAGGGTCAAAATAAAATCGTTGCATAAACTACTATTTAAGTATCATTGACAGCCTTTTGATCACCAGTTTTGCTCATGATTGTGTGTATTGCTCAGCGCTCCATAAATCTCATACAGAAGTGTATATTGCAGCTAAGTGAAAAACCAGACAAAACAGATTGAGGTTGGATAATGTCTTTATATTGTACACACCCACCAGACACCTTTTATTAACTGCATAAAGTTGCATTTGAGTTTGTACATTGTTCGTGGAGTTGGATTTGGTCCATTAATTAAATTGTAAAATGTTTGATGCGCTTTTTGCCGATTGTTGGCACGTGTTGTACCTTGATTGACGCATGCGTGAGAGAGTGGTATGTCGACCGACGACTGCAAGACTTGACCATGACCGTGACGTCACCGTAACCGTGACCCTTTTCAATGGATGTTGTGTCGCCTGGTAGCCAAGCGTTGGGCGCCGGCTGTTGTTCTTTCAATTCCTTTTTTTTTTGTTTTTCACCTTCAAATGAAGAAATTAAAAGTATTTGGTTTTGAAGTATTGAAAGTAATCTGAAGTATGGTAAGAAGTAATGACAATAGTATTATAATTTATTGAAAATTATATTGTATTATTTTGTATGAAAAATTTGAATATTGTTTGCCTCAAACATTTTAATTAACATCATCCCTAATCGTTTATGGCTCGTTTCTAAACGTGCAATACAAATAACGTTATGTCTTGAGAAAAATGGATAACTAGCAATTTATTTTTCGATTTGAACTAATTAAATCAAATTTGTATATTGTTACATGCAAATATTGTATATTTTTATTTGCAATATAAATGTTATAATGCTATGTTGAAGATTGTTATATTCTCATATTTGCATAGTCTTATTTTATATATTATTCTGAACGTTCTTTCCCTGTATTTTCAGACTTTTATTGATTTTATGTGGTTTTTGCGGTTTGATGGTGTTTATAACTAGCTAAATATAGTAGTTGGTAATTGTATATTATTATGTTTAGAGCTGTAATTAAGTGATGGCTACCAGCTATGACAAGCCAGAGCTTATGCTGAAATGGTTATACGGTATTATAAATTTAATTAAAAAAAAACCTTTGAAGGGATCCGATAATGTTGTTTTTGATGTTTGTACTTCAATATCTATTCTGAATGTTTTTTCTGGATTTTTAAATATGAAAAATAATTTTGTTGAATTTTTCTGTTTTCATTAAATTTTTTGATTTTGGAGTCTGTTGTACATAATTGTGAGGATCTAAAAAAGTAATTTTGCTTCTGAACCAGTACAGGTTTATTCTGTAATTATTATCCAATTTCTACAAAAGAACAATTATTTTTCAGATTAGGCAAGCTAATAAAACACTGAACAGACATCTCAACGTACCCTTCGACATGTACTGAATGTACAACTGGAATGAAAGGAAAATTAGAAGGCAGTAGACCGTTTGCCAGTTTCGTGTTTCTCATATTTCAAGAAAATTTCGAAAATTCCATTTGGCCTGACCTGTTCTTATAGAAAGTTGAATCATTATTGTGGCTATTGGTTAGTTTTTAACGGAAGTGAATGATTGGATTCATAGAATACCAGTTGTGGTTGTAATCTCACATAATTATTTTTGAGTTGTTTGCTGGGTATTTTTGACATCCCAATTAACACAACAGGGTTCGAAGCCGTGTGAAGACTTATTATTTGATCTCTTTACTTGCTTCACTCAGACAGATACGCCTTCTTATTTATTATCTGCACTGTTTATCGTTATTTGCCACTACTCCTCCTTTTCTCTACCTCTGCTCTTCACATTTTTATACCATTGTTCCCTGATAGACCTTTTGACCCCTGCAAGTAGAGTTTTGGCAACGTGAGTTATGGCGTTTGTTTTTTTTTCTTGAACTTTGATAGGACGCTATTACATTTTTAAATCCACCTTTGTATCCTGAAATTTGAAAACACAACTTTCATTAGGATTGTCGTGTAATAATTCATGGCCGTACTAAATCTTGTAGAAATATTATGCATTTGTATTTAAAACCATCTTTTTAATTCGGATTTTTTTTTTTTTGAGGATGAAGTCCACATAGGTCTGAGACCTGTGCGTGGGTAATGAGTTGGATGATGGTGATTGATGAGTTGGACCTACAGTTTTAGGTGGGCTCCGAACCACCGGGAAGTGATTTTACAGCAGAGAACAGTGTCTTTTTTGCTGGCCAATCTAATCGGTCACCGTTACAAACGGGACATACGAGAACGCAGCTTATCTCTCTGATTGAACAGATACCTGCTACGGCTCGCGGCATCACTTCCCTTCACTTCCTCATTTGAACTGGAGGAGGATTCTCTGGTATTTATTCAACTTTTTATTAGAATTCTGGTTCAACAATAGGAAAATATTTAATCAAATAAAGAATATATAAATTTAAAATATTTAAATTGTTGTTTAAGTTGATGTTTTAGATTTTTTTGCTGAAGTTGAAATTTAGCTGTTAGTTTTTTAGTTTCTACAGGTCATTCTATTTTCAGTATATTCTCATGAAGATTTTTTGTTTCAGAAACTGCAACCAAAAGGCTGTTTTTATGTAAGTAAATCATTATTCCATAATAAACGCGCATTCACATTATTTCATTAGTAGTAACCACCTTCCAGTGGTTCGGAACCCACCTTCCAGTGGTTCGGAACCCACCTAAAAATGTAGGCCAACTCATTACATTACATCCTGCAAAAAACCGATAAAACTACTATCATTTAGTAGAGAATTGAAATTTATGATTCTCGTGTCAATTTTTCATTTTCTTGCGTCACAGCAATCCTTTAATTTTTCCTCCTAATTTTCTTGTTATTCGTTTTCTCTATTTCCTGTCTTCCACTATTGATTTCCACCTGTCTTCCACTGTCTTTCTTCACAATTATTTAATATATTACTCCTCTCCGTCCTCTCTTAATACATTCTCTGATTGTACTTTTTTGAGGATATAAAGCCCACATAGGTCTGAGACGGATGGATGATGGTGATTACAGAGTTGGACCTACAGTTTTAGGTGGGCTCCGAACCACCCGCAAGTGATTTTACAGCAGAAAAATGTGTATTTTTTGCTGGCCAATCTAATCGGTCTCCGTTAGAAAGAGCTTATCTCTGATTGAACAGATACTTGCTACGGCTCACGGCTATCACTTCCCTCCACCTTTGCCCTAATTGCATTACCCTCATCAACCTCCAATTTTTGTGAATTATTTCACACTGATAAAGTTCCTGTTACCAATAACTATTTCAATAGAATAACAAATAAATTTTGGCACACTGTTTACTAGACTCAATTATATACACTGCACAGTATGCAATAACAGGTATCAATAATTAATATTAATGAAATAGCAAATATCTTTCTGTATATATTTCAATCGATCCAATATGTAAGTATACAATACAGTAACAGGTATTTCAGCATGCTGTGAATATTGTGGTTGTTGGTAGAATAAAACGAATTATCCAAGAATTTACAGATATTTAAAACTGGTTCAAATGAGAACTTGATGAAATTGAAATCCATAAACTTCTTTAGCATCGATTCAGTTCCAGTAATGACAATGAATCAAACTATCTTATCTGACAAAGTACAGTGATTTTAATCTTTTAAAAAAATAATAATTTTCCTACAGCACTCAGCTCCCATCTAACTCAGTCGTAATGATTATTGTTATGTGTAGGTATAGGTTTGGGATATCATCTCTCAGTAGCTGTATACCTGATTAGCGATTTTTATAGCGTAGAGTGAATAATAATTCTAGACAACATCCGCCTCTATAATCGTAGAAACGTTAGATTGCTGCTTAGGCGAATGAAATTGAGTGGTTTCGTATATCTCTCACAACGAAAATGCTCTCCATTCGACGCTGCTCGATCGCTCATTTTTTCATCCGTTCTGTTATCAAATTATAGCTCTTTTGTCATGCGCAGAAGATGAATTTATGGCACGGCTAATTCCCATCCTCCGTTCAAGGTGTATATATACAATTTTTTCTCATTAAGACCACAGCATACCTGTTGCCGCTATATATCATTAAACATATAAGCCTATATTTAGCTTGTACTGGAGCTTGATTATATGTTATGCATTTATTCTCGATTTATAATTCTTATAAACAACGTTGGATATTTCAGTGTATGTATAATCTTGTTGATCGTTTTGTTGTGAACAAATCATTACGCTGCACTGGAATCTGTTTATTAAGGATCATAAATTATTACAGCTGTGCCAAACAGTGTCCAGCTTCAAACTTATTAAACAAGTCGAATTACTATTGTACCTTACAATCAATGTTTCGAAAACTATCGTGTAATTTGTTGTATTAGAAGTAGTTTTAGTAGTATAGTCGTGTTATTACAGAACTGCCTTTTCGATTGATGAACTAGGTTGAATGAAACTAGTGTTCCTGGATTAAGCTGTTTGTTATACCTGTTCAACTCTCCTTATATTAGAATGAAGCTTTTCCTGAGATTCTGATAAGATATACAAATGCTAATTAGAATTTTGTGCACTTTAATTATTCCCTGTCTTACATGTAAGCCTTGGCCGTTAATACTTTACTCTTTACACTCTTCATTACTTTATACTTTTACTTTCCATTCTTTTACACTTACTTTTCATTCTTTTACACTTTTACCTTTCACTCTTTTACACTTCAGTCCCTTACTTTTTTACACTTTTCTCTTCACTCTTTTACACTTTAGTCCCTTTACTCTTTTACAGTTTTAATCTTCAGTCTTTCTCGTTTTAGTCTCTACTCTTTCACAGTATTACACTTCTCTCTACATGTCTGCAGAAATTAATGAAGAATTCTTTATTTAGTACCCAATGTTAAATGTTAGGGTTGGTCGAAACATCATATTTTTAGAAATGTACACATATGTCCTGAGCACAAAAAATGGCGTGATGCCCCAAACGGAAGTACTTTTTTCAAGCACAGAAAGAATTCTTTCTTCTTTCCAGATTTCTCGATTTAAAAGTACAGTAGTGATATTGTGAATCAAAAATACTTCCGTATTTTACAAAAACAAGAAACATTAACCATGTCAATTGCAAAGTTCTAAAAAAAGTCAGATTGAAAAAAATTTGGCCATTTTAGCAACCTTATAAAAAACTTCTCCATGTGAATTAAACTCAGTGAGTTATTATTTTTAATCAAATCAAAAAATTGTCTTCTGCTTTTTCTACCCCTCATCGATATTAGCATTTGACATCAAAACAAATATCGAAAAACGAAGTTTTAAAATCCAATTTTATTGCATACCATAATGCAAATAATAATAATAATCACAAGCACTTCAACAATAAATAAAAACTGTATGTTAATATAATATTTTAGAGATGAACATATTGTGTAAATACAGTAACATCATCTTAGATAAAACAATATTTATTTATAATAATATTTGGGTGCACAACTAGCGTAAGTTGAACTTGTGTGCTAGCCGCGAGATCTCTCAGTACTGTTTATATACAATAATTATAAGCAATACAGCAGAAAAAAGAGGAAAAAGTTTTATGAAAAAAAGAAAATTTAAAAGTTAGGAAAGATGAAAATAAATTATACAAAGGAAATGTTTTTACATTTCCTTTGTATAATTTAACATTTACTTCGACTTAACAACACAGGTTTTTTCAAGCTCGGCGTATTTTGTAGCCAGTGACCTCTGTATAGATCTGCATCTGTTTGGATAACCTCTGTATAAGATCTGCATCTGTTTGGATAAATATCAGTTTGGATCTTATACAGAGGTTATCCAAACAGATGCAGATCTATACAGAAGTCACTGGCTACAAAATACGCCGAGCTTGAAAAAACCTGTGTTGTTAAGTCGAAGTAAATGTTAATATAAATGACAATCAACGAATGTAAATGTTTATAATAGAATAGATTGTAGTTAACCAAGAATTTATATAGTTTGGCATCGCTTCCATAGAAGCTCCTAAATTGTAGCTGTTGGTGGTGTTATTATTTCGACGACAGTAGAGCAATGTGAATGCTCACAACGAATAGAAGGCGTAGGCCTATATTATACTAGTGTAAGCCTCGCACACATTGCTGAGCATCGAACACACAACATAACTCCCTTTATATTATTGTTTGTAGGCCACATTATTGTAGAGCTGGAATATTTTCTGGGTGAGGAAAGGGGTGGGAATTTGTATATTGTCTATATATATTGTCGCTTTTGACCCCCATGTTGAGGGGGGGGGGGGGTGATAGTTTTGTTCCGGTAGCCTGCAGTTGTAGCAGTAGCATCATAGATACGCGATTACATTCATGTCGCATTATATGAAGCGACAATTTCGAATCAGTGCTTTCTCTGTTGCCAGCGCGCGTCCAAACGACGTTTCATTCCGATAAACTATTAATCATGAAGACCGCACGCACGCACGCACACACGCACTAACGCACATATTTTCGGTGGCGAACGCGCGCCCCAACTCGCAAATAAATGTCCGTACACACAATTGTGCGGTGTTTTGCGCGACCGATCGCGTTCTGAAACAATCGTTCGATTTTCATTCTTAATGACTGTTGTTGTTGTAATGACATGATAATCGTAGCCGTCATCAGTGATCAGCGTTATTTTGAATTACTTCGAAATGCTCACATTTGGATATGTAACGTTCGTTCTTGATACACGATTTTTTTAATGAGCAGATCCGAATATTTGCTCAATTCCGAATCATTTTAAAATGGAACTACAGAAGATAGAATTAGCTTGTTCCAAGATGGAACCAATGTTCCGACGCTGTAAGGCAGAAGGGTTCTCGGGAAAGAAGGACCAATGGAACAACAACATTTCTTTCACATTTAATTATGTTGAGTTTGAAATATGGACCTCTTGGTCCCAAATAGAAATACTGTAGGTTTTTTATTTTAGATTTTTTTGTATGATAGTCCACAAAGTTTGCACGTTCGTATGCTATGAGTTCAGAAAACTTACAGCACCAGGTTGAAGGATTTTTAGAGTTTGAAGCCCCATGAACGCCCAACTATTATTCTTGTTCAGCTCCTTCAGTGTACCTCTTGCAAGAAATGAATAGAATAATTCATAAAAAAATTCACTGCATGAAATGTAAACAAAATGTTAACCAACGGGTAACATTGGGTAATCCAACGCAGCATATCAAGTTTAGTACATTGAAAAGATATTCACTTTGAAAAGATTATTCAATCAGTAAATTGACGAAACGGTAAATTATCAATTTAGCACTGTTAACTTCAAAAAGAGTAAAAACATTAAATTTTGTTGAAACATTTGGAAACTAAACCTTTTAATGTTTACTGTACATAATAAAAATATGTTTGAAAATGCATTGAGAAATTCAGATTCTTGTTGAGCAAATCTAGTTCAAGGTCACAGGAGTTAAAAGAAGAAATTAATACAATTCTATGAATTTGAAAAGGAATTGAAGAACTCTTTCCAGTTATTACAGCCGATAAACTACACAGAAAAGTGCTAGATTAGTACTGAATTATACAATTTTGATAAAATAATAAGTGTCGTTTTATTCCATGATGATTTGTGAATCGTTAATGAAGTTTTCTCTGGTCCGTCTCTTATTGTTTTTCATTTCTCCCTTTTTATTTTTAATTATTTATGTTTTACTTCTTTTTCATTTTATTTGACTTTTTTGTTTATTTACTGTTTAGAAAACTGGCCGAAAAATTATTATAATCTTCCTGGAACGTAAATCTCTTGCTAAAAATTTCAGTAAATCGTTGAAATAAAAAAATTTTATCAGGCGGAGTTGAGACTGTAGTCTTTTCTACCACTCAATTTTTGCAGAGAAGAGCAATTATTCAGATAATACTGATTTTTATCCTAAGTAATGTTGGAGTGTGTTTGTCATTCATCTTGTGTGAACTGGGATCTTATTATTAATGTTGATTTTTTTGGTAATGTTGGGGCTACTTATAGGGGCTACGGCAAAACAATTTTGGTATTCCCATATTAAAATATTTTTAAAGCACGAGCACAATGCCGAAGAAATTGTCCTGTAGTTGTCTGGTGAAAACGTGATCTGAACTAAGCTTTGTACCCAGACTTCAGAGAAAACGAATGGATAGAATTGCTGTTGAAATAGATGAATAAATGGATTATTTGGAATGCGCTGAACTTTGAGCTTTTTCAGGAGAGAGTAGGTCGCGACAACGGCAGTGGACAGTGGAAAAGTTACAATCCAAATAAGAGAATTAAATTTTGATAGGTGTCGGAGATCGGAACGACTTTATTTGAACGGGAATTATTATTCCCCGGCCAGTGCAACGTATAATACAGCGAGTTCAATTTGGCGGCAAAAAACCCGAACTGAGAGGATGAATGGATTGCTGCTGTTGGTTGGTAGGATGGTTGGTTGAGGGGGGGGGGGAGGTTGGTACGACATTTCAATAGGAAACGAAAAAGAAAGGCACTGGACACTCGGGGGCCGTCAATTATAATATAAAGGGATATTGTATAATCTCAACAGGACGCGATGAAAGATAAAATACAGTCCGTTTTTTCTGTTTTGTTTTTGTTGTTATCTTTGGTATGGCGTGGTGGGAGGGGTTAGTGATCACGAATGGTCGGGGCTAAAGCCGTGGCACTAACTCATACCCGATAAACGAGTCCTAGCACCGTAATCCACCATCCTGCGATGACGTGCACGGACAGATGCGATCCGTAGGGGTCCCGGAACCCCCCGTCAATCAAAAAATCCGGGACGCACCGGGTTAGGGAGGCAGGATACACGTCGGAGAAGGTTAAACCCCTTTTCGCGTACACTCTTATGAAGGTTACAAACTTTTTGTCGGGCTTGCACTTGTCATTGCCTTAAAAATCCAATTTCATAGATATATAATCGACTTACTGTTTTCTGGTATTACGTAACGGTTTCCATAGACGAACTACTATGGCTCAATGCCATCGATGAGAAATTTTATTGTCTTTTAGTCTTGAAAGTTTTTGAGGAACGAGGAAGTAGGGAATCTTCACCTTGCTTGAAGCGTAATTACATTAATTAAAGATTGAAGGTAAATTAGATTCAAATACAATAATGTGAAATAGCTCTCGTTTTTGTTATCCTCTCCTGTTTCTCCACCACTACCTTCCTCTCCTCTTGCTCCTCCCGCTCTCAGATTTTTCCCCTCTGTTCTTCCCTTTCATTCTTCTCCCATTTCTAGGATTGGATTTCCTTGAGTTAAGACTCGATTTCTTATTTCTTCCATGTGTGGAAGAAATGAGAATTATGATCTATACATATTTTTATTGCCTACAAATTATTATCATTTATCAAAGAAATTGCTGCTATTTTAAAAGTAACGATATGTGCACAATATTGCTAGAATATATTTTTCTCGTAGAACTCGGGGCTATAGCTCAAGGCAATGGCGTAACGTTTTCCAATTGGGCCCCCCCGCAACCGATTTTCCGGGCCCGTCTCCTCAAAATCATATAAATATCCCCCCTCTCCCTTGTCGCCCCTCCCATAAAAACTTGAATGATTTTTTTTTTTGGGCAGTTATAATTATGTAAGAGCAAAACACCTTTTTATCTAAAAAATTTAAAAATTCAATCATGTTTCAAGGGGGGCTAGTCTAATGATTATGGCCTACGGGCTCCTGAAAGATGAAAATAGTTGAGTGTTGATTATGTTATAAATAATTATCTAATATTAAAACTGACACTGTATTTCACTTTTATATAGCCTACTGTATTGTTTTACTCACTTATATTGGAGATGCTTGAGGGATGCATTTGACTTCTAAAAAAAAGCTTCGTCAGCCTTTGTCACTTTTCAGAAGTGAAATTCATCCCTCAAGCATCTCCAATATAAGTGAGTAAAACAATACAGTATAATAAAAGTGAAATACAGTGACAGTTTTAATATTAGATTGTTCATTAAGTATTTCGTCATGGAAAACATCACAGATAAATAATTAATCTTGAAACCTAGAAACCTTGAAATTGATGTCTTCCATAGGATCCACATTCACATCCTCCTTGTTAGCACCTTCGCTCCTTTTCCCAGAAAATGTGTTCTCTCAGAATTCGCCTCGTTTGCAGACACGGACACAGGTTAAAATTTGAAAAAGGGCATTTTATCTAAATTACCGCGAAATTACTAAGTCAGGAAAAGAGAAAAAATTCAAGAAATTTATTCTTAAGAGGCGGAAGAGAGAAAACGTAAACTACTTATCCAGCACTTGATCCTATTATAAGAAAAAAATTCAACTGTGTTAGGAAAACTGAAACAATTGAACCAAAACTATTATTTATATACTTATTCTGTACAATAATCACGTAATTTATTCGATATATCAAGGGCATAAATATTCCTTCTGAACATTGTTTAAAAATGTACTAGTCGATAAAAAATAGAAATAACTAAAACATGACTGTACAACATCACAATACCATAAACGCAGCATGTTGAAAAATAGAATAGCAATGAAAAAAAAATGGCACTCCAAATAATAAACTCACGATCACGCGAACTCAATTAAGGAACTCTCTGCCTTATAAAGGGTTAATATACATACGGTTTACTCTAGGCCAATTTATCGGACACGTGTAGCTACATGCATCTAACTGGACGATTCAAAAGAGACTGAATTCAAAATACTGTATGAAGAAAAATATTGACTTTATTTCTACACAACCCCCCACTTTACATTACATCACAATATTATGCTAATATACATTGAGGAATTCGATGGGGAAATAATATTAATTTCCTCTAATATTTGCACTTTGGAGACATGATTTGTGACAGTCTAGATAAGTTTGTTTGAAGATTGTTTTGTCCTCGGTATGTCTCCATTTCCATTTCCTGAAGTCACAACATCCTGCTTCTGAATTCCTTCACTAAAGCTATTTGCGAATTGATAAAGTAAACAATAAACCTGACAATAATTAGCCAATTCATTCTTCTTCCTTCAGTAATTCAGTTTTATTTCTTTTGAAAAAAAATATATATATATCAGTCTGAGCACGGGCCATTTCTTGAAAAAATATATTTTCATTCCGGGCCCCCTTATAGCCCGGGCCCCCCCGCGCCGCGGGGTCTGCGGGGGTGTACGTTACGCCACTGGCTCAAGGTTTCCTTGTTTCAGCTACCATAATGTAGTTTTTCAAGTAATTTATCATTTTTTGCGTACACTTTGTTGAGTGGTAATAACAAATTTATTATATTTTCATCAACTATTGGCAATATATTTTCATATTAGCCTATATTATGTGCTACAGTCGCATAAAATGCTTACCCATAGTGCGTTGTCTTTTCCTCTTCGTCCTGTTACCCTCAAAACAATGAGGTCTATTGATGCAAGAAAACTTTGACATACAAAAAAAGTACTGGCCGAATATTCTCTCTAAAACCTGGTGCTCTTCCAAAGTCTGATGTTCATCTTCGCAATTTTTGCGTACAAGTTGTTATGCAAAATAAGTGTACCCAATGGTACTCAGAGTGATTGACTAGAAATTTAGAACTTTATTCTTCTATAAATTAGATTAAACTCGCCTCAGTTGCTTTTCTTATACTGATAGAAAAACTTTAATAATTATTATAAAACTTGTTTGTACCCTACGCTGTCAGACTCCTTTACTTGTACAGAACATGTAACCAGATGGCATCGGGGTAGGTCCCACTATTGAATCAACAAGTTTTTTGGCACACCGCTGTGTGCATTTATCATTGACAACTGTTTCTTTCACGCTGAGCGTTCTTCTCCAAAATTCACGCAGCATGAAATTCAAAATCACGTACTCTCATCTTCAGCAATACTCCAGCCCCATTTTACGCATACAATACTGTACTTTGGCAATACAATACTGATCCAGTGCCACTTGTGTGTCTTTTGTAAGGTTTTTATCTCCTTTCAATCATCATAAATGAGCACCTGCTGGTCTCATTTCGCTTCGGCCCTCACTATGATTGATTTCTGACATTGCTAGATGTGAATCGAATGCTATTATTTTGTTGTGCTGGTTTCTTATTAGTTTTAATGTGAGTTGAGTTCAGATGTCAGTGAATGAGTGTTTGCTAAACAACACACACTAGGTTAGTTCCAATTGGAGTGTACTGTTGACTACTCTTGACACCATAAAAAATATGTAATAACATCTCCAAGGGGTAAAGTTTTACATTTATTGCAGTTTGAAAGCAATAACCCGCTTTTTCTTAACCAGCAGACACTCTCACCACTATTTGAGGCAATATCATATTTTGAAAATAATTTATTTATTAATGACATAAATACAATCAAGCAAAGATGCAACAGGCAATCGCCTATTTCTACTTTCTTCGCACATTTTTAACACTAAAGTACCTAAATACTAGGTTATATCAATTTTTCAAAATAAATTTCACTTGGGAGTATCAAGACCAATTCTTTCCCATTCAAGAATATCAATTTAGAAGTACACTTTTAAAAGCACCAAAACAGTTTTATTCAGATACTTATTAATTTCAGTTTTTGTATTCTACAAAAATTATTTTTTTAAAAACATTCACTGGAAAAATTTTTTTTGTTAAGGTCAGTGGATGCATATTGAGGCTAAAAGTAAATAATCTGATGTTTCTAGGAGTTAAATAGGATAGAGGATAAGAGGATATATCATACAGACTACAAAAGATCTAAATTCGTCAGGATATAGGATAGGAGGTATTCTTGGATTTCTTGTTTCATACCGATCTGCGTTGTTAATATTAACTTTTTGTAGTTAATTCAACGACCTTTTAAAGGCCTTTGAAGATGAGTCTCCATGACTCGAAAACGTTTGGCCAAAAAGTGATTTTAAATATTATTTATTTACAATTAAAATTGACTGCAAGTCGTTGAATTTGCTATAAAAAGTGAATATAAAGTATCTAAGTTTGTGTCACTTATGGGAAGTAAGGAGCTGTCTTTAGATGGTAGACTCCCACCCTCGAAAAAAATGCCGTATGATACAGATAAGTACTTCTATGTAATTATTCACATTGTAACGAAATATCAAAATCTTGTTACTTTTTGTTAAATTCAACATAATGTTGAATATTCCTATCATAGAGGCCTCCTTATTTTATCAGTTCTCTTCGTCCACACAGTTTCTCTATCTCTCTCCACCGTCTTTAGTCAATGCAGAGTCATGGCAGAGTGGAACGATTTTCCTGCAAATTGAATTTTGAATAATTGATGTACTGCTGGATTTGATGAGCGGGAATAATACATCAGCTAGGTTTCAATTTTAATGGGAAGTGAAATTAATAACTGATTTTGTTAAGAAACGAAACTCCAGGCTTGTCGTATCCAGAACAGTGCGAGCTTGTAGGGTAATGTTGTTGGTTGGCAGAGGGGGTTGGTGAAATGTTAGTGTGGGAGGAAGGGTTTCTTCCCTCTCGCTTTTCGCATTTTGGACCTCCGATCATCCCCCTTCCACCCCCCACTCCCCCACCTACAATTTTATTGGCTACACAATAATGACATTTTCTCCTAATTACTCATTCCTCTATCGTTTGTCGTTCAAATTTACGTTGAAAAGTTCTCTATTCGCATTTTGGGAAGGAACATTATTGTTTCCTTATTCATTCTCTTTCTATTTCTTCTCATCTCTCCTTAACTCATCATCATTCAATCTTTTCTCACATCTTTCTCTTCATCTCTATTTTTTTATACCTTATATATTGTATTATTTAATCAATCGTTCTTGAATTATTTTTAAAATTTGCTCTTATCTGTATTATAATTTTCCAATTATTCTCGAGATTTTCCCATATAGTGTGCTCATATTTTGTTCCTACTCCACAGATCTTATTCTCATTTTGCATTACTAATTGCATAGATATATCAAAATCTATCGTTTGTCAAAAACAGTCGACTCTCGATATTTTGAAACTCAAGGGACCACGAAAAAAATTCAATTTAACGAGAGTTTAAAATAAAGTACCTTAATCAACTCTCATAGAGTTTTTCTTTAGATGTTTTTTGCAAGAAAACTGAACTATCACCACAGACATTATTAATTGTATGTAAAAAAAATTAGAACTCCTCCCAGAATGGAACTTATTTTCCAATCTTTCTTAGTGTTCTTATTTACATTTCTTTGTTTTCTTTTCAAGATTTTTATTATTTCTCTCCTCCCATTGTTTACATTGTAATATATGTATTTATATTTTTAAATATATTTTCATTGTATCTTCTTTATGACAATAAATAAATTCAATTCAATTAACTATAAGGGGTGAGTGTAAGACTCCGTACTAACTTTCCTTTTTCATGTAAATCGTCATGAATTCTAAATAGGCGAGTTATCCGATTAACCATAATATTTTTCGCCAACTGAGTAGGACTATCCTCACAAACCAGCATTCTTACTTAAATTTTTATTTCTGAATACCTTAGTTTCACAACATTCATTGCTGTCAATATTTTGTGTAATTCTTTTTGATGATGCCCATGTAAGTCTTGAGACTTGTGCGTGACTAATGAGATAAATGGGTGACTGATGAAAAACATCCATGACTGAATGAGACTCGAACTCAAGACTGCGGGATACGGAGCCAGTCAGAGTCTTATCTAAATCTATCATAGACAAAGGCAAGCGCTCCAACCAATTGCTCATGTATTAACATTTAGTATTAAATAATACATAAAAATTATTATTTTATATCAATAAAGTTTAACTGGTCTAACGATTGCTTCATAAGATTAGCTCTATTAAAAAGATTCAAGCCAAATCATGTCATCAGTTTCTCAAACAAGAAAAAAGTCTCTCTCCTTCTCTCCCTCTCTCTAGGTAAAGTGCTCGAAAGGACGAATTTTTGTCCAAACTTCGCCTTTTTCATGTAAATGCATCACTTAGAATTTCATTTCATTAGATCACTTTTAATATTCCCAACAAAATGTACATAGTATCAACCAGGTCTACTTTCTATGTGATGTTCAAATATTGTATGTAAGCACGCATTTGAAGAAAAAAAATTGTAAATTTATCATGAATAAAGTTATCTAATTTTATCTCTTTCAATAGTCTTGTTTCGAATTCCCCATTACACGGGAAATACCAATACACCGGGGGGGGGGGGGGGGGGGGGGGGCTGCTACCAATACACGAAAATAGTACAACAAAAAAAAACTTGATCCCGTAGTCCAAAATGAGTAGTAGTTCAACAATGATTTTTCTTGTATTCAACTATTCCTATAGGAGTTAGAAGAAATACAGTCGATGTTTGACATCTAATTAATTAATTCAGAGCTCAGATCGAGCACCAACTGACCTGTACCGATCCTCGCTAGGGAACCAGTTTCACAATGATTAGTTCAAAATTAAAGCACTCTGATTTTTTATACTTCGCGAAAACAATAGATGAAAAAATGCAAAACGAAATTTCTCAGTCTCATTGTTGCTTGTGCTATTGTTTACTTTGGCTTCATCTCCGTGCACGGAGAGCCAGGCCAATCAATATTTACAATAGTAGCCGAACTGAACGGCTATCAAGTTGAAGGATATGTTGCCGAACGTTATGGATGGTTGAACTTTTTGGTTTTTGGTTGTTTTTTTTTTATGTTTGAGGGTGGAATGTACCTCTCCACATGCATACATGCAATACGAAGTTGGAGTCCGGCGTATACTTTTCCTCTTGGCAGAGAGGAATATAATGGTCGGTATCGGCACCCAGAGGGTATCCACTTTAAATTCATTAAGCATATTCTATTATTGAGGTCGGAAATATTGTGCAGTACGGGGCACTTGGTTGCCGTTTGTTATCGGGCTGCTTTACTCGTCATGGCGCACGGCCTCTGCTTCGTGGAAACAAGGAAATTCCGCTGAGGGGCCATGGCCATCCCCTCCCCTTGTTCTAAATTTCGGTAAAAACAAAAACTGTATAAAAAAATCAGGGCACCATTTTTTCAATCGCTAACTGTTTTGTGTGTCCGCGGTGGAGGACCTCGATCCGCCCACGTCACTCACTCTACATATGGGCTTATTTCCTCACTCTTCCACTCTCTCTCAACATCTCTCCCTTTCTTCTCTCTTCTGCACTCTTTTCACTCCCACTCTTTTACTATGTCTCTCAACCACTTTCTTATTCAAGCCTCCTTCTCTGTTCCTCCCACTTATTCTCTCAATCTCTTGCTCCCTCTCACTCCCTTTTATTTCTTGCTCACTTTCAATAATCATCTCCTCTCCCTCGCTCAGTCTTTCTCTCTCTGTACTATCTACAATAAATCCTTTGTTGTCAGTGCATGTCGTGAATGGAATAAGCTACCTATTTCAATCAGAAAACAAGAGAGCCGAGCAGGCTTTACATTGTCATTGAAGAGACATCTTATGGAGAGAATGGCTGCATCCTCCTAGCCCTTGAGCGATCCCATGATCAATAGTTTTATCCCTTTGAACTAGCAACTTATTTTCTTTAATTAGTTTCTTCTTACAATTGCTATTATTATAATTTTTCTTAACATAAAATTATAGTTAGGCTATAATTGCTTAGTTAATTTAGAACACCCATCATTTTACATAGATCATTGTACATAATTTCTTGCACTATATAAATGGCATTATCTGAGTTTACGATTGAATATATGTGCTGTTGATAAATTTTTGTTTTTAACCATTCATAAGTAAAATTTGTAAATTTACATGAATAAAGAAAGATATAATCTAATCTCTGTCTCCCTCTCTCTCTCTCTCTCTCCATTCCAGTTTCTCTCTTACTTTCAAAACTCATATTTTCCTCTTTCACTCATCCTTCTTCTTCCCCACCTCTTCAATAATCTCATTTTCTTTAAAAGAAACCAATTGTAGAAGAGTGGAGGAAAAAGAAGCAGTTGATGATGCGAAATGAATGCATTGGACTGGGTGGAGAGAAAAGAGAGATAAGATTAGATCAACTTATTTTTATTTATTTTTTAACATTCAATAAGTTGACCTAATTAAACCTAATCTCTCATTTTCTTTCGGTTACTCTCTAACACCATCATCCTCTCCTTCTTCTCAACGTGAAGAACATTTGCTGACCTATCACTTTATCTCCGTGAAAATGTGATAACTTAGAGAGAGAAATCAAGAATGAAAGAGTGTGATAGGTAGAAAGAGAGTGGAAGGCAGATAACTGAAGAGAAAAACTCATCGCACTGGGGTCGAATCTGAAAATATCGATAGTGAGGCTCCCGAAATGAACGAAACTCGAAAACGCAGTATCAATTTTGGAGAGCCGGCAATTGTTTTTCTGTGTACTGATATAAAGAATAAATTTTCGATGCTCTACCGACCCTTACCAGCTCCCTATACTGTCTATTGCCAAAAAAAAACATGAAGAAATTTCACGTATCGCATACATGTGAGTTTCATAACTATTTAACTTTCTTTATTTTAATTTCGAACCATTAAAACCTGTTTGAGTTATATTTTTCTTCATTATGATATCAAATTATGATGGATGCAATTGTTCAGGATTCAAGAATTGTTGGGATCAGAAATTGGAAGCGCACTGCCATGGACCGAGTAGAATGGAGGCAACTGTTGGAGGAGGCCAAGATCCGCTTTGGATTGTAGAGCCAAGGATGATGATGATAATGATGATATAAAATACTTGAAAAAGTATGCTAGTGTTCTAAGTAATTGGTAAATAATAAATAAAGCAATTATTTCACTTTACAACTTTTGCACATTGCATAATATTATAAATACAGGAAACAATGCACCATTTGCATTAACGAACTCTCCCACTATCTCAAGTATAACTTCACTATGAATAGACTATTTTAACTTTATGTTGCAAAATGTAAATGATATAGATTACATTGAAGTAAGTAAAATGAAACAAAACCGAAGATTGTTTTAAATTTTAAAGCCTTGGCCGTCTTTCATATTTTTTTAAACCTTTCTTTTCATACCATAAAACGGCAAAGATATTACCGTCGGATATTATTGCACAACCGCAATGCATCTTACATTTTATGAAGCTATCAATTCCATTGTATGCAAACAAGCAGAATTTAATGTTGCCATATCAACAACGACGCATTCGTTTAACATTAACATTACATAGTTGGTGGAATGGCTGGTTGAAAGCGTGGACAACTTATAGGTTATAAGTGGAGAACGCCAGAATCAGTCGCTTATATTCGGTCACAGTATGACCCAGTAGCTTTTCATATTCATTGCTTTTCAGGCAAATGTGAACTGCAATGGTAGTATAGGTAACATCCCTCCGCTTACTCTCACAATCACAATGGGCTTAATCAATGGGCTCCAAATGAAACAAAAACATGAGAGCGTATATCTTTTGTAGTAGTTGGTGGTCTGAATGGTAGTAACGCAATTGAAAATGTCATTGTCAAGATTTACTTTTTCATTCAGAATTTTAAACTTTGGTAATACTGGTAGCTCATATTGGATAGGAGTAGAAAGGAGAATCCACAGCACTAGGTGTACGGGAGCATAAGGCTGTGCGCAGGGTTTTTGTTCATAATTTTTTTCGAAGTTAATTGTTTTTTTTCGGAGGATGAAGCCCACATAGGTCTGAGACCTGTGCGTGGGTAATGAATTGGATAGTATAGTGATTGATGAGTTGGACCTACAGTTTTAGGTGGGTTCCGAACCACCGGGAAGTGATTTTACAGCAGAGAACAGAGCCTTTTTGCTGGCCAATCCAATCGGTCACCCTTACAAAGAGCGCCTAGGAGTTTCGTAGCTTATCTATTATTGAACAGATACCTGCTACGACTCACGGTTAATTGTGACCTGTGATAATTATCTTTCATCTTGGACATTGTAGTCGTTGGAGCGGGAAAAAGGAAACAAAAAATTTGAGAGCCAGCATTAGATTTGTAACTTGAAACTTTCATTCAAGTTTTTCAGTATGAAAATCATAAATAAAAACCTTTTTACCATAAGAAAGAGTGTACGGAGAAGCCAAGATCGTTATCACAGCCCACTTCCAACTAGTTCCAGTTGAGAATAATATCTAGACATTATGGCTAGTTTACAAAAAAGTTTCGAAATATTTATGTGTAAATTTAAAATTTTGCTAATGAATGCTCAGCTATCACTTCACAAGTATTGGATGTATAGGATGTTATTAGTGCTTTGAAATATTATCTATTGCTGTGAGAAGTTTTTTTCATCAATTATTTTGTGAAATATGAGGGTTCAATGTTGAAGCTTTTCGGTTTTTGGGGGCAATTGATCTCACCTACGAGTGATTTTAAACTTTTGATAAATTTTCTGTAATTAAAAGACACCTCGAGGAACAAAATGACATATTTTTACTCCAGTCAAGCAATTAGTTTTTTCAAAATAATTTTTTGAAAAGTTAAAATTTTTGACAGATTTAAAAAAATGTGTTTTGAAAAAACTAATTGCTTGATTGGAGTAAAAGATATGTCATTTCATTCCTTAATGAGTCTTTTAGTTATGGAAAATTTATTAGAGGTTTAAAATCACTCATAGGTGAGAACAATTGCCCCCAAAAACCGAAAAATCTCAACTTTAAACCCCCATATTTCGCAAAATAATTGAAGAAAACAATTTCTCCTCACAGAAATAGATAACATTTCAAAGTCATAATAATATTTAACACCAGAAACTTCGAAAAAAATAATGATCAAAAACCATGCGCACAGCCATTAAGTGGAGCTGTGGTGTGTAGAGGAATCTTCCTATAGTCATCCAAAACATGAAAATCTTACAAAATTGCGCATAAAGATCTTGAAATTGGTTCTTCTAAATTCAAATTTCAATTTTCCAACTTGATAACGGTCTTATTTTCTTGGTTTTTTTTCGAAGGATTCTCAAGTGTCTCATGAATTTGAATCGCTTTATCCCAAATCTATATAAATAAAATTAGAGTTTTGTCTGTACATTTATCAGAATTATATATTTTTTGGTTATTTTTACGTTTTTTACATTAAATAAGCCGAAAATAGTCTTATCTCAATTTCTGTCTGTCTGTCACGGCCCCAAAGGCATTTTACGCGGCCTTCTCCTCAAAAACGAGAGCATCGATCGGGATTTTAGTTATTGAACAGTATTGAAAACTTTATTGACAATGTCTTTAGCTATAAAAAACTAAATTAACTTTTTTTAAACAGAGTAATAAACGTTTAAAAACCAAGTATTGTGCGATTTTGGATACATTTTACGCGGCCTTCTCCTGAAAAAACGAGAGCATCGATCGGGATTAAAGTTATTTATCAGTATTGAAAACCTTTTTGATAATGTCTTTAGCTATAAAAAACTAAATTAACTTTTTTTCTAACAGAAAAATAAACGTTTAAAAACCAAGTATTGTGCGATTTTGGATACATTTCTTCTAAGTTTTATCACCACATAAGAACAAATCACGTAATTTATCATGACATATCAATCTGCTGTTCTCAAAAAATATTCTCTCCGATACCTGTCACTGAATTGCTTACGTTCTAAGTTGTTTACTAAGGGCCCGTTCACACGATACAGTTTTTGTGCGGTACAGTAAATTTGCTGTATCAGTTATTTTGCAGTGCTTTCGTTTGCATGTACATTTCATATTGTATGTTCACACAATAATGTTTCGACTGGATCCAGTAAAAAAGCTGTTCTAGCCGATTTCTACATTCGGTTTTGTCTTCGAAAACTGTATCGCTAAAATCAGCTGTACCGCAAAATAACTGTATCCGTATCCGGTGGCACATGTATTGTACGGGTAATGGATATGTTCAAACGATACGCTTATTAAGCTGGAAGCAGTCTTCAGATCGTCAGCATTGATATTCTTCAGCATTGATCTTCTTATTAGTGAATTCCAGTGTCCAGAAATGGAAGATATTAATTGTGAAAATTTAATTTCTCTAATATATGAGAGACCCGCATTGTGGGACAAGACTTGAGATTAATATAAAAATAAAGAGAGAAAATTATCAGCGCGGCGAGAAATGTGTGGAATATTGAAACCAGAATTTGCGTACTTTGATCAAAATTTAAGAGAAACCTTCAGTAAGTAACTTATTTAAAAAATCTTACACAAATAAAAAAAATCCTGGACTGGGATAAATAAAACTGAACTGGAAGCGCAATGGAAGAAGGAGGAGAGCACAGCAATAAGCAACAAAGCCGGACCGTGTGAACATCACAGTACAGTTGACGCCGTACAGTAAAAAAACCGTACCGCAAAAAAACTGTAACGTCTGAACGTTAACAACTAAATGATCGTTGCTATCAAAAAAGCCGAAACATATTTAGTCTTATTTCTAAACACAATCCGTACGAAGGACGGGCACAATAGCTAGTTTAATAATAAAACGTTAATTATATTATTCAATCTTACATCGAAGTAATTTGAAATGAAAAAAATACCACTTTCTCCTGATCTGAGCTTTGTTTAATTCAACTTTAATCTAATGCAATAATATCATCGGATCAGAAGTTAATTTATTTTATATTTTTTTGATGCATCCAATTGTGAACTATACTTTCGTTTACCAATAGATGAGTTCTCATGAATGATAAGAATTGTCTTTAAAAAGAGATACATTATTACAAAGTATAGAAGTATATTACAAAGTATAACTTCACGAGTCTACAGGAGGATTCAGAATTTGTATGTTCTGATAAAACTGTATTAATGAATTCATGCAATAATTTAAGATTGCCTGTAAGGGTAATGATTTATTCATGTTTCATTTTGAAGTAGAATGAGAAAGGAATGTAATTTAATTTTTTCAGAAATCGAAATAAGAAATCTTTTTATTCTGTCTGGAAGTATTGCTTTAGAGATGGGGTCAATGATTTCTACAAGTGGAAACAAGATGAATAAAGTTTGATAAGTTGTGAAACAAGTTGTAGCCCTTAATTAATTGCGGCGGGAAGTATCACAGTCGGAAAAATATATATAATACATTATGGGCTAGAGAATGTCTGGGAAATACTTGTAAACCGTACTGGATTTCGAATTCTTATTCGATTTAGTAAAAGTTGCGAATTATTTCCGTATACTTATTTAGTATGCTCTTAATTGAAACAATGCTTGCCACTTTAGAATAGTTTTCAGATTCAAGAGATCACTTGAAATTTTGTAAAGTTGTGACCAGTTTCGAGTAACGAAGTGTACTCTTAAACTAAGAGTTTTTCTTCTACCAAGAGAAAATGTTCCCTATTTTTTCTTTAATCATTCTGGAATACACCAACAATAATTTTTTTGCATTCTATGATCATCCTTTATTCTATATCAAATTTGATTCAGAAGAAAATTGATATGAAGATCAAAATGAGTTACTCCATTCTATTATTTTGTAAATTTCAAGGTCGGTACTGAAATTCTCACTACTCAACTGTTTTCCGTAGAAATGTAATGTCTTTTCTATTACACACTTATTATTTTGATTCTCCATCATACTCGTTCCATTTGCCCTTCATTGGTGATACATAAATTGTACGCAACAATTCTGCCATTGCCTCATTTCTGTCACATCACGACATTTCTGTCAAATGCCAAGTTTCTACCAGGATATTCTTAACTTCACTAAAATGATAGAAATAGAGATAGAAATAGAAATTTGTTTATTGACATAGACATTTTACAATGCATCGCCATCGTCATGAATTATTAGTCATAATTATCATTCAATATTCATAATTTTATGAACTATTAACTTATTTTTGCTACAAAACATGAAAAAATACACATAACACTAAACATAGTTAATATCACAGTCAAATACAGGTTCATAAATTTCATTACAATTATTGTTTGAAGTCTATAGCATAAAAATCCTGTACGCGATATAAACATTCATCTATCAACATAGCCTTAAGTCTTCTCTTGAATTGAGTGATTTGGAGGTCTTACATTCTTACATCCGAATTAATACAATAATAATAATAATAATATTGTATGACTTGGCTGGCTCAGGTTTTGTGTCAGTTTCAGAGTTAGGTCGTACGTGAAATACAATAATGTTGAATTTAGAAGGGCAGCATGAGATGATTTATTTCATTTTCAATATCTTCGTGTTAAATACTATCATTTTTCTTAAAAGAATAAATTTTTAATATAATTACTTAGTGATGTAGAACTTAAATTTTGTAACTTATTAGTAGATTTCAATTGGTATCGTGGGAATCCATAATAAAAATAAAAACGGTTATTATTTTTAAATTCCACATATCAAATGATCAATTAAATAAGTGAAATTGACAAATATGAACAGTTTTTATATTTTTAAATTTTGTTATATTGTAATATTCTATATTCTGAACTTCTGATGCACATTAATACTCATTATATTTGAATTCAGTCTAATATACTCAACTAAATACCATGGTACGTATATATTTTGTGCCAATTATTTATTTATATAGGCTTACAAACTTAACCTAAAGAAACAAGTCCCATACTGCTGCTATTACTAAAATTTATGCTGGGGTTCAAATGTTTAAGGTTATGTTTCACATCATTTGGAAAAATTAATTGAAGATGTCTGTTTTTTTAAAGATGTCTGTTTTGATTATAATAAAGATGTCTGTTTAAAATAACTACAGTAAAAAAGCGATCTAACGATATCAGCAGCAGTGGTCTAATCGGTTGAGGCATTTTTATTTTTTGAGCAGAGTATTATGGCAAATCTAAATTTCCAGTATTAAAATTAACCTCAATGTTGTGGACTACCTATGTAACATATTCAAAATTTGTGAATAGAGCAGTTTTGGACTTGAGTCTGTTGCACCTGCTTCACATTCATTTAATTTTGTTACAATAAATACAGGTAAATAAATAATAATAGATAACACTGACTGACTGTTACTGCTGCGGTTACAGGTTTGATTCTTGTTGTTGAACCTGGTGTATTATGTGTCATTATTCGCCCTATTAACGAGGCACAAGTTTCAAACCCATGTGGGCATCATCAGCAAAAAGCTCGCTAATTGACCTGTATGAACTAGCAGTTCATGAACCTACAGTGTGTTTAATTCACTAGTATCACTTGAAAAATAGCAACAGAAGATCGGGAACGGAGGCTGGTTGTAGCGAGTAAATAGCTAATCGAAAAGCAGTCTATCTATTTGATTTGGAGTTGGAAGTTGGGAGTTGGATCCCATCCGGGAATAGAGCGGTCAGCGATCCGAAATCTCGGATCATTGGCACCCGATGCCTAGCCAGACAGGCATCAACATCATCCACTAAGACAACAGCACAACATAATCGACAAAGACAACATTCCGATTGTTGGAACCGAATGCAACAACTGTAACTGTTGTTTGCACTTTATCATCAGCAATTTTTTGCCGCTCTGTCTCTGCTGCCGAAACAACAATCTGATTGGTGGTGCAAATTGAAAGCGAAACTGCTACAAAAATGAAAAAAAAAACTGGGTTTCTGCTGTATAGTGTACTCAAGATCAAAAGTGCTGTTGGCGCACTTAGGCCACTTCACACGTTTCGGTTTGCATTTTATATTCAGGGTTTTTTCGCGGTGTTATCCTTACCGAGAACTGTATTTTGGTATTTTAAGTGGTGTATCAAAACGCGGATTCGCCCACTCAATGCCCAGCAAGAAAAAACGGGGGCTATCACCAGTAATTTTCAAAATTCAACAGTTTGGGTTTTCCAACAGTGAAAGAATCCACTTAGGTGGAATCCAACAGTTTAAGTTGATATCGGGACTGAAATAGAAATTGATATTCACTTATTGTACTCTAAGGCTTGTTTCACACACACTTGGTAGTTGGGTAACCGAAGTCGTTTACCCAGCCGTACGGGCATTGTAACTTATGGAAAGCTTCACATTTATCCGATTTTTGAGATCGTATTGTACTTCACTGTTGTATAATAATCACGCGTGATATTGAATAGAGCATTCCAAATTTATTTGCTCGTTAAAGTGAGCTTGAAAAGTATGATACCCGGTTTATCAGTCGGTCAGTAAATCATTTTCAGTATAGCTACAGATTCAATTGCGGCTCTAAGGCTTCTTTCACACACACCTTGTAGTCGGGTAGCTAGATTCGTTTAATCAGCCATACGGATATTGTATCATATGAAGAGCTTCACATTTACCCGATTTTTGAGATCGTATGATATTATGTGATTATGCTAGTTAAACGACGCCGGTTACCCGATGCCGGTCATCTGTGAAACAAGCCTTAATGCTAAAGAACCTGTAGCTCCTGAATAATGTATTGAATGACTGAGAAACCGGGCATAAGAAATATACATATATTCAACTTTTAAATTTCAGTCGCCATTTTTCACAATTCCCTTCTATTGCTCCCTCTGACTGTTTCGTCCCTAATGGCCAGTTGCACGAGAGAAAATTAAATTTGTCCGCCGTAAAATGACGTCATTTGACGGAACCAGTGCAGCGACTTCCCTATTGAGCTCCGTAAGGTGACGCCATCTTTCGGTGGTCAAATTTAATTTTCTTTCGTTCAACCATTTTGGCCATAAGAGTTACAAATTTAACAAAAGATTGGTGGTTGATTACTGTGACTACTGTTATATGACTAAAAAATTATTTTATTATCCTTGCTATCAAGTCTCCTTGATACGCAATGTAATGTTTTCTGAAAATTATTTTACACTGTGAATATTGTTGACAGTGTACTGCATGATGTTTTGCTGGACTCACTACAGAATTTTGGAGTGTCGGGGAAGGAACAGGCGTGGTTTTCATCTTATTTAAAGGGTAGGCAGCAATTTGTGGAAATAGATCATGTTAAAGAAACACATATGCACAAATATAAAAACAAATATCGCTCTGAACTGAGGAATCTACAGTATGGCGTGCCTCAGGGTTCCATTTTAGGTCCCTTGTTATTTATTTGCTATATTAGGGGGCTACCGCAAGTAATTCAGGGACAGACTGCAATCTGTCTATGCAGATGATGCAAATGTTATATTCTCGGGAAAGACTGTTGCGAATGTTGAACTGTCTTCTGCCGCGGGCCTCTCTACTATCAATAATTACCTAAACAGCCGAAACCTTCTCTTAAATTCTAGTAAATCAATTGTGGTTCCATTTTCTACAAGGCAAAGAAAAAATGAATTGGGTCCAAATGTAAGATTAGAAAATGTAAGTTTAAATCAAGTAGAAAACACCAAATTCCTGGGCTTAGTCATTGACTCTACTCTTTCATGGGATAGCCATGTTTGTAAGGTTGTTAAGAAAATATCCCCTGGCCTTTATGCCTTGCGGCAACTGTCCACAATATGTAGCTTACAAACTTTGAAAACTGTCTACCATGCATTAGTGCATTCTCATTTGTCTTATGGTCTCTGTATCTACGGATGTTCCAGCAAGAGAAACCTTAACAAAATTCTCATGCAGCAAAAAAAGGCGCTTAGAATAATGATGAGGATTAACAGAAGAGATTCGGTTAAGCATATTTTCTCACAGCTGGGCATCTTAACAATCTATGGGCAGTACATTTTTGATGTGATAATATATTTAAAAAAAAATCAGAGTCGGTTGAAAGAAATAAAGCACATACTTACAACACCCGAAATTTAAGAATTGTAGACCGACACAAATTAGAATTCTTCAAGAAAAAAAACAATGTATAGGGGTGAAAAATATATATCTATGTTACCTAGAAATTTGCAGTTGATAGTAGGCGTTGATAAATTGAAAAATGAACTTAGGGAATATTTGGCTAACTTATCTTTGTACTCCATCCAGGAATTTGTAAATTAAAGTTATTGTATGTTATAATTATTTCACTTCTATTTTTTGCAATCTGTGTGTTTTATGCTATGATTTACTGTTGTTTTAATCATCTGACACTATTCAAAATGTCCTTGTGCATTATTTTTGTGAATAAAGATTTTTCAATTCAATTCAATATACTACTGTTTAGACTACTAGTCGAATCTGGCTAGAATAGCATGTGTCAATTGATTCAAATTGTATATAACTAGTCCGTTTTGTGCTCTATTCCTTCAGATGTCTTCCCATCTAGTTAACATCTTATCTATTTTTAAGCAATATTAAAATATCATAGATAATCTTAGGATGCCTGTACGATCTGTATCAACGGTCATTTTAGTTGAAAATGCATTTTTTAAAAGCTTTCCATGGTGTAAATCCCAATAAATCTTTCAAAACTACGATTCCCCACATTTTCCAACTAGAATAGAATGGCTGCCTTTATTTATTACCTGGGAGGGCGAAGTTAGAGCGCAGCCGGCCCTCTCTTCCACTTAACCCTACAATTCTGATTAAAATAAGTAAAAATAATTATTAGAATAGAAGAACAAAAACAGAACTTAAAAATATGAGATTGAAAAACGAAAACAGGAGAAAAAAATTAAAAGAAAGAATAATTAAAATCAAAGTATTGAACTAGGATATAGAGCAGGATGAGCTTACAGAAGTTGCAGTAGGTATTGGAATATATAAACTTCCACAATAATTTGAACTCTTTAAATTGTCGGGAAGTGATAGCGGTGAGCCGTAGCAGGTATCTGTTCGATCAGATAGAGATAAGCTGGGTCCTGTTTGTAACGGTGACCGATTAGATTGGCCAGCAAAAAAGACACTGTTCTCTGCTGTAAAATCACTTCCCGGTGGTTCGGACCCACCTAAAACTGTAGGTCCAACTCATCAATCACCATCATCCAACTCATTACCCACGTACAGGTGTCATACCTATGGGCTTCATCATCCAAAAAAAATTGATGTACTTAATTTGAGCTCAAATATTCTTTATTTTACTGCTTTGTTACAACTTATTATTCATTAAATATAGTATAGCTAACTGACAGTATAAAAAGCAGACAGAAACAAGCAATATGTTTCAGACATTTTTGACTACATCCTTGTAGAAGTTTATTATAACCTACCTTGATAGTTGGATGACTTTTTCTATAATTGTGAAGAAAACAATCCACAAAAGTTGCCTATTTTTTAAATGTGTCATTTATTTTTCTTGTTTTTATGCTAAAATCTAGTAGATCTAGTAAAATCTAGGTGAAAGTGTTTCACCTTTCATCAGACTTGAATCCATAGGGGAGGATGAAGGGGATGTATCCCCACCCCGAAATTCTCAACCGACACTAGAAAAGTCTTCTTGGTGGACTAGAAATGTTTTATGGTGGTGAAGGTAATATCTCCCCCAAAATATTTCTCAATTGACCCCCACCTGAAAAAGTCTGGGTTTGCTTCTGCCTTCCATTGGCTATCAAGGGCGAGCTAGCAAGTGGCCAATCAATCCCAGGGTCAAGTAATGTTATTCCTTAGTTTTTGGTGATTCAAAGTGAGGGATAGTGTAGGGAGCAGAGCGAGGAGCTCTAGTGAATATTCATGATGGTCCGATGTTTGACATAATTGTTGTCGCAATTGTTTGTATATACAGACCGTGAGGCGGAGGCACACTATACAGTGCCTGTTCTGCAACTGCAGCGGCTAATTTGTGCCAGCTTAATATTGGCATAGTGGAGTCACTGCACACTCGTTGCTTACCGGCGTCCGAAACTCGCCTGTGTAACACTGGCCTACAGCCGTCGCGACAAACGCACGTCGCCATCCATTACTGTCCTGCTCAAATATATACACAACATCATATACATATGTTGGTGTCTTCATGTATATAAATTAATGTACAGCATTTGAACATGCGGTCGAAGCTGGGTTCCGATTGGATGTCAGACTCCGGCATATTGTCGTTTGTACAGAAGACACAATTTGTGACTCCATCACAACGACCTTGTTGTGACATGCTAGCTTATATTATCTACTAGCAGGTTGCCCGATTCAATTGAATTTGGATTTATAGAAAGTGTATAGAACCTGTCTTCTAGTTTAATTTAATAGTCTCTTTTTACTTAACCCTCTTTCTTGCCATTTCTTCTCCTTTTTGGCCCACATCTTATTCTTATTCTTTTTGACCAACGTCTTATTCTTCTTCTCCTTCTTGTTCTCCTTCTTGTTCTCCTTCTTTCTCTCCTTTTTCTTCTTCCTCCTCCTCCTCCTCCTCCTCCTGCTTCTTCTCCTTCTCCTCCTTTTTCTCCTTCTTATTTCTCCTTCTCCTCCACCTCCTGCTTCTCCTTCTCCTCCTCCTGCTTCTCCTTCTCCTCCTCATCCCCTCCTTTTCCTCCATTCTTCTTCGCCTTCTTCTTCCTCCTCTTCCTCCTGCTTCTTCTCCTTCTCCTCCTTTTCCTCCTTCTTCTTTCTCCTCCTCTCCTCCTTTTCCTCCTACTCTTCCACTCCTTTCCCTCCTTTCTTCTTCGCCTTCTTCCTCCTCCTGCTTCTTCTCCTACTCCTCCTCCTTTTTCTCCTCCACCTCCTCCAAATTCTTCTTTTTTCTTTCATTTTTTATCTGGTTACTTCTTATTTTTCTTCTTCATTTTCTTCCTGATTTGTCTTCCTCTCCTCCCTCAATCCCTTATTCTCCAGCGTTAGAGTTTCGTCGACAGATAACAGCAAGTGGCTGTTCATTATATAGAATTAGTTATTGGTGTACCTTGTATTTGATTTACTTCAGAATCTCAAATGAGATCAACACTGTTCTACAAAAAAAGTATCAAAATGGACTGATGAAAAATAATTAAATTTTAAATTATGATTTGGTATAATCTGCTATAATGTGGATGCATTTTTTGGTTCAGTTTGGCTGATCCATAAAGTTTTTTATTTTATGAGGTTTGATATTGATTTTGGCAGCTCATCTGATATCGCTTGAGTGTTTTGAATGAGAGTTTGTTTGATTGATTGTTTATTGACAATTATTGCCAGGTTGAAGCCTATTGCAACAAACAAAAAATTCAGTACAACAGAATATTTTACGAAGTAATATGGTACATAATATCATCTGTTTTGTAATAGATAAGTTTCTGAATAAATAAGTAATTATAAGGAAGCTTATAAAAGAAAAGACAAAAGTATCCCATCTATAATAAAATATGGGGTAAAATGACAAACAAAATAATTAAATAAGGATAATAAAAGGTAAGAAAAGATGTAAAGATAAAATAGAGTGAGCAAGTGAACATTGAAAATTTAAGAGAAACATACAAACAGGCCTAGCCTATTTCTTTCGACCTAGCCTAACAATATGAATCGAATGGCGTAGTTGAGGGCTCTTTGGAGCTTCTGGTTTAGACACTCAGAAATGTCATTATACACAGTTGAACAATAATCTAAAATTGGTAGAACCAAGGAACGAATTAGGGTTATTCGGAGAGATAGTGGTAGGAATCGTCTGAGACGTTCTAACTGGTGCATAGATGCAAATACCTTATTTGTAACTGATTTTACCTGTTGATTCCATTTTAAAACACTGTCCAACTCAACACCTAATATCTTTATAGATTCAGAGCTTGATGTTTTCAAAGAGACATTGTCTCAGCAGAGCGAATTTTGAATCTGCTTTTTGAACGTAGTATATTTAATGGGCCTGCAAGGTTTAATATTAGGCTTTCAAAGTTATTTAAATTCTTTTATAATTATCTATCGGATAAATAATAACGGCTTATTAAAAAAAAAATTGGTCCGTTTGCAATTATTTATTATATTTCAGGAGATATATTTATAACAGGGACAATTGAAAGAATTTATAATTGTCTTTGCCTTCTCTATGGTATGTACCATTGTACATTGTCCATATCCAATTCAAAACTTTTGAAATGTTAAAAAATTGAGTTAACTCATTTTCTAAATTATTCGTAATTATTTACAAGTTTGTGATACAAGTGACTAGTGATGAGCCTTGAAAGATGTGTAGCTATGATTTATATCTCTGCTGTAAAATCACTTCCCAGTGGTTCGGAACTCACTTAAAACTGTAGGTCGAACTCATTAATCACCATCATCCTATTCATTACCCACGCACAGGACTCAGACCTATGTGGGCTTCATCCTCCGAAAAAAAGATGTGCCCTAGATATTGTTTAGAGTGATATTCTATATTATGTTTTTTGTTTGTTTCAGATTTGAATCGTCGTGCCTTAGTGGTAAGTTGATTGACAAACGTTTTCTTCATAGCCTAAACACTATCGAATTTAAAAACTATGATCCAACTATTTCCATAAATAATTGATTATAATATCTTCCATCAAAACCGTTTCTTTGAACCATGATAAGTTTACTTCCAGTTGAAGTCTAGAATAATAGTGCCAGCCGATGATTTCTCCTTCATAAATCTTGTATAAAGAATTTTTGTTTCATTGAACAATACCTTAATTATCGTTAGTGGTTGAAAGTTTTTTCCTTCCCAATGAGTTGAACTTGGGTAATAATCGCAGACACAGGCCTGAGCTTGCAAAGTAGTTCCATAGTCACTTCCATGGTCGATTGAATAATTCAGAGCATTTCGTTATTGGCGTTATGCCCTCTGCTAGCAGCTAGTTAAAAGATTGGCAGGCTAGATTAACTTTTCATCGAGTGGCCTCATGTAACAGCTGATTAAACAGTATGAATAATCTAGGTTTGCCTGTTACTTTTGTAGCACGCCCGAAAAAAGTGGAAACTTGGAATTAATTTTTCAGTTGGAGTATTATTTTAATGACGAACGTTCATTCTGTTTTAGTTCGTAGTGAAGGTTAGATTATGCAATAACGAACTATTCGTTTTAACTTTTATATTATTTAGAAACAGTCGTCACAATAAGAAGCAATCAGGTGAAAAATATCGAGATTCCGCTCCCTCCTCTCCTAATTCAGTAAAGTTGAGCCTTAAGTTTTACTAGTACAGTATTTATTAATTGATGATTAATTTGGTCTTGCTCCTTGTTGCTGTTCTTTTCTTGATAATTATCGTTTCATATTTCATCAATATTCGGTTGTTGCTTTTATTGCTCTTTATCTCACTTTTTAGGCTCATTTTCAGTATTAAACTACTGAAATAATGAATCGATTTTTCAATATTTCGATATTTCATATCAATTTTTGTAAATTTCAGTTTTTTTTCTTGCCTAAAGCATCACTACTACAATCTAAATTCATAACTGATGCTCAATCAGTTTGAAAATTCAACAATGTCTCTAATACATTGGCCTTTTTCAGAGCCAATGAGAGAAAAAAGGAAAAATACACTTTATGGTGCATTCTCATTATCTAAATTAGCAATTCATAATTTAATATCGTTCTACATCGTTCGACTTCTGAAGTCAATTGAATTAACTCAATATTTTGGTGAATTTAAAAGTAACGAAAATCAAATGTTCTTAAGGTTAAGTGCTCGAATGGACGAATTTTTGTCCAAACTTCGCCTTTTCATGTGAATGCATCACTCAGAATTTCATTTCATTAGCTCTAACCATTAGATCACTTTTAATATTTCCAACCAAATGTAAATGTATCAACAAGGTCTACTTTCTATGTGATGTTGAAATATTGTATGTAAGCACACATTTGAATTAAAAAAAAATGGAAATTTATCTCGAATAAAGTAATCTTATTTCCTTGTCTTTCTTTATGGACGTATTTTTCAGTGATTCTAACTCTCATCTCCGGGAATGTCATTGATGATATGCAATATTTTTTTTTAATCAATAACTAATTCTCATCAATAAATTGGTGATAGTTGCAATTTGCTACAACATTAGAATTTGATTAAAACTATCATTAATCTTTATCAATGAATTGATGATTTTTAAGATGCATTTTTGATTGCGTCGGTGGCTAAGCCAGTTGGGGCTTGTCTCTGATTAATGTTTTCAAGTCTCTGTCTCTGGCTGCTGTTCCTTAAGGTCTCTAGTTTGAAACTCGTTTAGGCTTGGATGTTTTCACCTTGTCATCAGTTATCATTCACCTCATTACACAACAAACCCCAAAAATCATGTGGATATCACCCACAATTGAAGGCTCTTGAAGGGTTTGTGGCAGCTCCAACCATAAGACCATGGTTGCACTATCAAGCACTATCTGTATTCAACGCTCCTCATAAATCACCTGGTTAATCAAAAACTTGATAGATGCATCATATTATTTGCAGTACCCCCCTCCGATAGATCTTAATTTAAAAAAAAAACCCAGTTTAATTCTGTGATGTTTTGATAATTTGTAGATATAAAGATGATTTAAAAAATAAATCAGTATGGAAATTATTATTATTGTGGTGGATGTGCAATGTTCATACTGTACATTGTAGGCTACTTGATATTATTCGATTTGTATACTATATTTGTTTATTAGTTTCTATGTATACTATTTGTTTATTTAGTTTCAATTTTGCTTTGGTCACGATTACTGGTAAATGTGGCCAAAAAATTCCTGTGTTGTAAAATTGAGAATTATGTATCACAATTGTGGAGTAATAAATTTCATTTCATTTCAAAATGTCACTTACATTCCAGGAATTTCTTTCGTGATCAGTTCATAATAACTTCCAAACTTTGATAGCTTCGTCGGCTCGTTTTGAAATATTCAAATCGTGATAATACATTTCACTTGTAATCGAAAACTTTATTCAGTGTACAACGATCGTAGAGTGGTAGTTCGATTTCAACTTCCTATTAAAATACTCAATCTGTAATCCAATAAGCTACTGTACCTACTTAATCCCATACTGTAATCTAATCACCCATCGCCATAATGCTGTACCATCCAATGGAGATAGACATCTTGTTTTTATTTATGGAGTGGAAGATGGTAAGACTAGTAGAATTCTTTTTGAAACAAAATTAAAAAAACCCTGTCGGCTATTACTTTTTATATTTGAATCAAAGATGGCTGCTTTCTCTCACTCTCAGACAATCCTCTCTCTTTCTCTCTCAGACAATCCTCTCTCTCTTTCTCTCTCAGACAATCCTCTCTCTCTTTCTCTCTCAGACAATCCTCTCTCTCTTTCTCTCTCAGACAATCCTCTCTCACTTCTTCTCTCAGACAATCCTCTCTTTCTCTCTCAGACAATCCTCTTTCTCTTTCTCTCTGACACACACTCTCTCACTCCTCACTCTCAGACACACACTTACTCTCTCTTACTCTCGGACAAACACTCTCTCTCTCACTCTCAGACACACACACACACTCTCTCTCTCTCTCTCTCTCTCTCTCTCTCTCTCTCTCTCTCTCTGTTTCTCTCTCAGACAATCCTCTCTCTCTTTCTATCTCAGACGCACACTCCCTCACTTCTTCTCTCTTTCACTCTCAGACACGCACTCACTCTCTCTTTCTCTCACTCTCAGACAAACACTCTCTCATTCTCTCTCTTACTCTCAGACAAACACTCTCGATCTCTCTGTCTCTTTCCCTTCTAATTTGTTGAAAGTAGGTAAAAGAGAAGAAAAAAGGGCCAAGAATTTCGATCCGTGTTGGATCGTTCCGTGGTATCTTCCTAATTTTCTTCGTCATGAAAAACGTTATTTCTTTTTACTTGTTGCTGCCAGCTTGGCTATAAGGATAAGAAGCATATAAAAATTTATAATCCCTAATTTCTATTATTACAGTATGGATGAGTGGCCGCGGGATAAATAGACTCACGTCTGAAAGGTGAAAACGTCGCAAAATTAAATGCTACTTTTCTATCATGCGCCGCTGTCTATATTATATTGTTATTGTTATTCGTTGTGCTCATCTCGGCAACTATCAATTAGTGGCGCATCTCGGCTTTGATTTAAACGGTGGCCATGTTGAGAGCGATTACTAGATTATGTTGATTATGATGTTGATGATGGCGACGGGATACAGACGGCATTATATTTTAATACGTGTAGGGTTCACGATTCGATTAAAAGAAGACAGGGGTAAAACCAGTAGCAGTCAGTGAAAAATAAAATGAACCAGTAGTCGACAGGCTAACAGCGCTAATGCCCAGTAGCTGGAACAAGTATGAACACGAGAACCGATCATTGAGCATTGTTGTTACTTTGGAAATTGTTGTTGCGTGTTGTTTAGTTGTGCTGCTGCTGCTGCTTTGGTTGTTCTTGTTTTTACGAGCGCCGGCCAGTTGGTGCTGCTCAGTGCTCAGCTTCCCGCCCTTCCCTTCTTCACTGATAGAACATCTTGCTCCAGCTACTGGAATTGACGGCTAGGAGCTTGTAGGAATTTGCTCCCAAGTGTTGAATTTTTTGAATCTGCGAAGGACTGTATTTTGAAACTAAATAATCTGGACTGAACTGAATTATTCCCACCAGCGAACAAGGTTTTTTCCTTCTGCTGGTTGGTGCCAAAAAAAAAACATTATTTATTTACATTTATTTAAGAAGTTATTTTATTTCACGTATTAATTTATTAACATAAAGTTAATAAAACTTCAATTTGTTTTGTTTGTAAAGTTGTGGCAATAAAGTGTAGCGAAGGAGACTTCTTGAAATTATTGAATAGAAATACAGTACTAGAATTTTATTTAGAGTTTACTTCAAGTTATTAGTTTTTTAAACTAGATAAACTGAAGTTTAGTAGCTCCTGATCAGACAGTAACAACAATCTGCTCCAATTTCAAATATTCTAATTATTAATTTTCAAGTTTAGTACCTACTACATCAATTACAATTAATTTGTATTCAGGCTTCATATTGAAGTCATATTGACATCTTATTGGTTCATATTGAAGTATGGTCCTCATTCAACGCGCCCTGATGAAGTTATTAAATATAGCGAAACGTTGGCTACTCAATAAGTTTTTTGCATTGATAGATACCCGAGATTACACTCACTATATGTTCATCAATGCCCGTACATCCTTGGATAGATAGCGTCAAAAAAAGTACTACATGAAATTTAGTCATACTCTGACTATTGTCAAAGATTTTTAGCTCCAGAGTTCAGCTACTTTAATTACCAGCACATGAAACAGGAACTTCTAGAAATTTAAAAATTAAATGGCTAACGAATCAGATTTTTTTGAGATATTCAAGTCGAGCTTATTATTATATTTTTAAACAAAATAGATTTGATTTCATTAAAAAATCAGTATACAACTAAAATTTATCATTTATTATGTGAGCACAGAAATAAAGCAGCTACAATTTTAAAACTTTTTGAACCTAAAGAAGTAATTAAAATTTTGAATTTTTCCGTTGCAATCTGTGATTTTACCATATCCATAAACTGTGATAAACATGAAACTATCTGAACTATGATTTTACCATCCTTAATCACATAAATTATTTGACTACATATTAGAATATTACTTCCTGGATTTCTTGTTCCTTGACGAACTGCGTTGTTAATATTAACTTTTCATGTGAAATTTAACGATTTGCAGTCAAATATTTGACTGCAAGTCGTTAAATTTCACATGAAAAGTTAAAAATATTACTATTTTAACCGACACAACCTAAAAGTAGCAGAAGCAACCAGTATTTTAATGAAGAAGACCACTGATGACAATAATTGGTTCATGAAAATCCTAAAACAATTAACATTCCAGTCAGTAAAACATTAAATCTTTCTCATGAAAATAATTACTGCAAGTCTCAAGGTGGTATGATGATGTTAAGGTCGATCTTCTAGTAATCGGATATAGAGGATGGAGAAGGATAGTTGAGGATAGGGAAGTTTGGAGAACTGAAGTGGAGGAGGTCAAATCCCGTATTGGGATGTATACATTAGTGTTACTGTAAAATAGTTTAATTGGTATTGCTGCGAGAGTCAAGGTAATTAAGTTGCAAAACTTATCTAGTTGAATTTTTCCTAGGTTCTTTCTAGTTACTCCCTGAATCTACTTGCAGAACTAAATATTTTCGAGTAGAACTACAGCTTCAAAGTTTTAGTGCATAGCTATGGAATAGTTTCTATATTTTTCTTGTTTATAGATCATCAAAAAACGTCTGTCACTAGTATTAAATTGGTATGTTGCAACTATGGTAATGAGTGTAACGAGTGAAGATTTTTGGCTTAAAAATGTCAAAATTCCAAATTATATCATCTTTTTTCGGACTGAGACAGTGCTTTGTTTGAAATGAAAAAATAATATTCTTTATCTCCAAAAGACTTGTGATTGTGAATAATTATTGTACTTTAAGGTGAAATTTCAAGTGAAACAGCGACCTAAGATTTTGATCCTACTTTAAAATTTTGTGGAAGGCAGTTTTGGGCAATAGCCTTTTGTATTCACATTGACTGTATTCTAGTTAAATGAATGAATAAATAAAATATTCAACTACCAAACTGGTTGCAAATCATATTATTCCAATCAGATAAACTTTTAGCGGTCGACAAAACATGAAGCTCCATCCTAATCACTAATCGAAGTTTACTGAAATCTTGCTGAGGATTTCTAGCTTCAATTTCAATTGAATACTCGATGATCGGCTTGAGTCCGATTTATCGATGATGATAGTCTAATAATATCGACAGGCCATTGCCGATCTACGAAATTAGTCTTTGGATTAGCAAAGTCAACGTATGGCGGGCAGAAAGCTACCGGCCGGTGATTATGCACAGAAAATGCGGATCTGCTAGTGGGAGGGGTGGTGGAGTAGATGGTAGCGAGAGGCAATTTTTCGAATTAAATTGGAATAGAATTGAGTCTGCTCTGAGAGGCAGAGCAACAGCAGCGGCGGTGGTCTAATAAGTCACGGATCGGTTAATATAAGAAATGAGACGTGGCCGATGATTATTATGAAGACTACTGGCAAGAAGTAGGAGGAGAAACTAAGAAGAAAAGGAGAAAAAGTTAAAGTTCAATAATAAGAAAGGGAGCGAGACTGTTGAATAGGAAGTTAATGGTAGCCGTAGGGATTTAAGGAGAAGAAAAAGAGGAGGTTCTGGTAGCTGCGAGGAGCTGGAAGATGAGAAGACTGCTGCTTCCAGTCTTCCCAGCAGCAGAAGAGGAGTTGCTGCTCAATCTCAGTATGGTAGCAGTCTACGAATGATTGTAGATGATGATATCAATATCAGAATACCGTCCACGGCTCTCCATTATTTTAATCTAATATTATATTGAGCATGTCTTCACTACACTTCTCTCAGCCAGCCAGCACTCTATATTATTTTTCGTTTCTCATTTATTCTGTTCGTTCGCTCGTCTACTCCTCCTCGCTTATTCTTTCCCACTGGCTGTAAATGCCACTCTAATAACCTCCTCCATCTCCTACCGTATATACTAGTCGGGCATTTAGCTTCAGGGCCGCATAGCACACATAAATATACACGTACCTTACATTATTAGATATGTATAAATGTACGGCTGTACTACCTTCTTTGAATTATATTCTACGTTCTGGGAGAGTCTCCTTGGAAATTGTGTAACTTTTAGTTTCAACCCGATATCAAAAGATCATTCAACACGATTATTAAAGGCGTTCAAGAAAACATTTCTTGTAATAATATTGAATTGAAGTGGAATTTCAAGTTGGTTGGAATTATAATAGAATTGTTGAATTAATGAATGCATTATATGAATTGAGCGCGGAATTTACCAATTGAAGAAATGTATTTACTGAAGTAGTCCAAGAAGAAATGTATCAAAGCAATGAACTATTAAAAAAAAGAACTATTTAAATAATCAAGCTCTGCACCCACAGTGAAATTGATTCTAAATTAGTTGATAAAAACAACTAAAACTGTATCAATTTTAGAAATGGAAAATGTTTGGATTGCATTGGATGGTAAAAACAGGAAATTCATTAGTGGAATTTGGCGGCAATTTATATGGAAATAAATATTTTTGATGAATTTAAAAGAAACAATGACTTGTAAAACGTTGCAGCAACACGTTAAGGAAGAAGGAAGCACTTGCAGCTTCCAAAAAAGTTTTAAAATTTTGGATGACTTTTAATGCAATTTTACAAGATTTACAAGGAGTGATTTACAACTTCACCAGAAACTGATTACCTCAATAAGAAATTTTATGTACTCCACTTTTATTAAAACTGGTTTTAACCCTTTATTTTGTCAACATTAGGTTGAGGATTTGTATTGAACTGTATTGAATTGTATGTTAGAGAAAATCCATTAGACCTACACAAAAGAAGAAAATTTCTTCTCAAACCACAATTTTTTTGAGTTCCACGGAAAAAGTATTTAATTAAGAAAATGTTTGTGAAAATGTTATTTAAAAATATTTTACAGCTGGTGGCAATTCATAACATTTTACACAATACAATATTACAAAATGAAACAAAAAATAACTATTGTTCTATTCTCTATCGAATAAAGAAAACGGATCTGAGATCATGAATTTGGAGAGGTTGCAGGGGACTGCAAAAAAGGATGATGTACAAAATGAGTAGTTTATACTGCATTTCATGATAAAATAGATATGATATTTCATCACACATAACATGTATCGTTCCTGGATTTCTTGTTCCATAATAATTTGCGTTGTTAATATTAGCTTTTTATGGCAAATTCAATGACTTGCAGTCAATTCTAATTGAGAATAAATAATATTCTTAATCACTTTTTGGCCAAACATTTTCGACTCATGGAGACTCAATGGTTTGACGATGAGTCTCCATGATTCGAAAACGTTTGGCTAAAAAGTGAGTAAAATTATTATTTATTCTCAATTAAAATTGACTGCAATCGTTGAATTTACCATAAAAAGTTTACATATTTCGTTCTTGTTTGCATACTAACAAGAGGTGTTCTAAAGAGTAATAATCTATGAAGAAAGTGAAAGGAAAATTATATTACCAACAAAAATAATAATTGAAGGTACAGGACTTTAGGTCCACTATTAGGAAATGCTGAAGTATTTACTGAAATACCGTCAAATGGGGATATATGGAACAATATTTTTAATTTTCATAATTTAAAACTCCAAATAAGTACGAAACATATTTCAAATTAAGTTCTTTTAAAATGATACTCAATTTAGCTTGAATCACAGGGGAAAAACATTAATTTATAATATTCACATGTTTTTTCAAAACATTTATTGCTGTTCCATATAACCCAAAACTAAGGGTTATATGGAACAGCATCGAATTCAACAGAAATTCTCATAGAGATTTATTATTGTTCATATAATAATTATGTTATAAAAACATCAATTTATGATATTCATATGTTTTTTTAAAACATATAACCCTTAGTTTTGGGTCATATGGAACAGAATTCAACAGAAATACACATAGAGAATTATTATTGTTTATTATTGTATATTATAATAATTATGTTTTACTTTATGGAAATTTAAACTTTTTAAAAATAAATTCACCATTTAAAAATTTCTGAACTAATTTAAACTTAATACACTCCAGATTTTACATTAAAAAATCAAACTTACAATTGAACTTTATAAATTGACCCTAATATAAAGGTTCAATTTTTAAAATTTATTTTTTTAACTTTATTTTTATTGGTGTTTCGGAACCCACCTAAAACTGTAGGTCCAACTCATCAATCACCATCATCCAACTCATTACCCACGCACAGGTCTCAGACCCATGTGGGCTTCATCCTCAAAAAAAAAATTTGGACTTTAAAAACGTTTCTCTGTCAATTGGAATGATAAATTTTTTTGATGACATATGATTTATTATTCTATGATTATACATTATTGAAGTATATTAGCAAATTGAAAACAGTAGACAAGTCTTGTTGGCAGACCTGCAGGCGTAATTTTGAATCAAGAACAAAAATTCCATATAACCCCAAGAGTTCCATATATACCCATTTACCAGTTCTTCAAAAAGAAATGTATCAAAGCAATGAAGTAAATTATCAATGCGAGTGTCACCCGAGCGATTTTTAGTGAGAGTGCTTGCACAGTGGAGCATCCAACACTCGATGATAATCACCATCGCAAATCTACAGCATGAGAGCAAAAAAATGAAGCTCTGCACCCAGAATGATATTGATTCTAAATTGGTTAATAAAAACGGCGAAAACTGTACAAGCAGCCTATATGCTCAAGTTATATTTGGTAGTAGCTTATTAAAAGAAATGAGATATCATCATAACCATTCATGATTCTCATCTTCATGTTTAATTAAATGATTTCCGTCGATTTCATGTTTAATCACAGTTGTCTAATCGCAAGTCTTCAAGTCTAAATTGAGGTGTTCATTGTATTATTTTGCCGACAAAAGGCTACATGACTACTTTCATAGCTCCTTATTCGAATGTCTCACACTTACTAATGGCATGCTAAGAAAGTGTGCGTGAGAAAAAGTGATAAAGATTATGTTTTATAGGCTTAGACAGGTATCAAACAAATGAGTAGTGTGTCTGCGGTGTTCATTTCATTTAATTATCGTGTATATTTTTTCAACCGAACAGTTGGAATTGCTGATGAGTTGTGCTACAGTTCCATTGACGGCTGTTTTTGGTACAGTGGTTAACTTGCTGGTTACTGATCACAGGCCTAACCTCTTTCTGGTCTTTTGTCCTGAAATAAAACTTAATTTAATTTCTTATATATTTATTCCTGGATTTTTAGTTCCAAGACGAACTCCGTTGTTAATATTAACTTTTTAAGTGAATTCAACGACTTGCAGTCAAATTTCTATTAAGAATAAGTAGTATTTTACTTACTCTGTAGGCCGAACGTTTTCGAGTTGTTAAATCCCATCTTCAAGGCATCCTAGATGGCGATGTTGGTTTGTTGGTTAGAAGAAATGAGGTTTTTGTATAATGTGGTCAAAAAGTTTGTGTGATTTAAAATGAACAGTTAAAATTTAAATAACACAAACTTTTTGACCACATTATACAAAAACCACACTTCTTCTAACCAACAAACCAACATCGCTATCTAGGATGCCTTGAAGATGGGTTTCAACAACTCGAAAACATTCGGCCTACAGAGTAAGTAAAATACCACTTATTTTTAAAAAAATTTGACTGCAAGTCGTTGAATTCACTTGAAAAGTTAATATATATTTATTTCTTGCTATCTTCAGAGTAATAATAAATCATTTTTATTTGTTATCAGGGTCATAATTATATGACAAAAATCACAAAATACAGAAAAGTTGCGAGTATTGTACATACTGCAATCATAAGAATAACACAAACAGTATAGCAGAGTATAATAATTACAGTTGGTTGATCTCAGGACAATGAAGTGAAGAAAAATTGAAAGCCCCATTTTCAATTCGATCATAATTGTCCAGAAAGGATAGCGGTGCAAGCTCTAGGAATGTAAACTGGATATGACCTGACTTTCTCTCCAAATATTTAAATAGGATAGGTGTCTTTCTTTAAGGCATTTAAGGCAGTTCCTCACATAAAGACGGCTCTTCATTGAGTGATAATTTCAGTGGTCGATATTGGTATGCTACAGACAGAATGGCTAATTTCCCAAATGGAGGCTCGGATAAAAAAAAGAATGACTGCTTGAGAAAAATGAGGAGAGAAAAAAGAAGAAAAAACTTCCATATTGTGGAAAATAATGGACATTAGAGAAAAAATAGCCTTTTTACAGAAATAGTCAACTACTATAATCCTACATCTGATTACCTACCAATCGAACAACACAAAAGATTTCTATCTCGACATATTACAAACATCAACATACTAATATTATTATAAAACTCAATATTTAACATTGATATAAGATAATTAATTGATCTACACCTCAAATTATTTAAATACTTGAGATTCTTGATAGCAAAATTCAATTCAATGTTCCAGTTAGAAATACAGTTTGAACTTTTGTATAACGAAATCGTTTATCCTGGCTACTAATTCGGTCTATGGAGGCATTTGTTAATGAGAAGATTGCAATTTCAAGGATCACATAGTCTATTTATAAGCGGTTTCTGTAATTTGGAAGATGTCTAGAAATGTGATTGTTTTTTTGTCTGTATATTTTCTCTTGTCTCACCAAAATGTCCTTATGTTGAATCTTGTATTAATAAAACATTCTTTAATTTCAGTCAAAACTCCATACTTTTCCAAATGTTTTTTCTTAGTCGAGTTTTGAACATGACATACGTCACTGATCCTTGTATAAATGTGGAGATAACTATCGGTGTGTATTAGTAATCGTAGTCATAGCCGACCGACCAAATGGAATATCATATAAAACAGAACGGAAAAGAAGATGGATAATGGATACATATGTATAAAATATTAAAAAAGGGATGAAAACCGGCAGAGATAAGTCGCACCCAAATATATATTATTTATATGTATGTATATATGTGTAGTCTATATATGTCTGCTACACGCCTCCTCAAACCAACTTAGTCTAAAATCCGTCTGCCGCATACTCGGCTATTACTGTTTTTATTATTCCAATATAATTATTAATTTATAACATTGCCGCAAGGATGTGGGATGGTACAGTGTGTATGGGGAGGGGTGTGGAGGGGACTGGTGGGAAGCGCGGGAACATCACGAAATAACGATTAGATTTAAATTTTTATTACGCGTAATGGGAGTATAGGGCTACTGTAGAGCGGCTGTAGAGTTGGAGGAAAAAAGGAGTTGTAATGTGGGTTTGGTTATGAGGGGGGGGGGGGGGTTTTGTCTTAGTTTTGATGGTTGTAGGATGTTGCAAGGGGTGGGGAGGGGGTTGAGAGTGTAAGCCAGAATCCACACCGGTTATTTTACGGTAGCCATTTCAAATACTGGCCGCCCTCACGATGGAGATACAGTAGTACCACCACTAAAAGAAAAAAAAGAGTAGATGAATAAAGTGGAACGAAGCATCGATAGATGGAAAGCACCACTTAATCTGTGACTGTTGTAATATATTATTTTAATAATTCTACATCTCTTTTTCGTGGTTTTTTTCTACTACTTTTTCTTCATCGTCAGCTGCGTCTTGCTTCTTCGGCCTTGTGCGTTTATCGTTATCCCTCCATATCTCCCCAGGCACAATGTACGGTAGCTATTTCTCAGGCCATTTCGTTTGACGCTCCACGAATGATAACCACTATCACTCTCTCTCCCATTCACTCTCTGTACCTCTTTCTTTCTTTCTCTTTCTAGGCCCCCGGCTCTCGTACACCACTCTCAACTGCTATGTTCATCCTGTTATCAAGATTATGAATAACTACACTGCCAAAGATAAATCGCCTACTATATCATTAGTTTATAAATATTGTACACGTCGAGATGGGCAGGGCAGGCGAAACTAGTGGCTAAGCATTTGATTCGTGTTTTTCTTTTAGTTATGTTTTTGCCGCGCTAAAACATCGACTAATTCTCACCCACGTCCCCGTCACATTTTTTCTTAACCCTTGCAACTCACCGACTTGTATCTCAGCAGTTTGTAGCATGTTAGATGTATGCACCATACAAATCTATATGCAAAAGGCGTTAAAAGCTCAGGAATACGGTTGTACAACATATTACCGGTTCGTTTAAAACAGCTAATGGGAAGGCAGTTTAGAGTGCAATTGAAAAAAGAATTAATAGATATATGTGCGTACTCAACTGAGGAATTTGGTGCTCATTATGACCACCGATCATATTATTGTATACGGATTACGGTTGTTCACCGTATTCATCAATACGTTATGTCTATTATTGTTATTTTTTTAATTGTTTTTTATTTTTTAAAGACGTGAATAATAATTTTGACGAATCCGCATGCCCCTTTTATAGGTGGTCAATGGATGATGGAAAATGAAATGAAATACAGTTATGTTTTTGAATTCAAATTAAAACTCTAGAGCCTATCAATTGAATAATAATCACTCTATGCGTATCATATTTCAGACAGTAGCTGCTATCTTTCTGCAAAATTATTTTTCTTCCCCTACCCTTTTCCTTACTCCTTACCCAAAGGAGAAGTCCTTTGTCTATTTTTTTATTTTCCTTTCCTTTGTCCTTTGCTTTTTCTCTACCCTTTTTACTCATTTTTCCTTTTTTTAATTCTTTTATTCATCTTCTGCTTATTCATCATCATCATCATCTTCTTCTCCTTCTTCGACAGTCTTTTCTGTTTTTTATCCTTCTTTAATTATTTCCTTTTTTATCTTAATTTTTAAATTTTATAATTTCATTACTATCATTCTTCTTGTAGTATTATTCTCAATGTTTTTCTCTTCATACCTTATTTTACTTCTTATAATTTTTTTCATATCTACTTCTCCTTATCTTACCACTATTTTACCAATTTCTCCATCCTCCTCTACGTGTGGCCGGCCTTTTTATTATTATTATTAGACGTAAAGCTTCCAAAGATGATTCATTTTTTTGACTTGTTCTTGTTTGCCCACTAGGTTTTCACTTTTTGTGCAAATTCAGCTTTTCTCTCTTTGCTCCATTTTGTTCCAACTCGTGTTCCACCTCTTCTAGCTTTAGGATGTTCTTGGAATCTTTTATTTTCATCTTTCAACAAATTTCTTAAATGTACAGTACTCTTGACTGAATTATCTGTAATATTACATTCATTACAATCTAGTTGATTTTGTTTGAACCAGTTACATTTTGGTTTTTCTGTTTTTGAAAAAGTCGAATATTTGTTTAGTGAGTATTTTCATTCATATTATTATTATTATTATTATTATTATTATTATTATTATTATTATTATTATTATTCTCTTCTTTTTTCTGCTCCTTTACCTCTATATCTATATTGGCTATCTTGCTCTTCAATATATCTTTCTTTCTTCTTTGCCTACTTTATCATCTTCTCTTTTTGCGGCTACCGCTTTTTTCTATAGCTTTCTTTACTTAATCTTTTTTTAACGCTGACCCGTACTGTGTTATCAGCTCGTTCATCTGGCCGTGTATATTTATCAGAACTACAGTAGCAATGAACATAAATACGTGGGATCGGCCGGCCAGCCAGTCAGCAGTGGTGGTCGTGGTAGTGGCACGCCCACATAATAAATATATTATTGAAACGGCGCTGCCATATCTAGATCAACTACTACTCCATGCTTTGCTATGTTCGTGTGTGTTCAAAGTAAGTAGCAGACTATGGGAATGGCAAAGTACTTTCAGTAATGATTACCTTCAAAAACAACTACTTGCAACTTCCAATCATTTATTTACCATTATAGTTCGTTCCCATGTATGCTACACACAGAGGAAAATCTAAGAGAATAATTGCCCACTAATAAATATAATATAAATGGGAAGTTTTACCTGAGACAAAACCTCCAAGAGTTGGAAAAAATTGATCGAAGAGAGAAAAGCTGAATTCGCACAAAAAAATGAAAAACTGGTGGGTAAATAAGAAGAAGTTAAAAAAATGAACTATCTTTACTCAGCGTCTTCCACTTTGAGAGCTTGACGTCTAATAATAAGGTTGTTGTTTACCGTAGCAACCAGATGATATTTTTCGGCTCAAAAGTTTTTATAAAAATTTAATATTATAAACTATTTTTTAAACCACTAACGGACGTCATCAGAAAGAAGAGGATATCTTTCCTAGGGCACATCCTGAGAATGAAAGACACAAGACTACTGAAAAGACTAACGGAATTTTATTGGAAGAGAAAAACCCAACCCAAGTGGCTTAGATTGGCTATAGAGGACATGAAGGAACTGAATATAGAAATAAAAGATTTAAAAGAGAAATCCGGAAACTACAATCTACTGAGAGAAGAAAAAACAAAATTCAGAAGAATAGACACCAAGAGAAAAAAGATGGTGGTATCCGAATCTGAGAGAAAAAATAGATCTGACCGCATGAAGAACTACCATGCGGAATTAAGGGCAAAAAGAATATCCAAAAAATGAACTTAAAGTGGTCCCCTGTGGCCGTACAAGCCAGAAAAAAAACTATTTTTAACTGTTTTTATTGTTTCGTTTCAAGTGAACTTTTAAATTAATAGAGGTTAAGTGAGACGATTAATTTTATTATTTTTCGAGTGAAGGTTTTCAGCATATCTTAAATTTTTAGTCTGTGTTAACCTCAATGTTTTGGACAATGTAAAATATTCAAAATTTGTGAAGGGAGCAGTTTCGGACTTGAGTCTGTTGCACCTTTACATTCGTTTTAAATTTGTCACACTAAATAAATAAATGATAATAGTAATAGTAGGTCTAATAATAATTATACTATGCGTACGGCTTTTATTTGTGGGGGAGACTCTTATGGTGTACCTACTATTTTAGGTGTGTACCGAACCACCGGGTAAGTGATAATAGATCTTATAACATCAAGTCATTGAAGCACGGTCGCCTATCCAAGCGCAGTCTTCAGCGCTCGTAGTTGAACATCTTGATCGCATAAACACCACTAACCAATCGTTTATAATTTATTTTTAGATACTCTCTAGTATTGGAAATATCTGTCGATCAAATTCTAGTATTTTAGTAGCTTGATATCACTAACGTACATCAAAATCTACTTTTTATATATAGAAAGCATATACAGTCATTTTTGTAGATAACACATTGCGAGCTTGTTTAATAAATATTTGCTTTACTGGAAATATTTCAGAAAATTGGAAATATATTTCTCAAATATAAAAAAACCAATAGCATTATGGCGGCTCTGGGGGAGCAGTTGGTTGGAGCCCTTGTCTGTGATAAGATAAGGCTCTGGCTGGCTTCGTTTCCTGCAGCCTTGCGTTCGAATCTCATTCAGCCATGGATGTTTCTCATTATTAACTCATTACCCACGCACAAGTTTCCGGATTCATGTGGGCATCATCCGTAATAAAAAAAGAAAAAAGTATATTAGCAAGTATAGGTTGTCAACTCATTCTTGGCAGTTGTATGAATTTGCCTCGTGCAAGTCGGCTCTCTGCTACTACTTGGGTTAGCTTAAGGACAAACAGAATTGTGTGTTTCTGCGCACTGCCAATGTCACTAGCTCCACGTGCATTTTATTTCAAAGTAAAATATCCTTTTTTACGTAATTCTTCTCTTCTTCTGCTTCTTCTTCAACTTCCTCTTTTTCTCCTCCTTCTTCTCTTCCTCATCCTCCTTCTACTCCTCGTCTCTTCCTTCTCCTCCTCTTTTCTTTCTGCTCCTCCTCCTCCTCCTCTTTCTTCTTATTCTTCATATACATGAGCCTAATAATATGTACAATGAGAATGGGATATTATAACGAAACTATTCCCCACACTTATATCCTACGGAAATGGACAGAATCATTTCACTGCTTGGATAAAATACATTATGGTAATGACTAACAAAGTGTCTGCATTACAACATATAAATAACAGCTCAGTGCTCTTTCACGCGCGTTGGAATCGGCATCATTAAATTCAAAGAACATGTTAATGACAGGTTATTATTGCCAGCATTTCGGCCAGTGTGGAGAGGCCTTTACATATATATGTTAATTATTACGCAATTAGATAGACGAACGGATTCCCTCCCCTCCAATGCTTTTTTCTAGTTATTACGTTTTCGTTGTGCCGTGCTATTAAGGTCCCCAGTTCGACGACCTATTCCTGCTTTTTATTGTCCTATTTATCGTTTTATATGGCATATATCATTCACTTTTATAATAGCTTGGGATACACACCTACCTGTAACTAAGTGCCTACTATCTCGGGCTGTAAGTTCCAGTTTCGAATATCATTCAGCATTTTTTCCTGTAGCTTTTATTTTTATTCGAGTATTTTGACTGCTTACGTGTTGAAAACAAGTATAAAAACTCAACTAACCGGAAATTTTGGAATCCCCTTAAATACTTCTCCATTAAATCTATATTTATTTGTGTAGAAGTTGTGAAGGAATGTATATTATTGAGATTCTAGAAATTTTTACTTTCTGTCTTCAAAGAATAGAACAGCCTTATTTTGTCTACTTACAGTAGCCTATTGCTCTGGTAGCGCAGATGTTTGGAACGCTTGTCTGTGATAAGATAAGGCTCTGGCTGGCTTCATTTCCTGCAGCCTTGTGCTCGAATCTCAAGCCATGGATGTTTCTCATCATCCACCTCATAACCCACGCACAAGTCTCCAGACTCATGCGGGTATCATCCGCAATAGAAAAATATAAAAAACCTACAAAGCAAACGAACATAGAATGTGTTCACTGAACTAACAAATTTAAAAATCCTCTGTTATTAATTGAATTGTCATATAATACATTTCTTTCCAGCAATCTTTTAAAACAACGGTTCTTAACCGATAGGTCGTGACCAACTCGTGTATCGCAAAATCAGTTGGATCGCGATTGCAACTCGATTCTCAAAATATCAGAATCATCAAATAAAAATAATAAGCAATTATAGATGAGAAGCAAATTTTTGAATCAGAAGAAAGATTAATAGCCAATCAAAACTAAATGAAAAAAATGACAGGTTCATACAGTGAATATTTACATCAAAATGAAATTATGCAGAAACAGCATTTAGATCCTATCATCACTATTTCTCAATTTCTTTATAAAAAGAACTAAATGACTAAAAGCTTTCATAGCTAGATAATTAATCTTAATATTGGCGTTGCCAGCAAAACAAATGTTTGAGCGCTGGCAACGATTAATCAGTAATATGTGAAAATAATTAATGAGAGAAACGTAAGAAGTCAAAAGAAAAGAAAAAATAAGAAGATAAAAGGTATTGAAATCTAGTAAGAATAATACAGAAGAGTAAGCTAGAAAATAAAGAATTATTTGATATTTTAAGAAAGAAGAAAGTCTATTTGATTATATATATACATAAGAGCTTTGTACATAGAGCAAACCTAAATTGAATTGTATTTTATTGCCTTCTAAAAACCCATTGAAGAAAACAATCAACTCAACGTTGAACGTGACTTGCTATTTAAAATAACTTCATAGAAACTTGACGATGACGTGTTAGTCTAATCGTAATAACCCCAAAAATCGCGTCCTATAGTAGGCTACTTATTCAGTAAATTCAAATATTGATAGATTAGCTTCAAAGTTGTTCTAATTTATAGGTCTTCTCATACTACTTCGGTTATTTTTCTTCGTCTTAATCACGTGCTCTCCACCAACGTTTAACAAAAGCATTTAGTTATTTTTATAAAGAAATTGAGAAATCGTGATGATAAGATCTGAATGCTGTTTCTGCATAATATTGATTAGTATACAGTTCTTGGAGCATATTTCGCTACGTAAGTCTGATTTCACCTTTCAATTCCTACTTTCAATATTGTCGATTTTACCAACGAACCGTGAGTATGCAACCTATCCTTGGGCGATTTCTACATGAAAAACGAGGCAATTGAAATCTACCATTTTCATAAATGAGCGCTAGTACTTTGTCGTTATTATTCAACGGTGACGGTACCTATCGGAAGCATGCGGCAGAGCGGCAAATGCAAATGCAATAATTCACAGATAAATCGGAATAGCTGATATTTGCGTAGATCGGTGCACACGCAACAGAAAATGGCCGCTGCCGACATTTAACGAACGTTATTTAGTCGTGAATAGAGAGCGTTCACGAGGCGACTGCCAACATCGATCACCTATCGTGATTTTGTTGTGTGCGTGTTTTATCTTGGGTGTAATACAGTATTTATCTCATGGAATATTCGATTATTCAATTTTAAAGCCATTTATGAAAAAAAAACTTCAATTGACAACAATTCTTTAAGTAGTGGGGATGAACATTTCGTTTTTTTTATAATATCCGTGCTTTTCTAAATTGGATTTTGGATTTAGAATTGGTTATTGTTGTTCAGGAACTACTGTTGTTGTGGTGGGAAGTGATAGCCAAGTGCCGTAGCAGGTATCTGTTCAATCAGAGATAAGCTACGAAACTCCTGGGCGCTCTTTGTAAGGGTGACCGATTGGATTGGCCAGTAAAAAAGACTCTGTTCTTTGCTGTAAAATCACTTTCCGGTGGTTCGAAACCCACCTAAAACTGTAGGTCCAACTCATCAAACACCATGATACAATTCATTACCCACGCACAGGTCTCAGACTTATGTGGGCTTTATCCTCCGAAAAAATAGGGGAAAAGAACTTCATCCATTGTAGTAGGAATGTGTTCTTCCTCATATTCGTGGTCTTGATCAATTCTTTATTATATTTTTCCTATCACACTTCCAAAGTTTAAGTTCGACCTAATTGAGGTAATTTCTTTCTTTCTATCAAATTTTTTATATATTTTCTACTTTTTCCTATATCTTGGAGTACTTCTCTCCTTATCATTAATTTTTTTTAAATGTAAAATTTTTATTTTTCTTGTCAGTTATAGAATAGTTTTTTATTGTATGTCATTAAGGTTCTCAATTGATAGCTTCGTGAGCTTTTATTTCTACTGTACTTTTCATATAACTTGGTAGCAGTTGGGTTCAGATGTAGCAAGTCCTCCCATCTTCTACACGCTGCCAAGTTATATGAATACTACAGTAAATAAATGAATTTCAAAGTGCAGTCTCAGGCGAAATAAGTAGTAGCATTCTAGTAATCCTTGCATTAAGATTTAGTTCAAAGTTCTGCAAGATTGTAGAAAACTAATCAATGCGTGTGTGTTTGAAAATCGATTTCCTTAAGAAGTCATAGACGTTACAAGGTAAAAACGTAATTATTATTATTATTTACAAGTCACTGTTTTTCTTCTTTTTTTTTAAGAAAATACTCTTGTGTGCTGTATTTCAAATGAAACATCCTTAATAAGCATTTATCTACATCACTCTTTCATCTACTGTTTAATAGTAATTCCTAAAAGTTTAAAGTTTATTAATATCTGGGTTTTCACAGTACCGTACTGTACATAAATAAGAATAAATTTGCTGTGATTTCGGCGCAGGTTGTAGTGGACAGTCCTTTGCTTGTATCATGAAGGAGTCGTAAAGGCAATTTTTTCTTCATCGAGATTAATCATGACAGACCGATAATTAAATGTCACTTTGATGGCATTGAAACACAATATTATAGTGCAATGGAAGGTAGTGCAAAATTTCTTGCTCCTGACCGATCGTAATTGATTTCTGAATTAAAATTGACAATTATCTAGAGACAGCATTATCTATTATCTATTAATAGACTACTTACTGTTCAGTGTGTATTTTATTACTCATTTATTTTAAGTACTTTTTGCAACTAAAAGCTCACAGAATACACAATCAAAAGCCTTGAAGAATAGCATATTTTTTCATTTAAAATTCATAAAATAAATAAATTTTAAATATGTTATCAGACAATATGAGAAATAATGAGTATGATATGTAACTAAATACTTTATTTGTAGTGGTGAAGGTAATATTGTGGAAGAATTCCATAATAAATAATAATGCGAAGTGGTCACAACCACATTTATTAAAAAAACATCATTATCAATCTCAAACAAACGAAAAACAAAAGTACAGAGTAGCTGAATATATACTAAACACGGAATGATACTATTGGCTAAGGGATAGGCTGGCTTTCATTGACGGTTTGTGATTGGCTGAAGGCCATAACAAGTCCCGCCCACTGGGAGCAACAAGCAAAAATAAGAATCAAATCAAGAACTAAAAACCGTGAACATCTAGAAAGTAACAAAGAAGAAAAATACGTAATAAGGCTAGAATTGAATCATTTTTAAATTGAAAAATTGAAGCTCACTGAAATGCAGTCAAGGTCAAGCGAGAGAGACACGAAAGTGCCGCTATAAAAATGTAGGCTAGAATTACGACGAAACCAAGATAGTTGATCATTTAAACTAGTATTGGAGTCGTCTTTTACCATCCTAGTTATCTCCAAAGCTTCTAAAATGTTCGATTGTCTGCCTTTGCCAATCAAATTCAGAAATTCAACGTTTTCTTCAGCCTTGTACTTGTGTCCATTATTAATGAGATGTTCTGAAAAAATTGAGTCTCCTTTCTGGTGAATAATAAGACGAAATTGTCACAACCACATAAAAAAAAACTTGGAGAAACTCATTGATCTCCTTTATTGGTTTTCCAATCCTTTATAAATTAATTTATTCTACATTTAAAACTTCTACCGGTAAGTAGGAGACTATTAATCAGTGCTAGTATTACTGCCACTGATACTGTAGTAAGGTCATTGATAACGGTACCTATCTTGGCTCAGTATCGGATTAATTAGGGAAAGAATTGAAAAAGAACGGGTTTGATGTAGCTTTTCAAACCAAACCTTATTTCAAAGAGTTTGTTTGGGTATAGTAAAGATAAAACTGATAAAGCCTCTTTAGAAGTACACGTTTACCACGCAAATAGCAATTAACGTCATCATTATTTCAAATCCTTGTTGGGAGGATCCATTAGTTTCATCAATGCAACCTCATTGCCAGGACGATTATGACGATATATGGGATAAAAGTGGAGTTTATAAATTGAATTTGCAGTGATTGTAATGCCTGTTACGTGGGTCAGACCTATAACTAGGTTGTTAAAAAAAGGTTCCAATACTAGTTTAAATGATCGAATCTATTTGAACCAATTCAATACAACTAACTTGATTTCATAATAATTCTGGCCTACATTTTAATAACGGCACTTTCGTGTCTTTCTCAGTGAGTATTAATTTTTTAATTTAAAATGATTCAATCCTAGCCTACTTGTCTGTTGTTCTTTGTTACTTTCTAGATGTTCACGGTTTTTAGTTCTTGATTTGGTTCTTATTTTTGCTTGTTGCTCCTCCCACCAGTGGGCGGGACTTTTTATGGCCTTCAGCCAATCACAAACCGTCAATGAAGTCCAGCCTATCCCTTAGCCAATAGAATCATTCCGTGTTTAGTATATATTCAGCTACTTTTTACTTCAATTTTTAGTTGTTTGAGATTGATAATGGTGTAACAAACGAAACTAGTAGCTCACTATTTTTAATAAATGTGGCTGTGACAACTTCGTCTTATCATTGAAACTAAATAATCAAAAAGAAATAGGAAGTAGCAGAATGGAATTAGAGGGCGTTTAATAAAGAATAGAGAGTTAGTTAGTAAGGAGTTTAGTGGGGAGCTCGATAATAATCAACTATCAATTTAGTTATTATAATAGTAAGATTAGTTATTGATCAAGATTTTGGTTATGATTAGTTATATAATTGATCTATTATATATGATACAGTCGGTACTTTCCTGTTAGACGTCACGTCTACTCATTTAGAAATATCGATAATCGATATCGAACTTCAAAAGTATCATTATTTTTTGACTATTATTTAAGTTTTTCAGTCGCATAAGTTTTTCAGCAAGACAACATTTGGATTCCTACCTTGCTGAATATATGTGGAGAGATTTAGAGATAGATTTGACACTCTTATATCGGACATATCCGCTTTTATGACTTTGTTGTGATTAAAAGTTTTGTTTGTTGATAATAACCTATATTTTTCTCATTTAGTTGTAAGAGGTGTATCGATACTTTTGAAGTTCGATATCGATTATCGATATCTCCAAATGAGTGGACGTGACGTTTAACAGGAAAGTACCATACAATCAAATTTCTATGTAAAGAACTTCCAAATATCAAGTCAAATATTAAATATAAATTGTAAGTTGAATTAACTATTGTAACTTCTGCATCAATATATTAGTATATTTCAGAAGTATTCTTATGTTTCTGATTTGGATATGTTTCTTTGTTATGAATCATGAATAAATAACGAAATACTCTAATTAAAGAATTTTCATGGTGTATTGGCATTGAAATTTTAGCAAGGCGACTTCTCATTAACAAATTTTTATTGTTTTATTATTGCTGATGATCCACCCACATAAGTCCGAGACTTTTGCGCAAGTAATGAGGTGAATGATTATACATAAATGCCAGACGGAGTTGCGGGATTCGAACCCACGACCGCTTAAACGACAGCAAGCAGAAGTTGCGACGCCCCAACCAACTGCGCTAAGCGGCCCATCAACGTTTTTGACTGGATGATCAATTTTGTTGTAGAGAAGCCAACTGTATTTCACAACATTTTTTTGAATATCCTATAATATGTTGGGTAAATATTCGGCTTCAGAAACTGCACTTTTTTCAAATGGTAATGGATACAAGATACAAGGAAAAGACAAAAAGAAAATAGTGAGCGCACACTGAGGTCAGTGGCTGACAATGCATGCATGCCACCTACTACGTCAACCACGCGGGGATGAAAAATAGTCACTGTCGATCAAAATTGAAAATTCCACATTGAGCCGGTAAAAAATTCAACCGCTGACAACAGAAAAATGTCTAGCTGATTTCTTCCACTTATAATATACATACGAAAACGTAGGCTACGGTTGTAACATGTTTCCAGTATAATGAATATTGGATAGAAAAAGAACGACTGCATCCTGTTTCCCCGTTTCAACGTGTGAAATAATAGATGAACGGAATGCTAAATTCCAAAGAGAGAAACAATGTGAGTGAGAGTTTGTTACATTATATATAATGTACCACGAAAAAGAAAAATTGACTGAAGCTTTCCGGCAGTTCTTCCATGATGTGACTTTTGGCTCTGTACATGTTTCACATGTATGAAGAACATCGATTTTAATTCAACTCTTTTATCAACGGCTCTGCAATTTGACTTGCTCCTGATTGCAATCGACAGGCAAATTGTAAAACTTATTCAGTTCGGAATTTATTCTACCCATACCTACTAAAGTTATTTAGTATATTTAGTAAATAACTTCAACTTGAGCTAGATCACCTAAAATACTTCTACTATATTCTGCAAATCCACATATAAAAAAGCCAAAGTTAGTTTTCATTAATGATGCCCACAATAGTAGTAAAAAAATCTTTACTAAATCTTTCAACATTACATGCATTATTAAAAAATGATACATTCTATGTAGCAATGGCCTAAGGCCGTCTGCCAGCCCACATGAGTTTGAAGCTTTAACATGGGTAGGGAGGTAAATGGTTATAAAATTTATCGTTATAAAATCGTTAAAAATATCGAAAAAATTAAAATACTGAAATATTTTCTAGAAGATTCAGGGAATAAATCGGGAATGGAACCAGATTATATTCCCGATCCTATTGAATCAACATACGAAAACATGTAAACTGTAGATAATCACTGTAAACAATCGAATATCCGTGCTGGATATTCTGCTGCAGTTATTATCTGAAACCGAGTTGTGAGTGATGTTGAAGTAAAGTAAGCTAAACATTGTTTATTGGCAATGAAGTCGTAATTGGCTGTAGAATTAGCTTGGATGGGGTACCGAAGAGCTCTTACATTGCTGGGCGTAATTTGCTTCATCATCTTTAATCCGATGGTTGGAAATCATTCAACTCACAATTCAACAAATAAGACATTTTTCTAGATACTTTGTGTCATCTTCCCATCACTTCCTAGTTTAGTGTACGTATTATACGTATAATGTACCCAAAATTTGTTATTCGTTAAAAAAAATGTCGTTATAAAATCATTAAAAATATCGAAAAAATCCGGAAAAAATTGACTAAAAGATTTAGGCATAAATCGGGAATATATCAATCAATGTCTTCTAAATAGAGATAGATCTTATCAAAAATCAAGTTGTTTCTGATTGGTTTAAAAGTAAAAAATCAACTTTTTATCCCTTCAAATAATGTTTTATCCCTTTTATTAATGTTCGACAATTAATTTGGAGTAATTGATCAAATATATTTCAATAATTTGTTCGTTTCTAATTTTTGTTACAATAAATTGTTACATGAACACCACCACCAACCATTTGTATTTAAGGCTGTGTGCAGGGTTTTTGTTCATAATTTTTTTCGAAGTTTCTTGTATTGAATATTATTAGGGCTTTGGAATTTTATCTATCGTTGTGAGGAACTTGTTTTTATCAATAATTATTTTGTGAAATGTAGGAGTTTAAAGTTGAAATTTTTCGGTTTTTGGTGGCAATTGATCCCACCTATGAGTGATTTTAACTTTTGATAAATTTGGATAACTAAAAGACACATTGAGGAATAAAATGTCACATTTTTTATTTCAATCTAACAAATAGTTTTTCAGAATAATTTTTGGAAAAATTAAAAAAAATGTATTTTGAAAATACCAATTGCTTTATTGGAGTGAAAAATATTTCATTTCATTCCTCGAGGTGTCTTATTTTCAGAAAATTTATCAAAAGTTTAAAATTACTTGTAGGTGAGATAAATTGACCCCAAGAACCGAAAAATTTCAACTTTGAACCCCTATATTTCTCAAAATAATTGATGCAAAACTCTTTCGCACAGCAATAGATAAGATTTTAAAGCCGTAATAACATCCGTTACAGTAAAATTCGAAAAAAAATTATGGACAAAAACCATGCGCATAGCCTTAAACATAAACTATAGCTCATTTTGTATCCTATCCCGTTGCTAGATATTGTACAGCAGTTATTATCTGACACAGAGTTGTGAGTCAAGTTGAAGTAAAGTAAGCTAAACATTGTTTATTGGCAATGAAGTCGTCGTAATTTATGTCAGTGGGAGTCAGGTTGTCTCTTGAAAAACTAGAACTCCTTCCTTGTTTGTGCTTCCTGTTCCATTATTGGAGCGGACTCCCTATTTTTCCTCTGCTTTGCATATTGAACTCGGCCGCAAATATTTGTTCAACTCCCTTCCAGTAAGTCGTCGGCCGACTAATTTTATTGTCTAATTTTTAACGGTTAGCTACAATGTAAACGCCAGTATTTTTCAAAAAGAATTTATTTCATCGCATGTATTCCCTGCTATGCCTATAGGAAGGAAAGTGTGTCATCTTGTAATAATAAAGTCAATACTGGTTGTAGGTGGAGCAAATTTGACGTGTTAATCTCTTATTTAGCCTCGAAGAAAAAGAAAAAGATTAACTGTGTTGGAATTTATTTCATCGTATGTATTCCCTGCTATGCCTATAGGAAGAAAAGTGTGTCATCTTGTAATAATAAAGTCAATACTGGTTGTAGGTGGAGCAAATTTGACGTGTTAATCTCTTATTTAGCCTCGAAGAAAAAGAAAAAGATTAACTGTGTTGGACTATTGAGAAATTTTGAATAAATATACATAGCTTGATCAAATGAAAACCTTAGAAGGTTGATAATAAGCCAGTGGCTTGTGAGTGGGTAAGTTGCAGTAATGTGGTACTTGCGTGAGTAGTTCTCTACTACAGTGATAGTCGTGAGGCGTAGCAGGTATCTGTTCAATCAGATGCATTCTCCTAGGTCCTGTTTGTAACGATGACCGATTAGATTGGCCAGCAAAAAAGACACTGTTCTCTGCTGTATAATCACTTCCCGGTGGTTCGGAACCCACCTAAAACTGTAGGTCCAACTCATCAATCACCATCATCCAACTCATTACCCACGCACAGGTCTCAGACCTATGTGGGCTTCATCCCCAGAAAAAAAAGAGAAAAAACATACAGTATTAATAGATAAATATCAGGAACGCTCTGAAGACGGCTAGTAGTAGCAGCGAACACATAAGACCATAAGACCCATTGGTCTTATGGGTTCGTTGAGCAGTACCACCTAAAACTTGCAGCATCGAAACTACTACCAATAGAAAATGGCTGCTTTACTAATAACTTGAGACATACAGCAGATCAAAACAATAATCAGTCTTTTGTTGACCGCTTTATACGTGGTAAAAATATAATTTATAAAAATCTCTATATTGATTTGATTTTTTTTATTTTGAAACTTTTTTATTGTTATAATTATACAACATACAATACAAACAAAATTACAGTTCTTCATAGCAATAAAGCCCAAAGGTAAAAGCTGGTTGGCAAACAAAAATAGCTTTTAAACAAAGCTTCTCTGGAGAATACATCAGATTGCTCATCCTAGGCTACCGTCATCTTGCATTTCCTTTTTTATTCCTAAAGCATAATTCTTTTGAATTAATCGTTTTTTTAAATTTTAAACTTTCTTTTTGTTATATACAACATACAATACAAACAAAATTACAGTTCTTCATAACAATAAAACCCAAAGGTAAAAGCTGGTTGGCAAACAAAAATAGCTTTTAAACAAAGCTTCTCTGGAGAATACATCAGATTGCTCATCCTAGGCTACCGTCATCTTGCATTTCCTCTTTTATTCCTAAAGCATAATTATTTTGTATTAATCGTTCCGAACACAAAAAAATAATAATAATATTTTGCGACCTAGCTGGTTTAGGTCTGGTGTCAGAGTTCTCAAGTCGCACCTGAACAAAGTTCAGGGCCTCTGACGTCACTTAACGACTGCTTTTTAGGTTTCTAAGAATTAGAGGATTATGAGATAACTTGAGGTAATCGTTTCTTTCTTTCTTGTGTAGCCTACTATGTGTATTTTTCATCACTATAAAAACCCTATTTATCCATACTATCTATTTTATCTCCATCTAGTCATTTTTCGTTTATCGTCAACCACTCATCCTTCTAATTCTTCCGTTTTTTTTGTAACCACTATGTGCGCTGTCATCGTCTTTTTGCTTTTATTCAGCACTAATATTTCATTTTGTTACTTTCTTTGTAGTGGTGAAGGTGATACTGTGGAAGATATCCATAATGAATGATAAGACTAAATTGTCACAACCACATTTATTAAAAGAAGTGAGATACTAGTTTCGGAAGCTACTCCATTATCAATCTCAAACAAACTAAAACTAAATTACAGAGTAGCTTAATATAATACTAAACACAGAATGATACTATTGGCTAAGGGATAGGTTGACCTTCATTTACGGTTTGTAATTGGCTGAAGGCCATAACAAGTCACGCCCTTTGGTGGGAGGAGCAACAAGCAAAAAATAAGAATATTTTCTTTCTCAGTTGATCATTTCAGTGAGCTTCAATTTTCTAAGCTAAAATAATTGAATTCTAGCCTAATTTACTTGTATATTGTTCTTCTGTATTAGTTTCTAGATGTTCACGGTTTTTAGTTCTTGATTTGATTCTTATTTTAGCTTGTTGCTCCTCCCACCAGAGGGCGTGACTTGTTATGGCCTTCAGCCAATCACAAACCTTCAATGAAGGTCAACCTATCCCTTAGCCAATAGTATCATTCTGTGTTTTTAAGCTACTCTGTACTTTAGTTTTAGTTTGTTTGAGATTTATAACAGAGTAACATCTGAAACTAGTATAACACCTTTTTTTAATAAATGTGGTTGTGACAATTTCGTCTTATCATTTTGTTTCTATTCTCCCCCTTCTTCCCTAGTCAATATTATCTGCTTACTACAATTGATTGTCAGGTAACAAATGGCTTTCCATCCCTAAACTGTTTTTTTAATAGAACAGAGAATTCAAAACTTTGTAGGTCAGGTATAAGTCCTGCTGGATATTTAAAAAGATATATATAATTTGAATCTTTTTTTAAGACAGTCAATTTCCATATTCTCTTGCTCACTCAAAGACTTTTTTGTTCATCATTCATCACTAATATTTCATTTTTTCTATTCTCAATCTCACCTATCTACGACTACAGTTCTTTATATCCACATACGCATCTACAACTTGCACATTTTCTTGATGCTCTACATCTACATCTTGGGGGAGTAGAATGTGACTTTGTTCGGGCAATCCTTTTCCAGCCGGCGTCCTGACGCCCGATATACGTCGCCGACGCCCGGCGTCGTGCAAGAGACGCACTCAATCAAATTAAATCTATTATAAGCGAATCACGGGGAAATAATAACCTTTCATCTACTTGGAGCTTCTGCCAGCAGCGGGGCCAAACGAGAACAGAACAGAAGAGAAACGGCAAACGCAATTATAACAGTATTTTCGACGGGCGGAAGTCATCGGGGGTGGCAGTGGTGGTGATTGTCTCTCTCACACACTCTCTCTCAAACTTTCTCTCTTTCTCTTTCTCCACAGCACGCTATCCACTCGAAGGAAGTTCAATTAGGACATTGTTGTGTGCCCCGAAAATCATTCACCGATGCTCTTCTGTCTCCTCTATCTGGATGGGGTCTCACCAGACCCCCCACCCCCACTATTGCAGCGCCCCTCCTTAAATTAATTACCGGCAAGTACAGCAAGGCTACTATAGTCTATATTAGACGACTACTCTACTACTACTACAGCACTGTAGTCAATCTATCCCCACCCCATCACCGCCGGTGGCAAGGCCTCTGCTAATAATACTCGCTAAAACACTCACTTTCGCTGAAAACTGTGTCCTCCCCCTCTCTTCATTTATTTACTTCTTTATTGTTACTTATTCAGTTTCTGCTTGCCTTCTTCATATTTCCACTTTCTTATAAAACAACTACTATATTTTTAAAGATTTGAAAAAAATAAGCTACAAAAATTAAACTGCAATTTCAATATTAAATTTGTTTTTGTAGGATATTTAATGTAAGGTTTAATTATTAACAAATAATCAAGAGTTGATAACTCATAGTGAAGACATGCAGAAAGAAATCAGTTAATTGGAACTTTAAAAGTTCATGTTTAACAGAAAAGTTTATGATTTTTCATAGATAATTTTTTAAATTAAATTTGACGTTCAAAATGAAATTAATGTCATAAGATTGGCCAACTCAAGAAACTTGTCAATAAAATTGTTACCAAAACTCAATAACAATTGTGGTCGAGTGTGAAAGAGGTTGCGCTCTCTACAGTCGGTAAATGAAGGAGCAATCATTTCAGGGCCTTTTTTGTTACCCATCAAACTATCAAAGCATTTCCCTCATTAAAACTATCAAAAGCGTTATATAAGGTTTCCCTCTCCAGTCTTTCGTTTGTTTTATTCCCCCCCCCCCCCTGTATTGTGATTCCAAAATATTGATCGTCTGTCACTTTCATCCTTAGTTTTCAATATATTTTTTTTATCATTTGTAATACTCATAAGTTTTCTTGAACCATCCTATTCTAACGCCCCCCATTGAATTCATTCTATCTTTCCATCACTTTTCTTCCCATTTTAATTCGTACTGGTAGTTGCGATAGAAGTGTGAATAGACTTGAAACAAATGTGTTGTTTCTTCTAATAAATGAATAAAAATGAAGAAAGTCACATGCTCATCTTGATAACAGAATTCTGTAAACTAAAAATATTGAAAAACAAATTTAAAAAATTCTCAAGGAAAAAGAAATAAAATTAAAAGAAGAAGGAAATAGACATCAAATAGTCATTGAAGTTAATAATTAAATAATTATTTTATTTCCAAGAAATAAATCTAAATGTATATATTCGTATATGTAATATAAACTTAAAAGTGTTTTTTTAAGTTTATATTACATATAAGTGGAAACAAGATGGATCTTCAACATCATATACGTATATACTGTATCACATTCTGGCTTTCTGGCTTTTCCTGTCCACACAAAAGTATTTCGTAATTGTGAAACCAGGAATAATTAAGGACGAGATGAAGCTGATTTTAAACTATTTGTCATTTCCCCTGTTAACTCTTATTTGTTTCTTTAGCCGGTTTCATTTAGATAAAACACAGTGCTGATAACAATACAGCATGGCCAAATGATCTGGAATGAATTCGAACGACCACAGGTAGCTTTAACTCTCTTCCTGCACTCCATCCTTCTATAACCCCCTTTTAACCACCCCCCCCCCCCTGAATTCGTTTGGGGGCTGTTTTCCGTTCGTTATCTGTCTCCGTTAATGAGCCGGCTTCCTCCTAGTCACCTTTTCTTCTTTTTCTCCCCTTCTTCGTCATGAAGCCTCGACCTCTGTTCCGGCAGCCCCTTCACCCCGATATTTTGGCCGCCCCTTTTGTGACTTCTACTTTGTTTAAAGCAATCTGAAAACCCTTTCCTTCCTTTTCCACTTTGGATTTTGCGTCCGGTTATTATTCGTTGTTCGTTATCGGCTGCCAAACGAACGAATTTTCCAATTTATCTTTCCATCAGTTCGAAAGCAGCCCGTTCGCTAGAGAACGTTCGACGCGATAATTTAAACAAACTTGATTCACGACTCGCCCTTCCGCTGCTGCTTCCATTGCCAATTGAATTTTTGTTTAAGAAGTACAACCAAGATTTGAATCAAACATTAATCGAAGTAGATTTCTTCTCATCACCCTCATCACGCAACACTATGCTGTTGAAAAAGTGTAAAATTAACCACGAGTAATTCGAAAGATGTTACAATCTCATTGTTCTCAGTGTTCTCAAGATAATAATTGATTTTGAAATTTTATATTCCATAAAAGAATTTCCAAAATTTATTATAGTGTTAATTTTTTTCTTCAAATTATCAAATTAATTGTATTCATCGATTTTTTTATTCATTTATTTTTCTGTTCATTTATTCATTTAGTTGTTGGTCGTCTCAAAAATTGCAGTTTTATAGTTATTAGATTCCCATTTAGTTTGCTAATATATATTATATTGTTTTATAGTTTTAATTAATTATTGATTGAAAATAAAGTATTTATTTATTTATTTATTATTCGTGTATGCATGTATTTAATGAAATCCAATACATAACGCCAATGTTGTTCCAGTCCATTCAGCCCAGTTATTTAGCTAGAACAGGGTGTCTACTGGTCGGGAAAAGTCGGGAAGTCGGGAATAGGTCAGCAATTCTAATTGTTTGGGAATTTTGAAATTTTTTAAATTTGGTTGGGAAAATGAGAAAATTGATCGTCTCCACCAACCGAACATGCTCGGCGAACAGTGTTCGCTGGAATTATCTGATGTCACCGAACATTGTTTGGTGTTGGTTTCGTGTGGACGCCTTCTTGAACATTATGATCGGTGTGGTGGGAATAGTGACGGGAACCTGTTGTTGGTCGTCACTGTTCGCTGATAGACCGAACATTTCAATTGAACTCACGAACATGTTCGGCGACCCATATGTTTAATGTTTGTCCGTTTTTTGTATTCGCCATCAATGTTCGGCAGACAGTTTCGGTTGGTGGAGACGCGGCTTTACACGTATTTTGGCATAGTTTTATTACGAGCGCATAATTAAATTGGCTAACAAGGAAACACAAGAATAATTCGATGTGTAGCGCGAATGGGAACAATTAGTCAATAAATTTTTCAATAAAATAATCAAATGCATTTTGTACATAGTGTGTGTTTTATTACTGTGATTCTCCATACCATTAGTTTATTTACCAATTTATTTGACCTTATTTTTGGTCCAAGGTTGTAAAAACTTGAATTAGTTAATTTAAACAAGTATAACGCATTTTTGAAGCAACAAGTACTGTTATAATTAAGTTTTATAAGAACAACTTGCATACAGAAATAGGATAAACAGAAAATCAATAATTCATATCCATTGATCTCCAACTAGACCTATACAGGGTGTTTCGGAACTCTCTACCAATACTTCTAGGCAGTGTTTCTGGACCACTAACAAAAGTAAATATAGTAATAAAAATTTTCTAAAATCCCCAGTTACTCACACAGCCGCCATTTTGTTTTTTCACTCATTATCTTTTTATTCGAACACTTCTGAATGCATAATTTTGAAATTTTGCAAACAGCTGTATAACAATTAAAACAATCTTAAAAAAAAATTAATCAAAATTTTCCGACATCAAAAAACAAAATGGCGGCCATTTAAAATCTTTGAACAGGATTAAATTGATAATGGCTGATGATATCAAAATTTGACTAGAATAACGTTTTTTAGATATTTTTATTGCAAATCCAACGATACCTCATTTTCCAAGATTGGCCAACAATTAACAAAGATCTGCTACTTCTTAGGGTGTGCGATGGTTGAGAACGGGTTGCAGTTTTTCGCTTCCAACCACTGCACACCCTAAAAAGTAAAATTTCAAAATTATGCATTCAGAGGTGTTCGAATAAAAATATAATGAGTGAAAAAAACAAAATGGCGGCTGTGTGAGTAACTGGGGATTTTAGAAAATTTTTATTACGATATTTACTTTTGTTAGTGGTCCAGAAACACTGCCTAGAAGTATTGGTACAGAGTTCCGAAACACCCTGTATATTTCTTGCTACACAATAATTTTAACGCTTTCAACAACATATATTCATATTTTTTCCAAAATTATTTTGTCTTGTTATCTCGAAGCAAATTATTATAAAATTATAATTAAAAAATTATAAATTATCATTAAATTATAAATAAGTTATTTTATTTTGAAGCAAATTCGTGAAAATAAAATGAATGGTCTATTTCTATTTACAGTATATTAATTTTGTTTTTATTTTCAGGATAGACTAGACTTTGAATCATCGTGCCTTCCTTCATTATCCAGGTGAGCTAAGACGTTTCTTATTTAAAATACGCTACGGTTTGTTTTTCCTTGTTGGCCGGGTATACTTAACATCCTGATCTATTTTGGTATAGGTTAGGATTAGCTGTAATTGTTTACAATTATGAGTGTTTAATGGCGGGCCGCTTTGCGCAGTTGGTTGGGGCGTCGCAGCTTCAGCTTGCTGTCGCTTCAGCGGTGGTGGGTTCGAATCCCGCTTCTCCGTCTTGCATCTATGAGTTTCTCACCTCATTACCTATGCACAAGTCTCAGACTCATGTGGGCATCATCAGCAATAAAAAAAATATTATACAAGTTTAAATATTATATCATGTTATTTAATATGATGCTTTATTATTTCAAAATAATTCTATTTTATGTTTATTGCAGTTGAGAAAGAACTTTAAATTGTTTAAATATTCAAACATTACTCTTACCTATATATAGAAAGCAGGTCAGGGCGTAAAGAGTGCCTGGCCTTGAAATGAACAATAAACGTCAAGGCTGGCCTTCACTAAATTTTATCATGTTAAATCCTATATAGGAATATTGAGCTCATAAATTCTCTTTTTATAACAAACTAGCTGGCCCGACGCGCGTTGCTGCGTTCTCATAAAAAATTCTTGATTTTATTATTTGTCACCTCTCCTACTGAGGTTACATTTCAAATTTCAACCTTCTAGGACTATTAGGGAAGAAGTTAGTCCTAGGGCTCTTCCAGCTGATCAGAGAGGCCTCCTTCGTTGTTTTCTTACACAGACCTTACTCATCAGTCATCACCTCTTTTTCTTACACAGTAAGACCTTACTCATCAGTCATCACCTCTCAATGAACATTTCAAATTTAAACCTTCCACGACTATTAGGGTAGAAGCTAGGTTTTTTATTTTATTATTCGCCACCTCCTACTGAGACTACATTTCAGATTTCTAAGCTGCTTGGTTAACAGATGTCATCAACCCGGCATAATTAATTACATTTCATCATACCCTGTTTCCTACATACTGCAAGGCTCCAACTGCACGGTATCCTACATGCAAAGTTTTTGCGTTCCAGACAGCGTAAATAACGCCGCTAAGGGGCCTGCCATATGATTAAAAACTGTTGACTTCTTTCAGCTGTTCCTTTAAGCTGTTCGGCCGGCAAGTTCGGTAGGTTAGGTGAATGATGATTTGCAAAACACACAAACAGCTTGTCCATCGAAACAGCGTGTAGGCTACAGCAGATCTAAAAAATTTCAAATTATTTTCCATATGATTAAAAGATCCCAGTAAGCTAGCTAGCCATGTACCCGTGCTTTGCATAGGCAAAACTTTAACCCCCTAAAAACACCCCTAAAATTGCGAATTTTGAAAAATCCTTTCTTATTGCACGGTGAAATCCTATAAGGATTGTTCATACGAAATTTCAAGTTCATAGGCCTAGCAGTTTTGGCTCTGCGTTCATGAGTGAGTCAGGGTATCATCCTTTTATAGATAGAGATTTTTGAAAAGGAAACATTGAAATTAATTTTCAAGATAAAACTAAACTTACATTCTTTTTCAAACGAATTTCTACCTTCATTGAATCTATGTATCGAGTAATAGAATGAAACTGATAAATCCAAATGCTAGTTTCCAACGGTTGGAACGGCTGAAAACGTCAGATCTCGCAAATACTTGCTACTCTATTAAATTTATCGCAGGCCATTATTCATTCATAAGTTGCACGACATGGACAACAAATGGCAGTGAACGTAGAACGTACACCAACACACATGCATAGTGCATACATGGGCTATTCTCATTGCACGCCTATATGTAATCAACCAGTAAGGCCTTTTAAGCCGGGCGAGTAATTTACAGTCGTTAATTATTATTGTAAGAGATAGTTTTTGTTCGCGTGATCTGGAAAGCCGGTTAATTGTGGCAGGTCATTGTCATCCGGCCTCAAAATGCAGTAGTACTTAAACTAAAAGATCTGATTTGAATTTTGAATACAGTAGTTGCTCCCTACACGGGACCTAGACAGTGATTATAAAACGGAAAGTACTTGGTTGGTAGACATGTGAGTTTTTGAATTGCTCCCGCCTGAATTACCCCAGCTATTTCTATTTGTGCACTTTGATAAGAGAAGTCTCTTCCGGTCTTGGTTGCTATATATGTATATTCTAGTGTGTAGAATATAGAGGCCTAATGCAGTTGGACTTCTTTTTCGGAGAGTGCAAAGCACCAGAAGCTAAGGAAGTAATAAAGCATTGGTACAGGGTCCGTTTCTTGCAACAATCCCGAGTTACGCCCTCAATATAACGAGTTGATAGCTGGTGATATGAAAAATGCATACTAAACATCCTTCCTTATGCTACCAATCCTATCTCTCTCAATATGTCTCTCACTCCATCTCTATATCACTATCACTCTTCACGCACGCTCTCTCGATGTTTCTTACACTCTCATTTCAACTCTTACCCTTTTCATGCACTTTCATACCTCTTTCATCACTCTTACACACAATATCTCCTCTCTCCAACACACTTCATCCTCTATTTCTCTCTCTATTATTCCTCACTCTCTTGTATTTCTTTCTCTCCCCCATCAATCTCTTCTCTGTCTCTCACACTCACTCGCTCTATTTCTCTTACTCTCACATATTCCTACCCAAAGATACACTCTCTCCCTTCCTTGCACTCTATATCTATCTCATTCTCTCGCACAGTTTGTACATATGCATGCATATGCTATTCGGACCGGGGCAGCACATGAATATGCAGCGAAGACCTTTCTCATGTGTTGAGAGACAGATCACGTAATTTAGGTGTGTGTGTATGTGTGTGTGTGTCTGAGTTTAGTTTAGAACATGTAGATACAGATTTCACGGTGGTGCAACAAATATAGACAGACAACCCTTAGCACTAAACCCTCGCACGTCTTATGTCAGCGATGAGCCCTTCTATAAAGAAACGGCGGCTATCGTTGCAAAGTGGGTGTAGTGGTAGGATGCTCGCGTGTCGACGTCAGCCTCACGCACAAGTGCAATATGCTTTCGCATGCACTTCTATGTAGAGCATAACAGCGGATGGAGAGACCCAATGCAGCTCGTATATCAATTGCAGCTACAGCTAAATATGCAGCCTAAATAATAGGGTATGCTTTTCTCTAGAGGTTTTGTTTTCGAAGATATGGAAATTTCACAAAAATATTTGAAGGACAGGATACAGTTCAGGTAGGATGCAGTTTGCAACTTATTTACAAATAATAGGGTATTGTTTTCTCTTGAGATTTGAAAAATGGAAATCTTAAAATTATACCTGGATATGATGAAGCGAATATTTATTATATATGCAGCTACTGATGCTTAAAAAAGAGGGTATATGATTTTCCATAGAGGTTTTGTTTTCCAAGATATGGAAATCTTACAAAAAATATCTGAAGGTAGGATACAGGCTAGATAGAATGCAGCAACTCTATGCAGCCACCTTGGCCTAAATAAAAGTTTATAATTTTCTCTAAAGAGTTTTTATTATCAACGATATGGAAATATCAAAAATTATCGGTAAGATGCTGTAACTCTTCATATGCTATATATCTATTTTAGCGTGATTAAATAGGGTATGATTTTCTCTTGAAGGTTTTGTTTTCGAAGATATGGAAATTCAATAAAAATCATTTTAAGTTTGGATTCAGTCTAGATTGGATGCAGACTCAATTTGCAACTATTCAGGCATAAAAATAGGGTACGACTTTCTCTAGAGATTTCGTTTTCAAAGATAAGGAGATCTTTTAAAAAAATATCTGAAGACTTGATACAGTCTAGATAGGATGCAGAGACTGTGCACTTCTACTTAATAGAGAGTCGGTGTAGCCGAGTTGGCTTAACGCTGGTCTGATAAGCCAAAGGTCCTGGGTTCGATCCCAGTTGAGTACAAGATATTTTTCTCGAGCCACTCCCGTGTTTCGGAGGACACGTTAAGCCGTCGGTCCCGGTTGCATATAAAAAAAAGCAGTCGTTAAAAAAAAACGGCGAGGTGGAACTACCCGTAAGGGTCTCCCCACCACGAAAAGCCATACGAATTTACTTTACTTAATAGAGTTTATTCTACTTTATTTAATCTACGTTAATTTATAACAGAGTATTGTTTTCTCTAAAATTAAAAAAAATCGAAATCTTGAAAAAAAATTGATGATAGGATACAGAAATTAGAGTCGCAGTTCGAATAATTTGGTCACTATTTTTGGTGAAGACAGAGCACTGCAATGTAGCTTGCGGATCTATATCGCTCTTGTCATGTATTACAAGCTTCTGAAGGTAGTATCGAATCCATATCAAATAAGCTATGTTTCACGCTTTTATCTAAGATTTTTGCAACTTCAATATTAATACATTCAAAACTTGTGCATTATGAATACATTGAGGGCAAGTACAATGAGTCAATTGTATTGTGTTAATTATAGGTACTCAGTATTGAGTCAATTCTAGAATGTGGGTGATACCCAGTTTCTGTTACTCAACATTGAGTACCATCTAGTATTAGTATAGTGGTGAGGGGATATACTCTAATAGATTTTTGGAAAATTATGCTCCGCATTGGGGGGGGGGGGGGGGAGCAGATGCCCGGTGAGTCATTTTACCTAGATCATCTTTAATTCTATCCTCAAAAAAATTATATCTCTGAATGTAATCTAGCCTCCAGCCCAACGTTTTCCACTTCTTAGATCTTTTATTGTAATTGTTGAGCATTAACCATTATTAGACCTAATGTCGTCATTATTAGCATTTTTATTCACCTCTTTCCTATTATTTTCATACTAATGGACAAGCTGGTCCACCAAAAGACCTAAAATACTCGAAACTCCTGAATAATAATCCGATCTTAGATCTTGATCTCGTAATTGCTTTCGCACTGAACGGCAATTATTCAATACTACATTTATTTATATTGTTTTCTTTATAAATTCCTCAATTCAGGATGCCTTTTTGGGGTGTTCTACCAATAAATTAGGCATTATTTATTTTCAACAGTAGCCTATTTATTTTCTCGAACAATTTCATTTACTAAGTTCTAGTACAATAAATGCGTAAGAGCACCACTTATCAATTTGTTTATGATATCCAAACGTAAATTAGCTTAAACATTTCACCCCATTTATTATATAGCATATTATCTCAATTTACAATAATACAATACAACAGTACAATAGTATAATATACAAAACAGAAACACAAATACAAAAACAAATGGCTATATGGTGGGGTGTGCTGAAAAAAAAAAAAGGAGGAGAAATACCTAGCCAACTATGGTTTCCCATGTAATAGGCAGGTAGAGGGCAATAAGAAAGGAGTGAAAGGGTGTGAAAAACGGGGAAAGCAAGGAGGAGAAAGAGAAAATAAGCGAAAAAGGAAGAAAAAATAAAAAATGGTAAGCGAGTCCACTGAAACTTGAAAAACACAAAGCTACAGAAAACATTTCTTCTCATAACTATTTCTCTGGTCGATGTATAAAATGTCGAAATATATTTTACTTCTTAGACTTGTGCTGTACAATCATTTATTTCCAATAATTAATTGAATATAAAGAAATTTGAACTTTATAATCCAACAAGTTCAGTTGAGTTCAGTTTTAGTTGACAATTTTTAGTAGTTAAGTTTTAATGGTTTTTTGATTTGCTAATAATTATTTATTATTATATTCGTGATTGATCACTTAAGACCGCGATTAAACAATTTAGACATTTTTAATCTTTGATGATAATCTCGCAGCACTTGTCCCCGTCTTTTCCGTTCTTGTTCAGACATGTTCATTGTTCTTCTTATTCTCATATCCTATTATTATTATATTTCATGATTTTTGTACAATGTTATTTTCGCAATAAAGAAATTCAAATCCAATTTGAGAGTCGTAAAGTAGTTCACTTGACATGAATGTGATTTCTATAAATATCCTTTTAATAAATGTCTCTGTTCTTGGGTTACAAGACAGAGAAAATAATAATAATAACTCTTTAGATAATGTGTGTCTCTTCAACTCGAACAAGCGAACACTTTAACAACTGTATGCTTCACTCTCTACTTGAACTTCTTTGATATGGTCATTTGTGGAAACGAACATATCCTTCAGAGAGATAATACGGAAGTTGGTTATAGAGCAGAAAAAGAAGAGGTTCAGTGACCCGCGGTATGTAATACGGATGACATGTATTAATCGCATAACAATAAGCATTAGTTGAGCGTATGAATAATTTATATGTTTTCACGTCAAATAAAGCAATAAAAACATATACGCCACTTAGCAATGTCCAAGTAGTCGCGATGTCATCTCTGGCTCTGGCCGAGCGCCTAAATAATTCAAACGCGGGGCTGCCAGTGATACTGTATTATGAGAACATGTAGGAGAATATTGTTATACGTAGGTCGGCTAAAGAAAAATGTTCGTCCATGCCTGTTCCTCTATTCTATTATTTATAGTTTTGTCCAGTTCGATGCGATCTGGAATTAAAGCGCTCCTATCGATTCCAGAAATAATAAATCACCGGGAATCTTTTATTCTATAACATTTGTTTTTTTCCTTCTTTTTTGTGATTCACGCACGCGCAGACGTACCAACGCGCGCGCGCGAGTAATGAAATATGCCGGCTGTGCGCCTGAATTGTTAATAACTGGCTGCCATTTCTTTCAATCGGTGTACCCTCCCCCGCACCCTCTCCTTCCCCTGAAAATCTCGCTCTCTTATCAATATTTCAAATCTAGATTTCTTTTCCGCGCCGAGTATTAAACTTTTAAACTGGGGCGCGTGTGCGTGCCTGCGCGTTCATCGATTTTGAAAGTTTTAACATGTTGCACACGTTGCCCTGCTTGCTTGTTGAAAATTTTGATACCTGCAGAGGAGAGTATCTCATTCTGTAAGAATTTTAGTTGCATTTTCAAAATTTACTTAATTTTTTTATTTTCAAATTTATTTCCAAAATTTAAGATTATTCAAAATACACAAAATGAGAAAACGACATTCTCTAATCAATATTCTACGCGCGAGCAATACGAGCAATATTCAATAAAGAATTGAATTGAAAAAAAAATCTTTAATCAATCAATTCTCTATTGAAAATTCTATTATAAACCAATCCTATTATATCTAATGAAAAAACTACAAACATCATAAACTTGAGGGACAGAATAATACAAAGACGCCTTTATTCTCTTATTTCTAAAGGTTTAATTATGAAGCCATGTAGAGAGATGCAGTTTCTGTCCCCTTGCGAAGTAGGGAAGGCCGACTACAGTGTGGAAGAATTCCTAAGTGATAGGTCAAATAATAGCTGATGTGATAGCAATTATTTTTATCTTTAATGTGACATAGGCCTAAGTGTTCTTCATTTGACTAAACTGATTTTATGTGTTTTCTTTTTTAAATTTTCTACCTTCTGCGGTATACTTTGTTGTAGCCTACATTTGACTTAATTGATCTTATATTTTTTAGTGATTGTACTTTGTAATATTCTTTGTCCCTATTGACGTGGCCGATCATGCATTGTTTTTATGACTCAATAAAATTGATTTGATTTGAGTAAGTAATTTTGAATTATTTAATTTAGGTGGTTATTTTTTCTATTCTTACGTGTGTATATCCCCAATTGTGGAGAATGCATTTTTCAATTTATTATAGAATTGGATCCATACAAAATTATATGAATTATAATTGTAAAATCACTTCCCGGTGGTTCGGAACCCACCTAAAACTGTAGGTCCAACTCATCAATCACCATCATCCAACTCATTACCCATGCACAGGTATCAGACCTATGTGGGCTTCATCCTCCAAAAAAAAAAATAAAGATAACTTAATTTCTTTCATCAACATTGAATAACTTTTTGTCACTTGCATCGTTTGAGTTCAAGTCCTTTCGTAACATTGAAACACTGGAAGGCTTTCCCGTATTTCAAAATACTTATTGATCAAGTTTTGACAGCTTCGCATTCTTCTATACTCGTCAAAGAAAAATAAGGCATAATAAGATTAGTTTTCAACAATCTTTCCACGGCTTAATTAACTCTAAGACCGTAAAAATCAGGTTGGCGTAGTTGGTTCCCGGCGGGAAGTCGGCGTAGTTCACCCCGCAGGACATCAATCGCTGTCACGGTCATCGTCCACTCGATAACACTATTCAAACAAATAGAGGCCAGTTCGCTAGGATAATGAATCAACACACGCACACACACACACACACTTGGCCCAAACGTCATCAATAATTAATCGCACAATTACAAATTACGTGCAGCCCCGACAGACAGAGGACCAGGCAAGCAGGCAGGCACTCGTCATAGCAAAGAGACAGATCGCCGAGCACACCCACGCACGCGCGCGCGCGCGCGCGCGCTCACACATCAAAATGTATTATTAATTGGGCTCTAATTAATTATCTACGTTGCATTTTATAACGTCCATATCGCTGTCAATTTAATTGAACTAATTCGAGACTCAACCAACCAGTGTTGCGGTGCTTTATTATAATAATATAACAGGTTGCTGAAATACGCTGGCAATGTGTGAGTGGCAGTAGAGAAAGTTGAGAGGAGTAAGAGAGAGAGAGAGAGAGTGAGAGTAAGAGAGTTAGTGAGGGAGAAAATATGAGACAGGATCAGAGGGAGTATGAGTGGGAGGGAGATAAAGTGGGAGAAAGAAGAGACAGCTAATGATTGTATGAAAGAGATAGTGTGCCAGTGAGAGGTTGTGAGACAGAATAGTAGAAGAGGGTGTGCGAGAGACTGAGGAGTAAGAGAGGGTGTGAAAGAGATTGAAAATAAAGAGAGGATGTGAGAAATTGAGAGATAGAAGAAAAAGAGACTGTGAGAGAAAAGAGTGTGAGACCGATGAGGAAGAGAGTATATGAGAGGAGAGAGAGAAAAAGGGATAGCGAGTGAGACAGATGAGAGGGTGGAGAGAGACTGAGGAGTAAGAGAGAGTGTGAAAGAGACAGAAAAGAAAGAGGATGCGAGAAAATTAAGAAATAGAAGAAAAAGAGACTGTGAGAGAAAATAGAGTGAGAGACGGATGAGGAAGAGACTATCTGAGAGGTGAGAGAAAAAAGAGAGCGAGTGAAACAGATGAGAAAGACTATGTGAAAGGAGAGATAGGAAGAGTGAGAAACTAAATGAGAGGAGAGATGATGATGATGATGATGATGATGAGAATGAGTTGAATTATAGAGATTAAAGAGGAATGACAGAGTGAGGAAGAAGAAATAAAAAGCAAAAAAGACAGAGTGAATAAGAGGGAAAGAGTTGAATGAATAGCAGTGTTCGGCGTTTTAGAGAGCGAACAAAACATGGATAGAAAAGTTCGCCACCTCTCATCACCAAAGCCCTGAGCGCTCTCAACTCTAAATTATTTTTAAACAATTAAACTTGCGAGTTAATGATGTTGATAATATTATTATTTGGCGCCTGGCTCTCTGACGATTAGCGGTGAATAAATTGTTTATGTATTCGCTTTTTAATGCGATTGAATTACTCTCTTGCCTGCCTTTTGTGTTTTGTGTGTTGGCTGCGATGTTTATTCTGATTAGCACACCGCGCTCTCAGCCTGCAATTTGTAATCTCACTCCAGCCGTCAGTTCAGATTGTATAACAAACAGTGCTTTTGATTTTAGTGTGGTATGAATTTGTGCAAGACACTATTAAACTAGGTATTTTTGTATTCATCTTGGTAATTGAATAATAAATTGGTTTGAGTCTTAGTTCTTGTTTTTTTTTTTCAGTGTTCGCTCTAACGTCATATTTACAACTAAAATGTGCCACAAAGAGTCAGTTAGGAAATTAAATTTTATTTTTCAATGTATTGTAGTTGTAAAATTATTATTGGTTTAGGATATGGAAATTTTTCGTAAAATTGTGTATGAAATGAAAATAAAAGAAAACATTTTTTTATTTAACGGAGATAACAGACTAAAGTTTTTTCTATAACTCAACCTTGAATGCTTAGGGTAACCGCCATGGCCCATGCGCACTAGCGCGCGTCGCCCGAGCAATGAGGCTGTGAGCCGTCAACAACTGAGCGCAACAATTAGCCGTCTGCAACGCACGTAAGACATAAGACATGCAAAAAACATCCATGTCTTATTCAATTCCGTACGACACGACAGATGTCTTAAGACACCAGTGTGTCCCCCGGCTTAAACTCCTTGTATGGAATAAAAAAAAACCTGAAAAATAATTGATTACATTTTCAATAATTAGAAGATTAAAATAGTTTGTGGAATTTGAATTCACACGGAATTACATAAATGTCTACTTAACTCTGCTTTAAATTTCAGTCCTGAAATTTTAAAACAAAAAGTTTAGTTAACATAAGTGAGATCCATAAGAATTAAAAGACATTCTACAGACTAAATTTCTAACAGTAAATCCAACTCCCAGATTGAGAATAGTTTCGAAAGTTTTTCCAAATGAAGATAATACGTCTAAAGTGATATAATAATATTCCTGGTTTTTGATTCTGGTTTTTAACTTAATACATAGAAGAATTGAGTAGAAGGTTTCTGTGTAATTGAGCCTGAATATCCTTCAATCATCAACTGCTAAAAAGCCAAAGACCTGACTTCTAAAGGCGGTCTTTTCTAAAGTGATACAATATTTCTTAACTAATATAATATTTCTAAATTAATATAATACATAAATAAGTGATTTGATTCTGGTTTTTAACTTAATACATAGAAGAATTAAGTAGAAGGTGTTTAAGTAATTGAGCCTGAATATCCTTCAATCATCAACTGCTAAAAAGTCAGGAAACCTGGCTTCTAAAGGCGGTCCTGCGTCTTTTGAGACGACTTAAGGGACAATTCTAGAAAAGTTAGGCAATCAAAGTTTACTCAATAAAGGACAATACTAGAAAAGTTAAGTATTGAGATAGAAAGCTAGAAAGTATTGTAAAAGCTACAAAGTATTTTTTACTCAATAGGGACAATCCTAGAAAAGTTAGGCAATCAAAGTTTACTCAATAAAGGACAATACTAGAAAAGTTAAGTATTGAGATAGAAAGCTAGAAAGTATTGTAAAAGCTACAAAGTATTTTTTACTCAATAGGGACAATCCTAGAAAAGTTAGGCAATCAAAGTTTACTCAATAAAGGACAATACTAGAAAAGTTAAGTATTGAGATAGAAAGCTAGAAAGTATTGTAAAAGCTACAAAGTATTTTTTACTCAATAGGGACAATCCTAGAAAAGTTAGGCAATCAAAGTTTACTCAATAAAGGACAATACTAGAAAAGTTAAGTATTGAGATAGAAAGCTAGAAAGTATTGTAAAAGCTAGAAAGTATCTTTTACTCAATAGGGACAATCCTAGAAAAGTTAGGCAATCAAAGTTTACTCAATAAAGGACAATACTAGAAAAGTTAAGTATTGAGATAGAAAGCTAGAAAGTATTGTAAAAGCTACAAAGTATTTTTTACTCAATAGGGACAATCCTAGAAAAGTTAGGCAATCAAAGTTTACTAAATAAAGGACAATACTAGAAAAGTTAAGTATTGAGATAGAAAGCTAGAAAGTATTGTAAAAGCTACAAAGTATTTTTTACTCAATAGGGACAATCCTAGAAAAGTTAGGCAATCAAAGTTTACTCAATAAAGGACAATACTAGAAAAGTTAAGTATTGAGATAGAAAGCTAGAAAGTATTGTAAAAGCTACAAAGTATTTTTTACTCAATAGGGACAATCCTAGAAAAGTTAGGCAATCAAAGTTTACTCAATAAAGGACAATACTAGAAAAGTTAAGTATTGAGATAGAAAGCTAGAAAGTATTGTAAAAGCTAGAAAGTATTTTACTCAATAGGGACAATCCTAGAAAAGTTAGGAAATCAAAGTTTACTCAATAAAATTTTTGATAGAAAATATGGAGTGGAAGGGAGTACAGTATAAATAAATAAGGGAGTATAATATGGTGATCTTAAAATTTAACCTTTTATTGTACGGTATAAAAGTAGATTACTGTACATGAATTTAGTCTTGCCTCTTGTAATGGTCGCTTAACAGTGTGGAGACAATTTGGCGCAATTCACGTTCACTCAAGTTATGAATTAACAAATGAAAAATTAGTTCTTAGTAACATTATCTATATAAATAAAATTAGAGTTTTGTCTGTACATTTATCAGAATTATATATTTTTTGGTTATTTTTACGTTTTATACATTAAATAAGCCGAAAATCGTCTTATCTCACTTTCTGTCTGTCTGTCTGTCTGTCTGTCTGTCTGTCTGTCTGTCTGTCTGTCTGTCTGTCTGTCTGTCTGTCTGTCTGTCTGTCTGTCTGTCTGTCTGTCACGGCCCCAAAGGCATTTTACGCGGCCTTCTCCTCAAAAACGAGAGCATCGATCGGGATTTTAGTTATTGAACAGTATTGAACACTTTATTGACAATGTCTTAAGCTATAAAAAACTAAATTAACTTTTTTTTTAACAGAGTAATAAACGTTTAAAAACCAAGTGTTTTGCAATTTTGGATACATTTTACGCGGCCTTCTCCTGAAAAACGAGAGCATCGATCGGGATTTAAGTTATTTATCAGTATTGAAAACCTTTTTGACAATGTCTTTAGCTATAAAAAACTAAATTAACTTTTTTTTTAACAGAATAATAAACGTTTAAAAACCAAGTACAGTATTGTGCTATTTTGGATACATTTCTTCTAAGTTTTATCTTCTTCTATATAAATAAAATTAGAGTTTTGTCTGTACATTTATCAGAATTATATATTTTTTGGTTATTTTTACGTTTTATACATTAAATAAGCCGAAAATCGTCTTATCTCACTTTCTGTCTGTCTGTCTGTCTGTCTGTCTGTCTGTCTGTCTGTCTGTCTGTCTGTCTGTCTGTCTGTCACGGCCCCAAAGGCATTTTACGCGGCCTTCTCCTCAAAAACGAGAGCATCGATCGGGATTTTAGTTATTGAACAGTATTGAACACTTTATTGACAATGTCTTTAGCTATAAAAAACTAAATTAACTTTTTTTTTAACAGAGTAATAAACGTTTAAAAACCAAGTGTTTTGCAATTTTGGATACATTTTACGCGGCCTTCTCCTGAAAAACGAGAGCATCGATCGGGATTTAAGTTATTTATCAGTATTGAAAACCTTTTTGACAATGTCTTTAGCTATAAAAAACTAAATTAACTTTTTTTTTAACAGAATAATAAACGTTTAAAAACCAAGTACAGTATTGTGCTATTTTGGATACATTTCTTCTAAGTTTTATCTTCTTCTATATAAATAAAATTAGAGTTTTGTCTGTACATTTATCAGAATTATATATTTTTTGGTTATTTTTACGTTTTATACATTAAATAAGCCGAAAATCGTCTTATCTCACTTTCTGTCTGTCTGTCTGTCTGTCTGTCTGTCTGTCTGTCTGTCTGTCTGTCTGTCTGTCTGTCTGTCTGTCTGTCTGTCTGTCTGTCTGTCTGTCTGTCTGTCACGGCCCCAAAGGCATTTTACGCGGCCTTCTCCTCAAAAACGAGAGCATCGATCGGGATTTTAGTTATTGAACAGTATTGAACACTTTATTGACAATGTCTTTAGCTATAAAAAACTAAATTAACTTTTTTTTTAACAGAGTAATAAACGTTTAAAAACCAAGTGTTTTGCAATTTTGGATACATTTTACGCGGCCTTCTCCTGAAAAACGAGAGCATCGATCGGGATTTTAGTTATTGAACAGTATTGAAAACATTATTGACAATGTCTTTAGCTATAAAAAACTAAATTAACTTTTTTTTCAACAGAATAATAAACGTTTAAAAACCAAGTATTGAGCGATTTTGGATAAATTTCTTCCAAGTTTTATTACAACATAAGAATAAGAACAAATCATGTAATTTATCATGATATATCAATCAGCTGTTCTCAAATATAAATGGTGGGCCCTTCGCGGCGTTATTTACGCTGTCTGCAGACTTGTGTAGTCGGAGCATTGCAGTCTTTTAGGAAACATATGTCTGGTGAATTAAAGCTCATCTTATGTTTTATCAATTATTTCTTTGTTGAAAAAACAAAATTTTCTAATTTCAATTTATCGAAACAAAAATTAACATTTTAGGAAGGTTCGGTTTGTGCCAGGCTCTTGGGAATTCGCCAGGTAGCACTATTATTACCACAATAAAAAGTCACGTAATTTATCATGATATATCAATCAGCTGTTCTCAAAAAATATTCTCTCTGATGCCTCTCACTAAATTGTTTACATTCTAAGTTGTTTACTAAGGGCCCGTTCACACGATACAGTTCTTGTGCGGTACAGTAAATTTGCTGTATCAGTTATTTTGCAGTCCTTCGTTTGCATGTAAATTTCATATTGTATGTTCACACAATACTGTTTCGACTGGATCCAGTAAAAAAAGCTGTTCTAGCCGATTTCTACATTCGGTTTTGTCTTCGAAAACTGTATCACTAAAATCAGCTGTACCGCAAAATAACTATCCGTATCCGGTGGCACATGTATTGTACCGGTAATGGATATGTTCAAACGATACGCTTATTACACTGGAAGCAGTCTTCAGATCGTCAGCATTGATCTTCTTCATTGATATTCTTCAGCATTGATCTTCTTATTAGTGAATTCCAGTGTCCAGAAGTGGAAGATATTAATTGTGAAAATTTAATTTCTCTAATATATGAGAGACCCGCCTTGTGGGACAAGACTTAAGATTAATATAAAAATAATGAGAGAAAAATGTGTGGAATATTGAAACCAGAATTTGCGTACTTTGATCAAAATTTAAGAGAAACCTTCAGTAAGAAACTTATTTAAAAAAATCTTACACAAATAAAAAAATCCTGGACTGGAATAAATAAAACTGAACTGGAAGCGCAATGGAAGAAGGAGGAGAGCACAGCAATAAGATAAGCAGCAAAGCCGGACCGTGTGAACATCACAGTACAGTTGACGCCGTACAGTAAAAAAACCGTACCGCAAAAAAACTGTATTGTATGAACGGGACCTAAGCTGCTAACAACTTCATGATCGTTGCTATCAAAAAAGCCGAAATTCTTATTTGAAAGTCTTATTTCTAAACATAATCCGTACGAAGGACGGGCACAATAGCTAGTACTGTAATAAGATTCTGTACTCTATAAAATCTAATACTGTAATTAGTTTTCAGGCGGAGGATAGACTACCTTCACAACACATTCCCCTCGTCCACAGCAATGGCGAGGCGTGGAATCTTTCACCGGTCATCGCAGGGGGGTTCTCCCACCAACGCCAAAAGGGGTCCAAGGGCCTTCCCAAGGAAAATGTTTAAAAAAAATTCGAGGCAAATTGGTGACTTTTGAAGCTTTTGAGCATCTGAAATCTCTCCTCTGAATAGGCCTAACAAAAGGCAAAGACCCAATTCAAAAGGCAGAGAACTAAAAAGTATTTTATCCAATTGCACCTCTTGCGAAATATATATCTTCCCCACTACCATAGACCGACGATGGATAATATAGGAAAAAACGCAAAAACAGCCAAAATAATAGGCTCTGATATGATGCACTCACTCGATCTAATTTTTAAAAATAAATTCAACCATCTAATGAATAATAAATGGTATAATAATAGATCACATTCTAAAAATATCAAAAAGATTAACTAAATTGCAAAACAATAATAAGCCTATTGTAAAAGTTGAATAATTTAGCATACTCGAAATTCCCGTTGTTTCCACAACGCTGTAACTGAAGCTGAGTGTGGACTGAGGAGGAATAAGCATGAGGAGGCAGCTGCCGAAAACCCACTACAGTGGCCGAGAACGCACGAAGCCGGTTGCGATGTATCACACGCATTACTTGAATGGTTTAAAAACTAATGGCAGGGGGAATCGAGCTAGGCGCGGGAGGTGACTGGTGTGATTCGCAAGCCTTTTGCGCTTCATTATAAATATTGAGCGTCTACTCGTCATATTCTTATTGGTTTTTGATACAATTTTTACAGTTTTTGAACATATTTCTGGGCTTTGAAGCCTACAAATATCCATTATTTAAGAGTTGAGATTATTTCAATATTATTAGTCCAATTTCTCTACTCATCGCCGGATCAAACGATGACCGGACGCCTCGCCACTGGTCCACAGCTTCCTTGCTATTATATTGCAAGATCGGATTTAACTCTAGACTGTCCTGTATTCCTTCCATTATCTACAAATCTTCATTTTTCATTATTTTCTGAACTTCACAGTATTACAAGTAGATGGAGCTACTTATTTCTTTAAACACTTTCGATCACAAAAGATTCCAAAACATGTTTATGTTCTGGTTATCAGAACAAGTGACATGTTCACTCAGTTTATTAATAGATTTTCGATTGATGGTGTGGAAATTTTTAATAAAATAAAACAGGAAAGACAGTTTGTCAATTTAACGTTTTTTTTGTCAATTCTCAACTTTTAATGAATTTTTCTTCAAATTTGTAAACTATTCAGGCATCCTGACCAATGAGCTTACAGAATAACTTGAGCATTCACCGGTTTACACTGCACTCTTGTTATGTAGAAGAGAATGTTGAGTTAACATAACAGGACAAGACGATAATTTTTATTGACAATCCTATCAATAGAATATTTATCTTGATTGATTGCTTTATTTATTTAATCCTTGAAAACAATTAAAAAAACCAAAATTATACAATAAATTCTGAAGGAAGTCCCTCACTTTGGTGTGTTAGTAACGAGCTGTTTTTCTATGATGCTCAAAAAATATTACTACTTATCTAATTACAAACTTGATTCAAGGTTGTAACCTTGACTGACTAATAAATACATAACTGAAAAAATTATTATCCTAACTAAGTTAAAATATCAGTTTATAATATAAAGACGCTATGAAGAGTTGTTTTCATTTATTTATTATAAAAATAAATAAATATTGAAAAGAAAGTTAAAGACCGTTATATTGACTAATCCTATTATTTATATAATAGAAACTTACGTCTCCAATCCTCCTACTTTGTCTCCACGACCGGTTTCGACGCTCAAAGCCTGTCTGCATACGTCCGTCTGTTGCTGTGTGCGGTGCGTTGGCCTTCAGGTGGAAATCCTCAGTCTGAGATGACTGTCGTCATATTAACCACTAGTACACGCAACACACACACGCATACGGAAAACATTTTTTTGGTTATTTTAATTATTCGACGATGTTTTTTCGTGTGTGTGTGTGTGTGTGTGTGTGTGTGTGTGTGTTTCTGTTGCGTGTATTAGTGGTTAATATGACGACAGTCATCTCAGACTGAGGATTTTCACCTGAAGATGACGCTTTGAGCGTCGAAACCAGTCGTGGAGACAAAGTACGAGGATTGGAGACGTAAGATTTTATTATATATTTAATATTACCAATCCAGGACTGAGGATGGCAGTTGCACTGCTGAATAATCCTATTATTCTCACTGCTCTGAATAGGAATTTCAATATTACACCAATATCATGAAATCTCTTATCTTAACAATTTCTCCAGTTTGCTAGCATTCGACTCTTAAGTTTCTAGTATTCTACAAAGAAGCTAGGAAAATCCTTATCGCTTTCCGAGAGTGAAGAAAGAGAAAGCCGGTATAAAAAAGAAGGTGGGGTGGTTCCATGGGAGGGAGAAGAGCTGAAGAAAGCTTGGCGGCAGCAGCGTATAGTTAATTTTACATTATTTAATTCGAAGTTTGAGACGGGGCTGTAGCACACAGCTCAGTGCCTCCTGGGCACACTAACTGGCGCCTGGCTGTGTTCGCCCTATTCATGTATGCATGCATGCATGTATCTATGTAGGTATGTGGAGAGGTGCGATAGGGCTTCTTTCTCTTTCCCTTCCTCTCACCCTCCATTCACACTCTTTCCTTTTCTCTCTATGTATTGCATTACTTTGCAATATTGAACAGAGTCGAGCCTACTCGCCCTCAACACGGACGAAGGGTTAGAAAGCTATCCGGCCTATACCTTTCTATGGCCTTTACCTGTACACTACGTCTACCCCATCCATGCATGCATGTAAGTATGTATGTGTGTGTATATATAATATAGCAGGAGACCAGTAAGGAGGGAGAGAGTGCTCGCGAGCGCAACAACACACAGTTTCGGCAAGGCGAAAAGCTGAATTATTTGTACGGTTCACCTGCATGAGTTGCGAGACTACTTTAATATTTGACGGCCTTTATAGAGGCCCCTTTGCCTCTCTTTTGCTATCATTCTCTCTCACTCTATCTCACCTCTTAGCCTACGGCCAGGGCGCTGAATTAGTTATCAAAACTTCTACAGTAACGCTAGTGCGCTCAAGAGTTGGTCCTCTCGCTCTTGTAAAGGAGGCGGCTGGTACCTCTCCCCACCCTTCCCCACCGCCTACTGAGCTCCAAGTCTTTATTTAATAAATTATTAGCGGCCCTAATTCATTATTAAAAATTCGATATCCTCTTCATGTCGTTGATAATGCAGGCGGCGTCTAAATAATTGAGACGCCAGACTCGTGGACGTCTTTCTGCCGCTATTGCAGTGCTCTCTGCTCTTGTACATATACAACAGTAACCTACTGTTTCCTGTTTCAATCTTTTTTTGTCTTCGGTTGTAGCCCATAGGTCAGAAGGTAATGATTTGGATGATTGTGTTTGATGAGTTGGACCTACAGTTTTAAGTGGGCTCCGAACCACCGTGAAGTAACTCTACAACAGAGGAGAGTCTTTTTTACTGGCCAATTCAATCATTCACACTTACAAAGAGGGCCCAATCTGCATCAATCGTGTACTTCCATTTATCTATTACACTGTTTTTTATGCTATGCTATGATGAAAGGGTAGAACAATTTAGAATTTAAATTTTGATTTTATTTATTAATTTATCAATTGATAAATTTTTATTTAACAAACCATTGGTACCGTCGGCGGTCTAAAGTCCAGTGACCCTGCCGACACTTAACAGTAGTATGGACTTGTCAAGTGAATTCTGTTTATTTATTAACTTTTTATGTGAATTCAACGACTTGCAGTCAAATCTATTTGACTGCAAGTCGTTGAACTCACATAAAAAGTTGATATTAACAACGCAGTTCGTCTATTTATTTGTTGCTAACTTCTGAGATGAAAGACAATTTTATACATTCAATTATAATATTTCATTGTTTTGTAATTTTATTTCTGTTATATAGGCTGTATATTTTATATTGTGAGATTTATTTTTATTTTTTCTTTAAAAATAATAAAAAAATTGTTGTATTTGAATTGTGAAATACTATTCAAGATAATGAAAGATATGTTGAAAAGCTTGAACAAGATGAATAAAATGAACCAACTACGAATCAAAACCAAGGTATATTAATAAAGCAGTAATCAGTTTGATCAATTTATTAATTTCCATAACCTTATCTAGTTCATTAATTCATTGACTGTTCATATTAAGAGTATAGCGCTGTAGGAGTATATCGAGTATCTCAGTATAAAGTAAATTCGTATGGCTTTTCGTGGTGGGGAGTCCCTTACGGGAAGTTCCACCTCGCCGTTTTTTTAACGACTGCTATTTTTTTTTTATATGCAACCGGGACCGACGGCTTAACGTGTCCTCCGAAACACGGGAGTGGCTCGAGAAAAATATCTTGTACTCAACTGGGATCGAACCCAGGACTTTTGGCTTATCAGACCAGCGATAAGCCAACTCGGCTACGCCGACTCCTATCTCAGTATAATTTCACTTAACCTGACTGCGTGAACAGATAAAACTTCAAGAAGGTGTAGAAGAAAAGATTTTTTCTGAATAGAATATGTAGTACAAGTTTCTATATACATGATTTTTTCTGTTATCATCTACTGATAGAAAATAATTATTATTCTTATGATCGGAAGCAATTAAGATAAGTGAGATTCGATTAACATTTTCTCCAATAAACATTAATAACGAAATAAGAAGTATCCGGCAATAATTTGAATAGATAATACCAGTAAATTTTATAGACTATTAGACTATCCAGCTTCCTTTCAAAAGCAATACAATTTCAATCAATTTGGAAATCTGAATATAATATTATTATCATCATTTATCATGTTTGAGATATTGTATAATTTGATATACTGTAATCTGTATTCATGTGTATTGATTGATATATTTTTATAGAATTCCGAAATCCTTTAAAAAAGATTTTTTATTGTGGATTATATATATATTGCGTTTTTGCAAAGCTATTTTCATTAACGAATACCTCTATAATTAAATCTCGATAATTGAGTATCTGGTTGTACTGAAGCTCTACTGTACTTAAAAACAGCAATTACATAATATGAAGGATACCACCTATTTAGAGATAAGATAGACTCCGGATAATTCCAGACGGGAAGGATGACCTACAGACTTGTTTGCTAGTGCAGTCAGCTGACAAGGGCGTTCGAAAACAACCTTGAACTTGACCCATTGAGACAGTATCCGAGCACACTCTTTGGGCCCCTTTACCTTTCTTTTTGTTTCTCTTCATTTGGAATAATTTCTGCATTTTTCATGCTTAGATTACTTCTTTTTCTTTCTTTCTTCCTTTGTGGTGACTATCGTGTTCGTTGTCTGCATATATTCATTCTTGTCTCTTCTGACCTCAGCATTCCTACTGAGCTTGTAAAATGAGGATCTGTTCATGTCTTGCATTATTTATTATGTCATACAGTACAGTCTAGTCAGAATCTTCCTTCACTATTCTCATTCTGAATTCCGTCCTTCAATGAACCGCTTAATTATTGTAACTCATAAAATATTCATTTTTTATCTGCTTATTTATTTTCAATTTTAACTGGATCTGTTCTAAACTATAGTGGCACAAAATCAAATATATGACGGAAGAGTTACATTCTACGTACAGTACCTTGAAAAGCAGAAGAATGAATGTCCACAGAATTATTATGATAAAAAATTCAAAGATTGACCTCAGATATAATAATCCTATACTATCCTATAATCCTTTTGTTTCTTTTTTATGATCAAATGAACTGAAATTGAAATTTATTGCCAACAACAAAATATAAATGCAAAGCAAACATGAATTGGAAATAAATAAATAAATATATTTACGTAAGCTAGTGCATAAACATTATTGTGTGGGACTATAGACTGTATTAGTAATTTATTTTTTGGATAAATAATTGGCAATTATAATGTAATGATATATATAATGTAAGGAATATATCAAATTAAGATGAAATAATGCAAGTAAAAATCTAAAACGAAGTAAAAATAAATTGATATAAAATATAGAAGTAAATAATAATAGAATTTTTTTAAAGTGTATCTTAACTAAAGTTTACAACCAATAATAAAATAAATTTAACTATAACTATTAGGCCATGTATTGATAATTATTCTTGGCAATTTATTATGAAATGCTAGCTGGAATAACTTTGAGGGCTATTGCCAATTATTTATCCAAAAAATAAATTACTAATACAGTCTATAGTCCCACACAAGCATAACACTATATTAATCCAGTTCCTGGGTTAAATTCCAGAGCTAGATTTTCCATTCAATTTTTAAAAGTTGATGAAAAAATCGAAAAATGTTGACGGACATATACAATAGAATGAAAATTTAATACTGGTAAAATAACTTGGAAACCAAAATAGTTTTAATTATAACATTCACTTCCATTCAATATTATTGGAATTAGTTGTTTGTTAGCCTAGTTTATTACCAATGGTCATTTTTCTTTCTTTTTTTTCTGCTCTAAATTCGATGTGAGACGTACCCTACCATGCATTACGGTTATAATTATCAAACTTGGGAAATAATGATCTTGCGGCACATTTATCAAACAATACTATAGGAAATGGCGTAGACAATAGTGAATATTAAATACTACTAATAACACACGAGGCTCTATTTTATATCTCACTCAGTAAAAATGTGTCTTTGTTTTTACATTCTCTTTCTTACTGGGCTTCACTTTGTAACTGTTATACTTTTATGTTTCTTATACTTTTTTAGACTGGCAGTTAGTATATGCTTGAATCATCATCTAGAGTGCTTATATCCTCCTTTACGCCTTTCAACCAACAACTACTGTAGTTATTAATTGCAAAGTTTTGCTAGACCCCATAATTATTCTGGGATTTGATACTTTCTCTGCTTATATCGCTTCTCCGACCTCCCAGCTTCTGTCTCCGGATATCCTAATGCATTCTAAAATAGTAATACAGCTATAGATTCTCCCTCCAGTATTCATATCGTCTTTATTGTTTTGCTATAATATGATTGATTGATTGTTCGTTCCTAAGTTAGATCAATTTGTATTGGAAGCCGGCCAAGTGAGGAATTCTAAAGTTGCTGAGCGGTTTTTTCGTTTATTTTTAGTTACATTGATCAATCCATTCAGTGATATCATTGTTACATTTCCTGTGGCTCAGTTGATTTCAATTCAAAGGAATCTATTATTCTTCAAGTATAGAATTTATATTTTTGATATTTTAGTATTTATCAGTTGAAAATATAAAGGTGTAATACAATTGCAACAATTCGTTTCATTATCTGACAGGTAGTTTTTATGCATTTTAATGTTTTGTGTCTTGGATAGACTCCCAGGGTCCTGTCACGAATAGGATAAGACTCGGAGAGTCTAGGATAGGATGGGAATACAATACCATAATAGTGGAATAATTCTTAAGTTGCAATAAATTATCAACAACGAGCATCGATTTTTGAAAAAAATGCATCGATTTTTGAATCAATGATTTTTAATCAATGTCAAACATTTGTACAAGTCAGATAGTAATGCATTTTGAATTCTCATTTTTAATTCCATCAAAATTACTGAAGACTTTTAATTTACGAATATCAACAGTATGATGGTAGTATTAAAATTGATAATTGTGAAGGATAATAAGTGATAAGTATATCCATCACAAATAATTGTATTTATTGTGACAAAATTACAGATGAATGTGAAGGCGCAACAGACTCCATTCCAAAACTGCCCTCTTCACAAATTTTGAATATTATGTTATATTGCCCAAAAAATTGAGGTTAATTTTAATGCTTGAAATTTAGATTTACCAAAATACTCCACTCAAAAAATGATGAAATGATTCATTTTCACTTGAAAGCAATTAATTTGAAAGTTTACTGAAAACCGTAAATAATATCAAATTGTGGTGGAAACTTTCAAGCCGAAAAATACTCTTTGCTACGTTACTCGTTGCTACTGTTAATGGTTATAAAGGTCTTATAATTATTTTTGAGAAGCTTCATATTGCTTCCTAGAGATGGAACTGGGTATGGATGATCCAAACTGATAATATACACCTGCAAATCTTTTGAGTTTATTACTGTAACTATAGAGTTTATAACTTTCTAAAATTATTTTACTCTGCACGAGACATTTTCTTTCACAACTCTCGAACTTTGAATAGCATTTCAATAAAATTATCGATAAAATAGCAATAGGCACAAAGAAAGTGAAGACATAATTTGTCATCGCCTTTTTATACCTGACTGTGAATATTTAATTAATAATTTCAATCGACATTTTGTACAATGGAGTTGTTGCCTCTGTGCATATAATCAGTTCCATAATTCAATGGCTGATTAGTTCTATACGTCTGTAGTTGCACGTTTCTTATAAATGACAAGCATGTAGCAAGAATTAATGTATTCAATAATCTTGCCTTATATTATAATTTCAAATTAGCCATCTTGGCATTGGTACGTTTCTTTTTTTTCCTATTATTCTTCTACGAGATTTATTTCTCACTTTCCATTTCCTCTCCATATTATCAAACGTTTCTGTTTTGAATATTCTTGAGTTTTCTTTTTTTTAACTACACTTTGCAATTACTTTATAATTTCTGTTTGGATCAAATCTAATTGTAATTGTATGCCTATCCTATATAATAAACAGTTACTTGCTGTTATCTGTCGACGAAACTCTCATTCTGGATAATAAGGGATTGAAGGAGGAGAGGAAGTAGAAAGAGGAGAAAAATTAAGGAGAATGGAAAGAGAATAAAAAAGAAGAACGAGAATAAAAGATGATGAAGAAGAAGAATCTGGAAAAGAAAAGTTTGGGGGGGGGGGAGAAGAGGAAGAAAAAAGGTGGAGAAGAAGGAGTAGAAGAAGATGGAGGAGAAATAGCTGACAAAGAAGAAGAATAAAAAGAGGGTTTTCGAAAAAAGATAATATTAAATTGAATTTGTAGCTGGTTATTTTACATTCTAAAAATGAATATTCAACTGAATCGGGTAACCTGCTAGTGAGTTGGGAAGTGACAGCCGAGTGCCGTAGCAGGTATCTGTTCAATCAGAGCTACGAAACTACTGGGCGCTCTTTGTAAGGGTGACCGATTGGATTGGCTAGCAAAAAGACTCTGTTCTCTGCTGTAAAATCATTTCCCCGGTGGTTCGGAACCCACCTAAAACTGTTGGTCCAACACTCCAACTCATCAATCACCATTATAAAATTCATTACCCACTCACAGATCTCAAACCTATGTGGGCTTCATCCTCCGAAAAAAAAGTTGTACGTTGAAACCTATGCATGAAAAAGTTTAAATCAGATTCGAAGTTTAAATCGGTTCATTTTTCTCTTCCTCTACTAGCCACGCTTTCTTGCTTTTTCTCTTTCTCTCGACTTTTCTTTCTTTGTCTTTTTGCTTTCTTGCTTTTTCTCTTTCTCTCGACTTTTCTTTCTTTGTCTTTTTTATAATTTTCTTTTCGACTCTATCTTCCCGTGCTCTGTCATAATTACTCAACTAATAAGTTTATATCGCATTCACTCGCCCGCACGCGACCTCCCACGCACGCGCGGCATGTACGATATGTTGAATGTAGCATAACATTTGACATTTGTCGAACCATAACTGCCAGTTCCTTGATTGTTTTCCATATTTTTTTCATATGAATCATTCTAAATCTATTCTAGACTCCATTGATTGATAACACGACAAGTTAATAGTTCCTACCTTTGCAGTGGAATAAATAGTTTAAGAGGTAAATCGTGATCAGGAATAAGCGTACCTAAAAATAATTTTGTTGTAATAAACCTACTTGTCATTTTTTATCAGCACTACAGAGCATAAGTAATAAATTATAAACTTTATTGTTGTATATGGCCATTTATTGGTTCCATAGCCTGCTGCCGGATTGAATCAACCTCAAAACTTCATTTCTTATATGTAATATTTCTTTTGACAATAAATTATATTAGCGGGTTATTCCATACTGAGTAATAGCTTCTATTTCAATATAATGTTGAATTATTAACAATAATATTTATATTTCTTCTGGCAATAAATTATATTGGCGGGTTTTTCCATATTTAGTAGCCTAATAACTTCCATTTCAATATAATGTTGAATTATTAACAATAACATTAATATTTCATGCAACCCATTATTTATGAATACACGGTAACGCAAATTGTCAACAATGAATATAATATTTTATGAACCATAAATTCTTGCTTCAAATAATTTTGCAAAAACCTACAAGTACAAAATTTATTAAAGTATTGTTACAAAAGCAAACAAGCAGTTATTCACGCAGTTGTTGTTGCTTTTTTATAATTTCTTTCTGCATTATTGTACAGTTTATTGGACTCTTGTCTCTTTTATTATTGATCAGCCTGTAATTAATTATTCATTTGTACAGTTTATTGGACTCTTGTTTCTTTTATTATTGATCAGCCTGTAATTACCTCTTCATTAATTCTTGTAAATAATTACTGAAAATAAGTATTAGCTTGTCATTTGATGATCTGTTTTTATTTAATTAATTGAACTTACAATTAATTTGTGTAAATAGACTATTTTGTGTGAATAAAGTGCAAGTGTGCATTTTAGTGTTGCCAGCCTTATTTTAGCTATTAGAACCCGTAACAGTATTCAATTTTTAATAAATCTTGAAATTTGAAAAGCTTTTGTAGAAATTTTCAAGCCATTATTAGAATGCTAGAAAATATTGTATTTAAAATCTTTCTCCATTCCTAGGATGTTTTTTAAATAAACGACTTATTAGTTGTTGAGGACTAGTCATGCGTCTTTGGACGATCTGATACTTTTAGTCAATTGAGGGTTGTCTTTTCCATCAGAACCGTGAGCTTTGTTGCTAAGTGATTTATTGTTAACTACCGGTATAAAACATATATGGTAGACTACAGTTTGTCTTGTGAGTTTTGTTTTCTAGCTGATCATCTCATTGTATTCTATTGACACTCCTGAGCGCGGACGAAAATTTTGTATTTTTTTGCGCTCAGTATTTTTGTCAAAGATGGTTCAATTATGAAGAATATGTTGCTGTTTTTACATCTATTTGTAATTTTGTTCAAATTTTCAGAGTTTTGTTGTTTCATTTACAATTTGCATAATGTTTCTTATTGTTTTGTAAGATTCTTTTTTTGGCAAATAAATATTCATTCAAAATATATAATTATTAAAATACAATAAAAAATTACAGTAAAATCCATAAACTTCTTTTAAAAAGGTCTAAATATATGTGTGAGGAATAGTATAAAAATAGATAGAAAAAATAAGTAAAATCCAGAAATTTTTTGTTAAATGTCTAAATTTTTTTTATCGAGAATAGAATCAAAATTGATAAAAAACCTCTTCTGATTTATTTGATCTAATCTCGGCATCTGGTCGATCAGGACTTCACTCTAGACTAGAGCGTGTGTGCACATTGTGTTTGGGAGCGCGTGTCCTGAAGGAACCTTTCCCCAATCCATGCTCTGTTCTTATTTTTTGAACTGCTTCTGTTTAGATCTTTCGTAGACTTGATTTCCCCCTTCTTTTTGTGTATAAATATGGGAAGAGAATTTTTATAGCTTTAGAGAATAACAATAGAATGCATATGATGGGAGGGGGTGGTGGAGGGGACGAAACCTGCAGCTCGGCATTTGGTTAGTAGAGAGCGAAGAAGCGAGACGTGTGTTATGACAGGTGACGACAATATCCTTTGTATGTAAATAAAACGGCTACGAAAATAGTTGCTATAGCTTTCAGCCTCAACTAGTTTCACTCGCCCCATAACTTCACTACGTATGGCACGTTTCATGCACGAACTCACTAGCTCCATCTTTCTCATTAAACCAGCTACTTACTTTCTAGCTTCAGAGTTTTCTTGGTCTTCATTTAGACGTTTTTCATGGTCTATTAACTTGTAATTTATTCATGCCATTGCCATTAAAAAATGATCATCATTATAGGGTGAAGGCCCGTATTCAACTATTATAGTATAGAAGGTAAAAACTACGGCCTTATCGGTAAAGCAAATTATATTCCACAAATTGAAATTCCTAGTTCAACTTGGACATAACCTAAAATGTGGATTTTTCTATTAACTTGTTATGTGAATTTAACGACTTGCAGTCAAATATATTGATAAAATATTTAATTGCAAGTCGTTAAATTCACATAACAAGTTAATATTAACAACGCAGTTCGTCATGGAACAAGAAATCCGTGGATTTTTCATTAAAATTTTTTTGTAAAGAAAGCAGTAGTGGTCTATGCCTGTTGTATCTTTACTTGATTGTGTTTTGTATTATAAATAGATGAATAATAATGAGAGAATCTAGGGGATGGATTTACATGAAACTATGAAGTTTGGACAAAATTCATCGAATCTTGAAACCTCTTAGTGCCGTATTTATGAACTTACCTAGAGGCGTCTTTAACTCAAAGCGAGACTTGAAAAGCGTTAATTCAAAAGGCTTTTCAAGTCTCTTGAGTTGAGGAAGACTTTAGGTTCATAAATATAATCCTAAGTATTTCAAGATCGTACGATTTTTTTCTAAGATCGTTGTTCTGTGCAAATGCATTATTTTCATAGTTGGATATAATTTTCTTTACTACTAAGGCCGTAGTTTATTCCTTCTATACCAGTAGAATACGGGCCTTCACCTTATAATTTAATCATTTTAAACCTGCTTTACAGTAGTTCCTTACCGTAGACCGTAGTTCATTCTTTCTGTACTAGAAATTTCTGTAGTTGAACTATTTCTTCAGTTAAATAGCACCATCCATAATCTATGTGGCGTTTAAAATAGTACTATAGTTTTCATATAACTTGGCAGCAGTATACTTGGTTCACATGTAGCATGTCCCATCTGCTACACGCTGCCAAGTTATATGAATACTACAGTAGTATAGTTTCTAATCACTTATATAAGAAAAATGTAAATTTACGTGAACAATGTCATTCAATCTAATCAACAGTTCCTGAACTATATATGATAAATACATGGTAATATTTTTTCTGTTGAAGCATTTTGTTATAAATAGAATTGAAATTTATTTCGGAGTAGAGCTCTCTACTGTGTTGTGCACTGTATTGATTTATATCAATATCAGAAGCATTGCTTGTGAAAATGAAATAATCAAAGTGAAGATAAATTGCAAGATTCTTGGGAAATTGGCAATTTTAATGGATACGATTTTGAAATGCGATTTTTCTAGCTAGTAAAATTCTATACATTATTCAACCCTCATAGGAAATTGTTGCCTCTCACTTCTCACTCATCAGCTTTTCAAATATTGTTTTATTCTACTATTTCCAAACCTACAAATTTTGCAATTTTATTTCAAAAAGATTACATCATGTGGATGCGACAGGCAACGCCCAAAACCGCACTCCACAAAACATACACAATAGTTTGAACTAAACTGTTTTTTGAGGGTGAAGCCCGCTTAGTTCTGAGACTTAAGCGTGGGTGAGTAGTTGGCCTACAGTTTTAGGTGGGTCCGAACAGGGGTCCATTTGGGAAGGGGGTCCATGGCTTCCCCCTAAGTTTTGTCAAAAATGATATCAAAATTATTATATTGAATAACATTTCCTTATTGATCTAAAATATTAAACATAGTGATAATGATCATAATTTAGCCAAAATTCAAGGAATTCGGATAGATTTTTCAAAAATTTGACGCTCCTCTCCCTCTATGGTTGAAATGAAATGATGCTCCCGGTTCCGAACCACGGGGAAGTGATTTTTACCAGAGAACAGAGACTTTTTTACCGCCCAAGTCAAAGCTTTACAAGTGCAGCCTGAGCGCTCGTGACTTATCTGACTGAACAGATATATAGCACGGCTCGTAGCTAGGCCTAATCTCTTCCATTTTCAGTTCCTTGGCTAAACCATGAAAGATGATGATTTTTATAAGCCACCATTTTTAAATAATTCAATCAACCCTAAAACAGTTTCCTCCCTTCCACAAACACCTTTCACCTATCACAAACCAATCAACCGACCATCTCCATTAAAGAGTGAGGCTTCAATCGTTTTTTTAAGTCACCAGAGGCTGTAGGCAAGGAAAATAGGGCTTTGACTGGAGGAAATTGGAGGCCATAACGGTAGCAATTATATTGAAATTTCATTGGATCATTATGTGGGACGGAGCAACCCAGGAATTATTATTACTGGCTCTGGATGGATGATCATATTATGCATAGCCTAGGTGTTTCTTACAGTGTCTATATGTATAGAGTACAAAATAGATTACTGTAGTTTTCATATAACTTGGCAGTAGTTGGGTTCAAATCTAGCAAGTCCTCCCACCTTCTACACGCTGCCAAGTTATATGAATACTACAGTACAACTGTTTCTATCTGTCTCGATTGTTCTATATATATAGTGAATGCAGTATTCTACTGTGGACGTTATCCCTACAGTAGCTATTGGTGGGTGGGTAGGTTAGTGTTGGAGTTGGTGCATGAAGACGAATATGAAGAAAAATAAGGTGATAAAGAAAAAAAAGAAGGTGATGAAGAAAAAGAAGATGATGATAATACTGCTGAAGACCGAAAAAAAGTAGGACAAGATGGATTGGAAGTAAAAAGAGAAGATAAATATTTAAGATCTAGTTAGACATGGTGTTAGAGGTGTATGAAAAAGAAGGAGAAAATGAAGGAAAAGATAATAATGAAGGTGGTGATGAAGAAGGATAAAACTTTCTTTGTAATGGCGAAGGTGATATTGTGAAAGGTATCCATAATGAATAATAAGACAAAATTGTCACAACCACATTTATTAAAAAAAATTGAGAAACTAGTTTCTGTTGTTATACCATTATCAATCTCAATCAAACTAAAAACAGTTGTATTAATACAACTAACTTGGTTTCATCATAATTCCAGCACATATTTCAAAAACGGTTCTCTTGTGTGTTTCTCGGTTGACCTTGACTGCATTTCAGTGAGCTTCTAATTTTTTAGTTTAATTTGATTCAATTCTAGCTTTATTACGTATTTTTCTTCTTTGTTGTTTTCTAGATGTTCATAGTTTTTAGTTATTGATTTGACTCGTATTTTTGCTTGTTACTCCGCGTACCAGGGGGCGTGACCAGAGAGAATAGAAGTACTTTCTTCTTCTATACTCTCTGGGCGTGACTTGTCAGTCAATCACAACCTTCGATGAAGGTCGGCCTCTTTCTCGCTTAGCCAATAGTATCATTCCATGTTCATTAAGCTTCTCTGTACTTAAGTTTTTAGTTTGATTGAGATTGATAATAATATAACAACCAAAACTAGTTCCTCAATATTTTTATTTTTTTTGTTTTATAAATGTGGTTGTGACAATTTCGTCTTATTATTCAAGAAGGTTAAAAGTAGAAAATAGGGTAGGAAGAGAAGAAGAAATAGAATGAAGAAGCAAGGACATGAACATAGACAGGAGAAGATAGAGAAGAAGAAGGAAAAGACAAAGAAGAAAAAGTAGATAATAGGAGATAGTTCATGGACATAGTAAGTGTTGAGGGGGGTGCGTGAAGAATAATAAAAAGAAAAGAGGATGGAAATGAAGTCCAAGATAAAGTAGAATATGAGAAAAAACAAGTAGGAGAAAGATAGTGAAACGATGGAAAATAAGAAGAGGAGGAAGAATAAGAAAAATAATAAGGAAAATTAGACTAGCTAAACATTTGACCTTCAATGAAGGTCAGTCTATTAGAGGAACTTTCTACCTCAGTCAATATTATAATTCCTGTTTTGTATAAGTTAAGGTACTCTACTCTGTCTTTGAGTTTTAGTTTGATTGAAATTGGTAATGGTGTAACAACCGAAACTAGTAACTCACTGTTTTCAATAAATGTGGTTGTGGCAACTTAGACTAGCTAAACATTTGACCTTCAAGAAGGTCAGCCTATTAGAGGAACTTTCTCCCTCAGCCAATATTATAATTCCTGTTTTGTATAAGTTAAGGTACTCTGTATTTGAGTTTTAGTTTGATTAAAATTGGTAATGGTGTAACAACCGAAACTAGTACCTCACTGTTTTCAATAAATGTGGTTGTGGCAACTTAGACTAGCTAAACATTTGACCTTCAAGAAGGTCAGCCTATTAGAGGAACTTTCTCCCTCAGCCAATATTATAATTCCTGTTTTGTATAAGTTAAGGTACTCTGTATTTGAGTTTTAGTTTGATTAAAATTGGTAATGGTGTAACAACCGAAACTAGTACCTCACTGTTTTCAATAAATGTGGTTGTGACAACTTAGACTAGCTAAACATTTGACCTTCAATGAAGGTCAGCCTATTAGGGGAACTTTCTCCATCAGCCAATAGTATAATAAATTCCGAGTTTAGCATATATTAAGCTACTCTGTACTTTAGCTTTAGTTTGATTGAGATTGATAATGGTGTAACAACCGAAACTAGTAGCTCACTGTTTTCAATAAATGTGAATGTGACAACTTAGACTAGCTAAACATTTGACCTTCAATGAAGGTCAGCCTATTAGAGGAACTTTCTCCCTCAGTCAATATTATAATTCCTGTTTAGTATATGTTAAGCTACTCTGTACTTGAGATTTAGTTTGATTGAGATTGATAATGGTGTAACAACCGTAACTAGTATCTCACTGTTTTCAGTAAATGTGGTTGTGACAACTTATTATTCACTTAGACAAGTCTTATTATTCATTGTGGATATCTTCCACAATATCACCTTCACCACTACAAAGAAAGACGAATAAGATAAGGTGAAATAGAAGATAAAAAAGTGTAAATATAGAAAATAATTATTTAAAAGACAAGGAGCTATAAGAAAAAGAGATAAGAAAAATTAGATAAGAAGAACGTTTGATGGAACCTTTGAGGATGAACGTTTGATGAACGTTTTGAGGAACACTAGAAGTTTAGTTGTAGAAAAGGAAAGAGGTTGGAGAAGAAAAAGGGAATGAAGAAACTTATGAAAAAAGTGGAAAAATAGTAAAAATGAGAAAATAAGAGGTTTGAAGAGTAGAAACAATAAGTAACAGATATAAACGCAAATTAGTTGAGTAGAACGTTTGATGAAAAGATAATGAATTCTATGAGTTCCGTTGTAGAAATTGGATGCTACAGTGCAGCTACGAAGCTGAAGGCTACATTATATGGCTAAAGCCTACTGGGATAAGACTGCTCGTAGTCGAAGATAGCCTCTCATCTTTATATTAGCATCTTGAGACTGACTGCCACGCACTTGAGAGCTTAAGAGTTTTCCCCAATATATTATTATACGAGCTAGAGTACTGGCAAACAACGATCCAATAGCGAACTTGAGCAACCTACTAGCCAAGACAGGTAGTTGTCATTTTACTCCCATAGATGTAGAGTTCGGTTCTGTACTAACTCTTCTTGTACTTCGTACTTGAGAACCTCTTCTCTTTCTCCTTCCTTCTCCTTCTTCATCGTTTATGTTCCCTCCTTTCTAATTTTACTTGTGGAATGTGGAGAGGAGATGCAATTACCTATGCCCACCAAAAAAAAGCAGCAAAAAATGGTTGAATGTAGTTTTATCACTTCTTTGTTTCACCGTGTTTTTGCATGAATTACTTATATTTTTCTTCCAAGTCTTTCGGCCAGTTGCACGAAAGAAAATTAAATTTGACCACCGTAGGATGACGTCATTTGATGAAGCCAGTGCAGCGACTTCCCTATTTATGACGTCATCTTATGGTGGTTGAATTTAATTTTCTTTTGTGCAACTGGCCGAAAGACCAAAGCCGAAGTGTCTTGTTTTAATATAACTTACCTGAGGCTGCTTTCATTTTCAAAGCAGCATGTGGCATTTCACTTGCGCTATTATAGGAAGATGCTTTGCGTCACTCAATATTACTAATTGAATTTTACTATTCATTCCAAATTGGTGTTTTTGAAGCATACCCTTATCAGTTGTGGATGTAGTATTGCATTTTTGTTATCTTTTCTGTTGATAAACCTTTAAAAAAACACGTTTAAGTGGAAATTGTGATTCACGTCATGGAGTGACGGCCATGTCACTTTGTTGTCAAGAGCATCGTCAGACGACCCACAGTACACTGAATTAAGGCATGAGTTTGAGGGTTATGGATGTTGTAAGAATGAAGTGGTGGGGGGATGAGTAGGCGGGAGGTTTGAAATTGGGATTATTTTGTCAAAAAGGGTATGTGATAAGAAGTTAAGTTGATCAACTTAAATGTTGTCAGGTTGCTGCTTTGTGTGTTTATAAATTAAAGTTTTATTACATATTAGTGGTGTAATATGGTTAGTTGGGATAGTAAAGGTAACGTAAATGAAAAGAGTTTAATTTTTACTACTGGGGTAACGCTTGGCATACGAGAGGTGTTTCGGGTACTACTCTAATCTCATGAGAAAAAGGTGCTACTATTAAAATAACTTCAGATTGAGTTCAGAAAAAGAATCTAGATGTTTATTTTAATGTTATAATAAAAAGTAATAAAATGCTAATGAGCTTATCAAGAATTTAACAAAAGAGTTTATTTACTTACAAACGGTCACTCGCTCAGCAGGGAAGAGTGGGGCGGGTCATCTGCCGTAGATGTAGCCAGCTCCCTTACTCGACACCGACTGCCCCAAGCCACTCGTTTTTTCAGCACAATTTTACTTGTCATGAATTTTCACTGATGTCATCATTTTTCTTTTAATAGTCAACAATGGCTCTCTCCTCTTTTTGTGAAAATTCATGGCAAATAAATTAATTATGCTGTTACATTACATCCCCGGGTCCCCCTAAACTTCGACCCGAAGTTTCCAAAAAAAATTATTACTTTCTAATCATTAAAAACTTATTTTATTAATATATTTGACATTTAAAACTCTTAACCCTCACAATAACTTAATTTACATAAATATTGTTAAATTTTGTTTTAAACATAAAACATTACAAATTATCAACCCTAACGAAATATAGAATGAAATATATAATTTTGAAATAAACTTCGCTTTTACTTTTACAACTAACATTTAAAGATCCTGTGGGTAGTCCACAACTGGGGTCCTTCTTGCAACCAATAATTTCCTAGCTCTTGCTCTTATATACTGTTGCAGACAACCATATAATATTACTACAGTAATAGTTGTTTGCCAACAAAGAATTATGTATATAAGTATTATATTGTTCATTCCTAACAAATAAAAATTTGATGGCATTTCCACATGCTTAAATACATCCTCTGAAAATAAGTTGTGCTCTTCAAATCTTGTAAACTTTGTGTTCCAGTGTTCATTTAAAATGTCTGATAAATTTAGATACTGTGGTAAGTGCTCATGTTCAAAAATAGGAATTGCTAGTTTTGGTAGATTGGTCCACATAAGAGGTATTAATTTGGTGATATTTGGTGAAGGATGTGAACGGGAATCACATGGATAAATACTGCTGATAATTACATCACCGTCGTGTCGAAGTTCACAAGCACAAGGGATGTGGAGCGATAGCGTTCCGGGGCTGTTTTCTGGAACTCTTGTTGCAGTATTTCCGCAGCGAATTTCCATTTTGTCCTTTACGTTGTGGATGAGGTAGGTGTCTTCTCTTTGTGCCGGAATTATTGTTTCAAGAGCACATTTGACAAAATTTACGGAGTTTGATACAATTTCTTTTTTAATTTGTTTGTTTGAGTTGTTGAGTTTATCAATGGTATCAATCCAGTCTTCGTCAATATTCCACTCAATAAATCTACCATTGTCAATCATTGATACTTTATTAGTATCATAATCTATAATCACTTTATATTTAGATAGGAATGAATTTCCTAGCAAAACATCGCACTGTAATACATCGGTGATCAATAAGTTCACGTCAAATTTATTTTCACATATATCTAGCCCACACGTTAACATTCCTGAAATTGGGAGTAGAGTACCATTAGCAGCAGATAAAGTTATATTGCTATTTTCCAATTTCTTGAAATCATTATCACTCAGAATACTTTTTCGAGCAATATTTACATTAGAACCTGTGTCAATAGTAATTGAAACAGTTTTTCCACTAAATCTACCTACAACGGTTAATGCTGAATTAATATTTTTATGCTCATTATTCAATGATCCATTCACTGTAGACTTATGCTGCGTCTGCATATCTGAACACACTACTTTGTTTGAATGAATATTGCTTTGATCATTATTGTTACATAATCTATTATCTTTATAAGTCTGGAAAAAGTTTCTAACAAATTCTATCACCTTATCCTGTTCTTGTTTTTGGGCGAATGAATACATAATTGCGGATCCCAAGTTCGAATCCGATTTTTCTAAGCTCGGGACCCTAGTTTCGCGTTTTTTGACAAGAAGAAGCAATCATCTGTCCAGTGATTATCACGTCTACAATACTTGCAGAACCTAGATCTATGGCCTTCATGATGATTATTATTACGATTCCTATTCCATTCATAAGTTTGATTTGCTGGCTTGTTGAAATATTTTTTATAGTTAGAACTGTTTTGTGTCGAGTCAGCATGTTCCCTGTTCCTTAAATTATAATAATTATTATTATTATTTTCGATTGGCTGTCTTTGAAAAAATTTCTTATTCGAATTTTGGTGAACACTTCTACTGAGGTTCGTCACTACATTACTCAGATTGTCCAATTTCTTTTCCAATGTTTCTACACTAACTCGTTGAACTGGTTGTTCATTTGAATTGAGTTCTTTACTAATAATTCCTAATTTTTTATCCAATAGAAAACGAGATCTTTCATATTTTGCCAAATTTTTCTCCAATTCTTCAATTGTCGCATTATCCATAAAGGCAACATGTTGCAATGCACCTACATCTAATCCCCTTAGAACGTATCCTACTAATCGTTTGTCTGACATTTCAGGTTCAAGTATATGGCACAATTTTATTATAACTGCTGTGTATTCAGTGTAGGTTTCTGTCTGTAATTTATTTCTGTTTTCCAATTGCTGTCTGGTAATTTCCTCGTGTACTGGGTCTACTAATTTCTGTTTTAGGTGATCTACTACGTCAATGAAAGTTAAGTTTGAATTTTTATCAGCAAAATTATCGAAAATAGTTAATGCAGTTTTTTTTAAGTAAAGAGGCAAATACAATATTTTATCATCATCATCCCATTTATTTATTTTAGCAGCTCTGTTGAATATTTTCAACCACTCATTAAAGTCTTCAGTTTTTGACCCCCCATAAGTCTCTGGTTTGGCAAAAGGTCTACTCTCATTCCTAGCCATTTTCTTTTCTTTATCAATATCTAAAGCAACAGTATCGTAAAAATTATCTAGTTTATTTTCCTGCTTATCATTAATGTCTGGTGTAACTGTATCATAGAAGTTCTCAACAGGTTTATGATTTAATATTCGTTCGTAATCAGCTAACATAGGGAACTGATTACGTTCCTCATTTGACAATTTTCCTGTTCTGAGCAATTGACTCAAAACTTCCCTAGCACCTGAATCTTGATTTGCATAAATACTAACTTTTTTTGCCAGATTCACTGCAAATCTCAGGTATTCAACATTAACAGATTGAGGAAAATGGATTTCCAATTTCTCACAAAGATCGATCAATTGCGTTTTGTCTAATGTTTTTTCTTGTAAATCGATTGGTAAATCTAATATTGATAAGCTCATTTTAAAATCACTGAAAATATAACTATACAAAACATTATGACTTCTTTAAAAATTACTAGGTTTAGAAACAAATAATCTCAACAAAATGTTGAAGTTAAAAAAACTTATCTCATGAGAACGGCGCCCAACACCATGTAATATGGTTAGTTGGGATAGTAAAGGTAACGTAAATGAAAAGAGTTTAATTTTTACTACTGGGGTAACGCTTGGCATACGAGAGGTGTTTCGGGTACTACTCTAATCTCATGAGAAAAAGGTGCTACTATTAAAATAACTTCAGATTGAGTTCAGAAAAAGAATCTAGATGTTTATTTTAATGTTATAATAAAAAGTAATAAAATGCTAATGAGCTTATCAAGAATTTAACAAAAGAGTTTATTTACTTACAAACGGTCACTCGCTCAGCAGGGAAGAGTGGGGCGGGTCATCTGCCGTAGATGTAGCCAGCTCCCTTACTCGACACCGACTGCCCCAAGCCACTCGTTTTTTAGCACAATTTTACTTGTCATGAATTTTCACTGATGTCATCATTTTTCTTTTAATAGTCAACAATGGCTCTCTCCTCTTTTTGTGAAAATTCATGGCAAATAAATTAATTATGCTGTTACATTACAGTGGAAACAAGATGGATCTTCAACATTATATTTTCCGTTGAATTAGTGTATTCCGTCGACTAGATTGTCTCACCACAAATTTTAATAGATTGTAATAATAAATGATTCCATTCATTTTTCTTTATTAAAACAACTGGTGCATTTTTGGAAAATCTCACTTTACCTCACATTTTACCATCTCATGGTTGAGTTATAACCGAAATTCGAATAGGGTTAATAAAATGGAACCGCACTGCTATCCAGAAAAGGGACTGTCTGGCAGTCTTCAGTCTCACTTTATTCCTTCGAAAAATCTTGGATTTCTACCTTAGAACATCAAAAAAATATAGTAAAATATTAATATTTGGTACAACAAACTAACAGATTAATTTCCATTCATCAACCATAAAGTGAAAATACATTGAAAACGTAGGGACTGTGATAGATTCTGCTCCTGGACGAATGTAGCTGGGTCTTGTACGTAAAATATCATGGTGTTATTCATTGAATGCGTAATGATTTATCATTTCACATTCCGGCAGCCAGCAGCTATCTCGATTCGAAACAGTAATAATCATAATAATCGTGGTGTCGGCCAACATAGACAGGTATCATAGGCCCACAATATATCTATACTACATAATAGATCTATATATACAACATGACTAGTAATCGGCGCGGCCTGAAAATAACCACTATAGCGTTTATTCGTCCGATTTCTATCTTCTGGAAATCGAAATTCAAATGGATCCATAATGCAGGCCTCTATATCTATTTATATATGTGTGTAGCCTATACGACACCGCCCAAATCGATTATCTCAATTATTATTATTTTTATATTCGGCTTCTGTACGATTCGATTATGTTCCCAAGAAGTGTAATAGTATAGATTGCAGGGTTATAATACTGTTCCACCCTGGAGCTTCTTGAAGATTGCCTCCAATGAACAAATTGTTATGCCGAGAAATATACTCGGGATACATTGACCGTTCATGTGGAACTGTTTCTCCACACTTCTATACCAGAATTCTCTCTTGTGCTCTTGGTCAAATCTTGTTCAAAAGCCCAACCTAAGCATATTAATATTTTCCGTTATACAATTTGCTTGTCTATTCGTTGTCAAGTCTAAATCAAATTTATTTCCAAATTATTTCCAATAATTACAAATAAAATAAAAAACTGTTAATGTTTAAGTTTACATTTCGGGTAATTCGATCTTCAATTTTATTTTGTACTTAGTGATTTTCAATGTGTTCAGCTCATCAAAACTTCATTGTTAACGTAGTTGTTCGGGAACCTGTTGATGATAACTACTACTAGAGCAGTAGAATAAAATCTTCAAAGATTCAATTTTATTGAAAGTGTTGAAAAATCAAAAGTATCTGTTTAATCAGATAGAGATAAGCTGAAAAAATCATAATTATAGTGGAAACATCCTTACAACGAACTTTCAAATAAAATTCCATAACTAAATGGACTTTCACAATTTATGTATGGTGTAGTTTAGAGCTATTTTTTAACTAATACCTCCAGGGCGAATGCTTTAACTGAACAATCGATCTCGTTTTATAGGAGTTGTACACATAACTGTATTTCATTTGGACATTCAAGTTATAAGAGTTGGAAAAATCAAGAAAATTATTGAGATCGGATGATACGCATGGTTCAGAAACTGAATCTAATCATTAGTTGACTATGGTTGAAATGGAAAAGATATTTTTTGTATTTTTTATTTGAGAAAATTGAACTAGAATCTAGATTCTAAAACATATTGATAATTTTGTAGCCTACGATTTTTGCTAGCAGGGCCATACTGTATGTATATATGTTCATACTATATATGTATATGTTCATAACATGAAAATGACCATGGATTGAGAGAGTCGATATGATACTCTATCAATTCTATCAAGATTCTACAGATTTTACTGGAAACTGCTAAGAATTAATTGAGAGATAATGTGGAAGAATCTTGAATATCTTTTTAATCAAAAGCCTTGGTCATATAAAAAATTATATGGTGGTTTTAGGTCATGGGAACAAGTTTTACAATATGCTTATATTCGAACTTCTTGCCAATTAGAATAGAATTGTAAACATTTTTGTAGCCTATTATTATACTACTGTACGTACTAGTTAGGAACAATAGTGAAGTAGTGTTGAGGTGTTGTATGAACTATTTGGGCGGAGGGTTCTACAAGAAGGGAATTAACTATCAGGCGCTATATAGACTATTTGCGCATCATGCCTGTAAGTTATTGTAATCCTATTTTAATTATTATATTACTATCCTATTATATATTATTATTTAATTATCCTATTTCCATATTAATTTCCTCATGAATTTTATACAGTAAATAGAAGTCTACACTTCCCCTGAAATTACTTACGTGGGAACTATTCCTATGAAATTTCTATTTCAAAGTTGTGAAGTACATTTTGAAACACTGTGTTTTTATAGTATTATTTTAGAATAGAGGGGACATGCTTCAAATTATGATACAATTCTTGAACATTCTCAATCTTGATTTACTAATGGGCTAAATAAGTAGACTTAGCTACTACTTGTGACTAGATACATGTGACTGCTGATTTGCTGATTTCTAAAATACATGATCTGGATTGAATAACATCCTCGTGATAATATTCACAAACTACTATTACAGCTAAACATATCAATTGAAATGATGGTCCAATTAAACTGTTTCAGATATATTGATTTATAGAAAAATCCTGTAGCAATAAATAAAATCTGAATTGTTTATTTTCAGGATTCATGTGCAGGATTAGTGGTGATTAACCTCCTCGATTTGGCTGCAGTTGATTGCAGTCGTGTCATCATCATCATCAAGACGGAGTCAGCATCCTCATTGGCTGGATTTTCAAGCAGTTTTTCATTTTCAGAATAGGTGAGTCGTCATAAATTTCATTTTTTTTAAATAGATATTCAATTATTCATATGTATTATCTTGCTGTGCAGAACTGACCTTTTTGAGTCGCGGCGGACGCGTTTCCAACTATGTTGTTCTTCTTCGGCGCTTGGTTGCAGACAAAAAGGTCAGTTCTGCACAGCAAGATAATATATATGAATAATTCTACTGCAGTTCACGAAAAATGGATAACCACAACAATAAGATATTCAATATTTGAAAACCTTTGAACAATGCAGATGCTCGAGAATGTCCTTATTGCCTGGTTACGTCAGGCTTGTAAAAAGTCAAATTCCTGTTTCAATGGCTTGATTGTGAATAAATGATATTACATATTGCAGTATGTATTTGTGATGATAAGAAACGTTTTTTTATATTAGTTTAAGATTGTTTGACAGTTTGATATTCTAGCGTGTAGTTCCACGTAAATAAGGCTATAAGAAATGAATAAATCTCTACAGAAAAAGGTACAAAAGCTGGAAAATTCTTCATACAATTCTATTAATCGAAAAAATGACCAACTGAATCTTGAAGGGGATCTAGACGTTGCGTTTTTTATGTAGAGCAGTGTGTATACTGGTTTGAATTCAAACGACAAAAGTTGCGTCTGGATCCTCCCATACATCATAGTTTGAGGGTCAAGTTCATATAGTTATTATTACAAGGCCCATACCTATTTATTTATACAAGTCATAGTATTCAAAATCTAGATATATAGATATAATACAGATATAATATACTGGATTTCTTGTTCCATGACGAACTGCGTTGTTAATATTAACTTTTCATGTGAATTTAACGACTTGCAGTCAAATATTCATTAAGAATAAGTATAATTTACTTAATCTGTAAGATGGATCTGCCTCTGAAGATGGATCTCAAAGATTCGAAAGCGCTCGGCCTACAGATTAAGTAAGTTATACTTATTCTTAATGAATACTTGACTGAAAGTCGTTAAATTCACATGAAAAGTTAATATAATATACATTGTTAAGGTAGACAATTAATTTATCAGTATCTCGTATCAGTAAATCAGTATCTCGTCGATATGGGGATTTCACTGCACAGCAGATGCAGTCATTATATTTTACAGTAGAAAAATGCAATCCTTGTCAATTAAGCTGTTCGTATTAATTGATGTTTCTGCTCCTTCTAATAGACGCTTGTCCAATTATTTCTCCCTAGTTATTCTGGCTGCATCCCTTATCAGTGGTGGGATGTTCCACCTCTTCCCCTGCCTTTGAGTCGCATGCATGCGGTCACTCCGCCTTCTACTCTGGACTTGCATTAGTGCAACTGAGAGAGTCCTTATCAAAATAGTGCACATCTGGAACAAAGTGCTGCAGTTGGCTCAGGTCAGTTCTTGCACCTGGTGAACGGTGAAATCTTGCCAGTTCTGGTTGGAACGTTTATGAGGCGGGGGTCCGTGGGGGTCTAGAACAGCGCCGCCTCCAGGGGGGCGTGGTCGGGTAGAGGGGATAGCTGCCCCCCTTCGCCGCCGCTTCTACCTGTGCTTATCACTAGTTGTGTTGAGGTTGCGCTCTGGTTCTGACCATACTACTTCTTCTCCTCCTGGTATCATCTTCATCATCATCTCTCATCCTTCGCTTATCCAACTATTCAATCCTCCACTTCGTTCTACAAAATACATTTCATCCTTCTCCTTCTTCACCTATCCTCCCCAATCTCTTGCTGTTCTGCCCACACACATCAAAATATACACGAACCCCAAAGTCACCTCTAAATCAAAACCCTGTCCTAGAATACCCTTTCCACCGCTCCAACAACAAAACTTGCCCAGTTTTTTCGGCAATTGGTGTCCACTTCCATCGCTGTTCTGCCCCAACTACCAATGCCACTTAACAAGAAGAATCGCACCGATGTATAAAAATTTAATTAAAACGTCGTTGCCGTGACCTGTGCACCCGCTTCCATCGCCAAATCTAGCAGCCAGATGAAATTTTTGACATTCCCTGGTCATTTTTTCTCGACGCATATTACTCCATTGGACATCGATCCGGCAACTTTATCGAGTCATCCATCGTCCATGCTTTACGACACTCGCGGTTGTCCCACATCAGGTGACAGCCACTAAAGTGTAGCCTCCAAGTCTCGCCTGCTAACTGTTACCAAAAGAAATACTTTCACATATCAAATTGACACATTCGGATTTGATTTATTTTAGGATTTGTGTTTGGTCAGCTAACAATGAAAATAAATATTTCAAATTTTCTTGTCTGGATTTGATTCATTTGAAAGTACAGTTTTTTTAGCAATCAAAACTAATTGCGGCTCTGCAGATGATTAATAACAAGGATTGGCAATCTATAATAATTTGAAAGACAACCTCAATTGTGTGAAAAAGAAAAAGAGATGAATGTGTTTAGTTACCAAAATATTGCATATTTTTGTAAAAATAATAATCTCAACCATGATAACTAAAAAACTGGAATAGTGGACTTCATTTTATTAAAAAATTAATGCGTTTATCAAAAATTGATTTTCAGAAATCTAAGCTTAAAAAATTGAAAAAGTGCGGGGTAGCCTACAGTGTCAGGATTATAAAATATTCTAATTATTATAGTTATAATAAATATCAGGGGGCCGAGCTTCGCTCGAGGGTAGCCTATGGCTTATGGGTTTAATCTATGATTTTTTAAATAAAATCTATCACTGTTTTGAAAATGGACTAATAGAAAACATTTCCAGCCGATTTTTGGTTAAAATTGAATTGGTTTAATAGAATAAGATATATGTTACAGACACGCTCCTTTCTGCAAACAGGAGGCAGTGAGCTGACACCGTATGAATGTGTGTTTATTTCACTGAATTTCAACCATAAATTGGCTGGAACTGTTTTATACGGACAAGGAACATGCAGACTTTTTTTAGTAACAATGATAGATTGCATTGAAAAAGAAATTTAAAATTATAAAACTATCAGGCACATGAAACAGTAACCACTGAGCGGAGCTCGGGACCCTGAGTGTCTTTTCACATGATGGACCAAAGTAATTAGAAAGGTTTAGTTTTGTAATCAAATCACCAAAGAAATGGAAATAGCTATTTGTGTAACTAGAGTGCAAAGCACCGTTTTTCTGCATCGAGAGAAACAGTTTCTCGAGTGCAGAAACAATACTTTGCACTCGTATTACACATTGAATTTTTCCTACAGTAATGTATAAAGTAATTCAAACAGAACAAAACAGGGCATACATAACCTGAAAATTCCTCACATAACTTATTTTCGAATCAAATCGATTTCATCAACAACAACTACAACAACTATTCACAGCAGAAGCAGAGTAGCCAACCTATTTTTGAATGCAGAATAGGGAACCTGCGTATTACATGCTCACTATTTTGTGTTGTTAGGTTGCAAATTTGGAGTGCGGAAAAGTACATTCCCGCACTGTAATTTACTTTCCCACACTGGTGCAGCAATAGACTATTTTGCGTGCTACAGTTAGTGCAAAAATAGGCACTTTTTCGGGTCACTTTAGGAAAAATCATTTGCTGAGCTTTGATTCTCCAGTCATGTGTTTCCTACATAACTGCAAGGCTCCGATTGCATGGTACGCGCGTAAGTTTCGCGTTCCATGTAGCGTAAATAACGCCGATAAGGTTCCTACCATATGATTGAAATTAATTTTTTCATCAGCTGTTCCTGTAAGGATAGATTTCTCCTTTTTGTGTCCTTCAACGAGTTTTTATAGGAATGAGACCTAGCGCAATCGTATTTTTGCACCAAGAAGCCCCTAAATATTAATTTTCATCAAAATCGTTAGAGTCGTTTTTGAGATAGTGACTGGAAATAGGTACATTTATATATGTGCATACAATTCCTTGCTCGTTTAATAGAATAAGATTTAATATTTGGTTTCCAGTCGTTCATATTGAAACCATCGAACAGATAACTCCGGTCTTAGACATAATATGTCTATGTCTAGGACTTAGTTGAAAGATCTAACTTAGAGGTTAAAAAATATACATTAAAGAAATATTAGAGGTTAAAGTAGCAGTGAGATTTTTTTTATCAGGCAATGTAACCCTATGTGAAAAAGGAATTATGAAAGACTTGGAATGCAACTCATATTTTTTTAAATTATATTAGAATATTATCAGCATATTGTATTAATATTGTTATCATATATATTATCATAGTAGCAGTAGAACTTGAAGAAGGAGCAGGTCCGTGAATAGAAAGAAAAATAAAAGCTGAAAAAGAGTGTTGCAGCTAACCCTCATTTAAAACGTAATGTATCACGTTTACATCATCGAATGCATTGATTTTGCTTATTTAAACGAGTTATTCCCTTAGAAAAACGAGACTATTCAATTAGAATGCTACCCTGACTGACATTGAATTTATTACCCTGATCATTATTATATTTTTATAATTCTTGAAACACTATAGAGGTTCAATCTTTTGGACTAATCTCCTATTCGGTATGAATATTGAAAAGTGTTCAGTCTTGGTTCAACAAAGTAGAAATAATTAAACATTAGATAGATTTATTGATCATTTTTGACGATTTGAAAGACCTCATGACTTTCCTGTCAACATAGATCCAATGTAAATCATTAACCAAAGCTATTCTGATTTCCTCAAAATTTTCTAAATGTTTCAATTGAGTTAGTAGCCTATGTCTTCTTCAAAGTTTGCGTAAGATCTTTCTGAATTAATTTTTTGTTTGATCTCTGCTTCTATTAAACAAACTTTAAATTTAATTTCAACAGTTAGCTTGTATCCAATGCACACTTTAGTCTGTTAATACTCGCCTTGTCCTTGATAATAGGATGCACAAACTATTGATGATGAATAATTATAAAAAAATCGCTAGCGATAAAATCACATCAATTGTATTCAAAAATATGCTGATAACGTCTCGCCCATTCAGTGTACCATATAGACTTACCGTATCATTATTTGTTAAATTACTAGTCCCAAATTAAGTTAATAACTTAATTATTTCCACGCCTCTCCACGCTATTCAACTACATTTCTCTAAAACCCAACACACAAAAAAATTACCTCAAATTGAATTAGTTACTTTTTTGCTGTATCAATTTGTCAGATTTCTCATTGCTATTCGTTACTGGCTATTAATTAATGTTTTCTCAATTTGCCAGTTATGTTCTTGTCTTCTCTTTTCCTCTGCAATCGTTTACTGTCCTCTTTTAAGAAGCGGTAGAAGGCAAGACGTAAGAGATTGAATGATCTAGTTCAAAGATAACTCGTCATAACCTCCACACCGTTCTCTAATAAATTACCGTTTATTAGTCAGTCGCCTGTGTCAAAAAGATGAATATTAATAATGCTTCTCACTAATGATTTATACTTTGATAATTGTTCTTAATTGGCTGCATTTAATTTCCTCCCACACTTAGCTGCTGCTGCTTTCTTTATATAGATTTTCACTCCCGGATACAGGTTTTTATTATTATTAATTTACTGCATCCGTTCTCAATAGGCTGTTGTCAGCGCGGTGAGATTCCGAGTTGACATACGGGGTTTTTCTTACTCAATTACTATAGGCTATCAGAAGTTGGCCGAAAGATCGATCGTCGCGAACTCTGGGCGGCATAAATCGGCAGCAGTGTAGTGAGTTAGTTGCATTGTTTATAATGGCTAACATTGGGAAACTTATCATGAAAACAGGATTTAAAGAAGTCAATTGCGATTTTTTAAGGAAATCCAATTTAGAAAAAGGGAAGAACCTTGTAGAGGGTAATTTTTTATGTGGAGGAGTGCGAAGGTATTATACGTGGAAAATTGATGAGACAAACTAGCATCAATGCTGTTTTACAATCTTTTTGTCAAAAAATTTCCACTTTGTTTATCAAAAGTCAACTGCCTAGAGGTGGCAACTGCCTAAATCCGCCTCTGCTTACAATAAATTAATATTTTGCAACAATAACAAAAACATAACCTCAAAGCTGTTATTAGGATTGATTTCTTTAATTACAAATATCAATCACACAAGTGCATAGAAAACGTCCAATTTTCATCAATCAGCAATCTTTTACACATAAAATAATTTGAAAATATAATATAACTCACTTCGTCCTTCGAACATTAGAGATCCATTTCTCCTGTCTATCCTTTTTGTAAGGTCGACCAAGAAATGAATAAAATGAAACACCTTTTCCTTCTGTATTCTCATAGGTATTACTGCACCCATATACACAACACGTAATACGGCTCTTGGGCATTTTTTGTATGTTTGTCTAAATAAATATTTTTTTGAAAAAACGTATTTGAAGTGAGACAATTTGGCGCTCGAATTAATGGCGATCAGATTTTGACTCACTAAGATAGTGCAAGATCCTCCGCTCGGAGCGCTGTCGGTCGATCTCCAGATCGCCTATAGAAATTTTTTTTTTCTGATAGTCGTCGACAACAGTTGAAAACAGTTGCTGTTGAGTGTACAGCCCATTGATAAGAGCATATCAATGGGCAACAGGTCAGGTCTTGAAAGGGTGTTTGCACAGGGAACATCCAATACTCGATTATTATCACCATTGCGAAATTAAACACGTACTATGGAATGGTGTATTTCAGATTGGAGTAGCATGAATTCTTCGTGAATTCAACTATTCCACAGTTTGTAGTTGATTTTGCATTGGTGATTATCCTCGAGCATTGAATGAAATAGCGCAAATAGGCCCGTTTCACACACATCAATTTCATCCGTTCGGTAAAATCTCGAACGGTCCACATTCCAACAGTGACGTGAAGAAATAAATGATGCTCTTCATTATATTATGCCGTGAAGCAGCCGTCCAATGTCTCGACCAGGACGGCCGCCCTTCTATAGGCAATGGGTAGAGGTATAGAAAACTTGTGGGCATTTTCAACGTCTTAAGCCTACTTTATTCTACAAACTAATCATTTTTATTAGACTTATTCTATAGTATTCCACTAGTACTATTCATGTGAATTGATAGCCATAGCAGGTTTCAATCAGATTAGATTAGATTATATTAGATTTATTTATTCATGATAAATTTACAAATTTTTTCAAATGAGTGCTTACATACAATATTTTAACATCTTACAGAAAGTAGAACTGGTTGATGCTATTTACATTTTGTGAAAATATTTCAACAGTGATCTAATGGGTAACGCTAATGAAATGAAATTCTAAGTGATGCATTTACATGAAAAGGCGAAGTTTGAAAAAAAATTTGTCCATTCTAGAACTTGACCTTGAGAACATTAATTGGTTTTCGGTTTTCTTAAACTCAGCAAAATATTGAGTTAATTCGATTGACTTCAGATTGTAGAGTGATATTACATTATGAATTGCCAATTTAGATGATGAGAATGTATCGTAAAGTGTTTTTAATACTATAGAAGAGACTAAAAAGTAAGATTTGAGAAAGGCATTAGCAAAAAATTATTAAAATAAATACTTATAAATACAATGATTATGTAGATGATATGAATGTTGATGAGATAAGATGGGGTTGTGAGCACTCAGATGGAGATAAGCAACGCTCTCCTAGGCCCTCTCTGTAAGGGTGATCGATTGGATTGGCCAACAAAAAAACTGTGTTCTCTGCTGTAAAATCACTTCCCTGTGGTTCGGAAAACACCTAAAATTGTAGGTCCACCATGTTTCTAATAACATGGCTCAAGCGGCAAGGTGGAACTACCCGTAGGGGTCTCCTCTCCCCACCAATAAAAGCCATACGCATTTACTTTCTATTATTATTAATTTGTTCTCATAATAAAAATATTATCATAAAAATTTTCTCATTTATTTTAAATGAGTTCCAGTTTCATGAACTCGGAAAAATTAAAATTTCCTCAATTTATCCCCACCTTTACCGCATTTAAATTTCTCTTTGTTTAAATAATTATTCTCCAATGAGTATTATTTCGAAAACTTAACTAAAATTAGGATTTCAATCAAAACCATATTTTGTATTTTTATTTAATTCTAGGAATTTTCAAATTTTATTAATCTCGATTTCTTTATAAAACCCATCATTTCAATTCTCAATTTGATAGCTATCAAAAAATAGTATTTATTTTCTACAGCAGTGTTTCTCCGTTCGTTCTGTAATTTTTGAATATCCCGCTGCTTCCTGCTGCCAACCTAGTCAGGCGCGAGCACTGTAAACATCGTAGAACGTGCTCAAATTAGCGAGAAGTCGCCAGCCGGCCGGCTGGCCAGCAGAAGCGACGACGAAATACAGAAGGCAGTGGACTGCCGCGAGCCGATGACAAAGAACGAAACAAGTCATCTACAGGTTCCTGCAAGTCAACGAAAGAAGAACGCACGTTTAACAAGGTTAACCTCACTTCTTTCGTGTCTCGTGTTTTAGAAACTGAGTGATTGTTTTTTTCATACTAATATTAGTTTGGTAATAGTGAAAATGTTTAGACAAATTACTGGTTTTGATCGTTTATTGTTATTTCCAAATGAAAAACGTTTATCGGTGAAATAATTGCGGTAGTGAAATCTGCGGAAAGGGCCATCAGCATTGATCTTCTTCAACATGGTTAGTTTTTTCATTCAAATACATCTTTCTTATACTTTCCCTGAAGTCTCCTTTGTTATATTTTCCAATCTAATTACACTTTTAAACTATAAGTTCATGTGTGTTGTATGTATGTCAAGATTAGCTGTATGTTATTTCCAGATCTGATGAATGAAGCTGTAGACTATAATATAGTGTATATTGTAGTTCAATAGCCAGCAGGATCGCTTTACTCGGGTTTTCAGGGGCTCCTGTCTAGCAAGGGGTTTCACCCCATGAACCCCTCACCCGATGGTAAGGGGGGGGGGTATATATATCTACAATGAATTTGGCTCACTTCGCTTGATTTTCGCATAATCTTTTATTAAATTTCGCTTAATTTATTTTACTGAACATGCAGTAGAGTGCAGGTAGCAGTGGTGAGGTTTCTACGCAGGACAAAGGGCTGTGACCACATTAGAAACGAGAATATTCGAAGAGAGCTGGATGCCTTTAATTTTAATGAGAGAGTGGTGCATTATCATAACCAATGGAGGGAGCATGCCAGCAGAAAGAGTCCCTATTTCATACTCTGAACTACCATGCAATATTAGAAGTTGGTAGGCCTCGAAAAGATGACAATTTATTGTCATAGAAAATTGGTGCCTTCTGCACTATAACCTCACATTTCTTAAAAATTGTCATTGAACAGTAGATTCCTATTCTGGTGGCCAACATATCTTCAAATATTTTATCAAACAGGTCAGGTTAGGTTAAACTTGGTTGTAGTATTAACTCTATAGAAAATGTTTAATAAATGCGGGGTTATAGTGCAAAAGACCCGAAAATTGAATGTTAATAAATAACCAATACGCTGTTGTAAGTCGGAGAAGGCAAGAGCCTAAATCATGAATGCAAGAAGATTTCGCTTAACAATTATTGATTTAATAAAATAACCTCAATTTTGGAGGAATTTATAATCCCTTTCAACTGAACATGTTTACCAAATTTCATCTTTTTTGGCCGCGTGATTATCGATAAACGGTGATGAATGAGTCAGTCAGTGGTATTTATTATGTACGTCTGTCTACTTTGATTCATTATATAGATAATATGTACATTACGTTGTTTATGCCTTGCAATACAATACAGAATTTTTACAAGCTTCAAAATAGTTGCTTTAGAAAGGGTGATAAGCAAAATTCTGCTGCGAACCAGCAGAACTAAGAATTTTTTTTGCCAGTAACTTGTATGAGCAAAAAAATACCCATTTATACATTCACATACTGTACTACGTTCATAGTATGTGTTGGATATTGGTCATATGCTTCTGATTGGTAATTAGAATCGGAGGGTTCCCTGGAAAAAAGAGTATCAAAAATGCATATGCACTACTATTAGCAATTTTTTCTGGTCCACTACTTCCAACTTTTTTTTTCAACGCAGTTCATATATATTTCGAGTTCATTTTTCAGATCGTTTGTCGTGCTAATAACACCGTGGTTCTCTTGTTGCCAGTAGCGGTATGTGCAGTATGTTATGCGTATTTATTTCCATTAGAATATAGTGGACAAAATTAAAAACTGGCGCTTTTTTCGTAAAAATGGGAAAGGGGGAAACGTTGCTCCTGGGGCTGATATTAAATTGCATGTGGTATTGAGGAGTGCAACAGTATGCAGGCGTATGTTCTGCATCTAGTCGTTCCCTTCTCTATTACCCTTCTACCCTCTTCCTCATTTCAGTACTCCCCCCCCCCTCCCTACACCCCCATTTATTACTTCACACCCGTTGTCGGCCGTTCAGAATAGGCCTGACGATTTCATTCAGCTCTTAAAAAGGAAACGTCGTTGCATATCTGAATTTAGCGCGTGTTTTTTAATAGTAAATACCCGAACAATTTTTTTCCAGCACAACTTGCACACCGGCAGGTTGAAATCGTGCGTGAAGTAACCACTCTCCCCCCTTTCGATTACTTTTCACTCCTCTTCCTCCCTCTTGCATTATGTTTCGTTCTATTGTCCTCGTTGCACATGCAATTACTGAGAGCGCAATGTAAAAAACAGAACGACAATTAATATTGTTCATTATTAAACATTGGAAATTCACACTTTCATTTTTCCGTGCTTTTTTCTCTTACTGCCAAGCAAAGCATGAAAATTGTGCAATTTTTTTGGCGCTCGCATATGCATGAAGTGAGTCATTAAACATATGCACGGTGTGAGTGAGTGAGCACACCTGAATTGCAGCATACCATACCTTACCATTTATGTTGGACGCGCACATCAACATTCAAACGAGTTTTGGTAATATTTGAGAAAAACGTGGATGCAGCAGCGGTAATGAAAAACGGCCCCTACGCTAATAGAGCCTAATTATCGTTTGTGCTAGTAGTGCCCGTATGTTAACCATCACTTGCTAGGGTAGGCTTCACACACAACCACCATCTTGGTTGGCACGAAACGCAGCGGCACCTCCATCGATCAAAAAGCAATTTTCGCTCGTTTAAATTTATTATTCGTGCTGATAATCGCGCGTATTTGTTGATATGCATTGGACGAGCATGAATATTCTCGTCTGCTAATAAACGTGTGAGAATTTCAACGCTGCCATCGGCCTAATAAAACGCGGCCGTTCGATTTGTATTATTATGGAAATAGTATAGCCATCGCTGTACTGCTCGCTACCATAAATAATATTTCAACTCCATTGCTACCGCAATACATATCAGTTACCTCCGTTATCTGTTAGAATATTTTAATTTAGAGATGTTGCGGCAATCTACGCTAAAAACCCGTTAATGCTAAAAAATACGACAATCAGTCCAAAGTCACACTTTTTCTGCTACAAAAAAATCTCCTTTAGCAAGTGAACTTGTATTATAACTTATAGTCTTTAAGGCTGAATAAATAGCGAGATGAGACACCTTTGGAGTCAGATTGACGCAAACTGTGCGTTCCGGCACTCTTGGAAGATAAGGGAACGCCGTTCCCTTGCGTTCCCACTGAAATTAACCCCTGATTATAAGTGAGTATGCCTAAGCATCTTGTATTTTTTTAATACTTGTTGCATGTTCCACTTTAGTGACAATTAGTGACCATGAACAACTGGTATCTAGTGGGATGTAGCTGAAATTTCTCATTGATTTTTTTACAAATTCAGAAAAAATTTGCATTTTTTCGTGAATGCGATTATTAAGGACCCGACAGGGCCTTATTGAAACCATGCTATTGTCCGTCCGTCCGTGCTCTAGCTCTTGAAAGGAAGATTTCAAACTCTTGAAACTTAGTGTTTAGCTTCCTAGTAGTTCAGGTAAGGTCCCTATGGATTTTGGACTTTAGGGGTCGAATATTGAAATAATTATATGAAAAATAGGTCGACACTAAAGCAGCTAGTTTAGTTTTAGATATTTAAATCATATCGTTTCACAGTCATTTGAATACAACAAAAATGAAGCGAAATATGAAGATTGCTGCACAGCCAAATTAGAACCTTTCATTTTTACAGTGCAGGAGCGTTTATTTTTTATTGTGTTGAAAACCTTTTCTTTAAATTTTAATTTCCTTAAATTTTAAATAATCAAAAAGAAAAACTATTGAGGAATGCTGTATGAGATCTATGGATCTGAGAATAACAACTGCAATATTGCAAGAATTGCTAATGTTCATTTTCTTGTTAATCAGGAAGTATATTATGATGTTGACAGAAATAATAGAAGTTGAGTGGTGCATAGGCACATTTTTATCAGTACAACGACTGATAATAATAATTTCATGTAAATTGTAGTTTCTCTAGCTGATCTTGGTCAAACTACAGAACTACAGTTGCATAATTTTTTTTGAGGATGAAGTACACATAGGTCTGAGACCTGTGCGTGGGTAATGAGTTGGATGATGGTGATTGATGAGCTGGACCTACATTTTTAGGTGGGTTCCGAACCATCGGAAAATGATTTTATAGCTGAGAACAGTGTCGTTTTTGCTGGCCAATCTAATCGGCCACCCTTACAAAGAGTGCCCAGGAGAACGCAGCTTATCTATCTTGATTGAACAGATACCTGCTAAGGCTTACGGCTATCACTTCCCAAACGGCCCTACCACCTTTTAACCAAGCATTATCAACTAAACAGAATAGATCTAAGGATAAAATTCTTTATTATTTAATAATAACAAACTTTTCGATTTGAAATTCACTAAAAAATGACATCTTCCCAACAGTCACTTCCCGACTCAATTATTATAATCTATATGTAATCTATGGGGAGCAGCGTATGATACTCATTTAAATAAGTTGTTCACAATTCAAAAGCTTATCATAAGAGCTGCGCTGGGAAGGCCCAGGCTTTATCCCAGCAAAATGATCTTTGAAGAAATTGACTTACCCACGCTTCGGCAAACGTACGTCACAAATTTAATTTTATACATCAATAAAAATACAAAATTATTTTCTCCTCGTATTATCCCATATAATATACGTCCAACAGCAGCTAATGCATTTAATATAAATCTTACTGTATTAATGACTTCCAGACGCCAATTTGAATATCAGTGCAATAGATTGATAAATGAAATTCCGGAAAATTTTATTAAGGACAAAATAACAAAAAATAAACTAATATTAATAAAATTATGGGCAAAAGAGAATTATTATTTTAAACTTACGAACTAAATAATGGAATTGGTACCTAGTGTTTACAAAGTATGGTGCATTACAGCTTCTTGATTTGTCCAAAATAAATATTTGATGAGCGGTAGCTGTTAAAACATGAATAACAGAATAAGGAAAATATATATTAAGTTAAAAGAAGTAAAAAGTGAAATTTTGACATTGACAATATTTATATTTATTCTACTTCTGTTTAAAAATGTTTACTGTATTTAAATGTTTCATTTGGTCTGTATTTTAAATTTTTGTAATTTCGTATGTTTTGTTTTATAACTCAAGTTATTTATTTATACTCAAGTTATAAAGGTCTCATTAATTTGGTCTGTATTTTAATTTTTTGTAATTACATATGTTTTGTTTTATAATTTGAGCTATGATCATTTGTATTTTATATTTTGCTTTATCATGTACCTGATATATCTCACCTAATATGCAAGTAGCCTATATTTCATTATAGAACTCGTGGCTAGAGCACAAGGTTTTTCTTATTCTAGCCACGCCAATGTATAATTTATATTATGTATTATTTCTGTAAATATTTATTATATTGGCAATAAAGTATTTATTATTAAACCAGCAAAGAATGCCGTAATTGTAAGTTTTTTTTCGAGGATAAGCCCACATAGGGCTGAGACCAGTGCGTGGGTAATGAGTTGGATAATGGTGATTGATGAGTTAGACCTATAGTTTTAGGTTGGTTCCGGACCACCGGGAAGTGATTTTACAGCAGAGAACAGTGTCCTTTTTGCTGGCCAATCTAATCGGTCACCCTTACAAAGAATACCCAGGAAAACGCACCTTATCTCTATCTGATTGAACAGATACCTGCTACGGCTCACGGCTATCACTTCCCAAACAGCCCTACCAACTTTTAACCAAGCATTATCAACTAAACAGAATAGATCTAAGGATAAAATTCTTTATTATTTAATAATAAACAAACTTTTCGATTTGAAATTCACTGAAAAATGACACCTTCCCAAAAGTCACTTCCCGACTTAATTATTATAATCTATATGTCTCACCGACATAATTAATTAGATTTATGAACAATTTATTTATTTTACAGTTGGCAATTCAGCCACATACTTAGTATTTAAAATTTTACTCCTCTGCTAACTCTCAATGGATAATCATTCAATGTTGGTGAAATTTCCTAACAATTACTTTCCCTTGAATGTGCGTTCGGTTGTGAAATCGTCGGTCATTTAGAGCTTTAAACGACTATCAACTTATTTCAATGAGAATATTGCTAGTCAATTTAGACAGCCATGGATCATCGGCTCCATCCATAGATCATGGCGCAGTAAACACCCCCAGCAGCCTCCACCCACAATTGAGCGATACTCAAAATCAGGTGGAATAAAAATGGAGGTAGCATTTTGAAAATTGCGCCCGGTTAGAGTGGTTAATGCTAGTCGTTTTTTGTACATGGTGTCGGTTAGGGGTTGAAGTGCTGTGGTTAGAGCCGAGGGAGGGAGGGGTCTGATAGATGCCTGTCAGAATCAGGGCTCATGACTAATCTGACAACATTAACTAAAAATAATAGCAAACGATTCATCATTCTGCCCAATCGATTTGCTTGCTGTGCGTGCTGCGCCATGTTGCCAAATCTTTAGTCACTCTTTCCTCCTCACCAAATCTTTAGTCACTCTTTCCTCCTCACCACCAATTAGCCGCCATTTTTTAAATATTGGTTAGCCTGGGTGTGCCTGTAGGCATGCAGTTAATTCATCTTTTGAAAATAATTATTGGATAATTACCGAATAATAAAACTTTAATCCTCAGATTATTTGAATCTGTGTTCAGACTTACCTAATTTATTATTATTTATTATTTACTATTTATTATTTATTATTTATTATTTATTATTTATTATTTATTATTTATTTATTATTTATTATTTATTATTTATTATTTATTATTTATTATTTATTATTTATTATTTATTATTTATTATTTATTATTTATTATTTATTATTTATTATTTATTATTTATTATTTATTATTTATTATTTATTATTTATTATTTATTATTTATTATTTATTATTTATTATTTATTATTTATTATTTATTATTTATTATTTATTATTATTATTAGACGTAAAACTCCGAAAGTGGAAGACGCTGAGTAAAGATGGTTCATCTTTTACACTTGTTCTTCTTGTTTGCCCACCAGCTTTTCATTTTTTGTGCGAATTCAGCTTTTCTCTCTTCACTCCATTTCGTTCCAACTCTTGGAGGTTTTTTCTCTGGTTTAACTTCCCATTTATAAAGTTTTATTCTGAAGTTTTTTCTATTGAAAATTACTTTGTACGTTATTTTGTCCAGTACTAAGTATTTCTTAACATTTCGCCTCCATGACGGTATCCATTTTCCACCTAATTTATTAAAGTTGTTATTTTGCCTTATAAGAGTCATTTTTATGTGTGAATGATTTTTGCTTATAAGTCTATTTTTGTATATGAGTTATGATAATCAATTATTTTTACTAGCCCATAAAACAAAAATGAACTCTTAATGAAAAATTTTAGATTTGAAAAAAATGAATTTTATAGTCAAACTAATAGTAGACTTCAGAAAATGCACAAAATAACTAAAAGCACTATTTGACTGTTGAACAGATTTTCATTAGAATGAAAGCATGGTTCAGAAATGATTTTTCCATCAGATTAAAGAATAAGGATGATTAAGTATCAAAGTATGTATTCTCGAATTATTTCTTACCAATGATTGTATTTCAGAATGAAAATTTTGTAATTTATTAAATGAAAAATCTGTAGATTGTGCGCTTATCAAGGCTGGCTGGCATTGGAGCTTTAGAGAGCTTGTCTAGTTACTGTCCACTACAGTTAGATATACTATTAGCTTGCTCTAAATATAATACAGAAATATTAGTGGATCATAGCGTTATACGCTTGTGCATAGAAAGAACTTCATCAAGGCTGTACTGGCTGGCTCCACAGCTTTTGAACTTACTCAATACTTATATTATAGAGCTTGCTGAATTTTATAACTTTGGAAGTTTGTTTATTCTTTTGCATGCAGACATACGCTCAAAGCTGCTTTCTTGACACAATTGTCATTGAATCAATTTTAGCGGTAGAAACGAATGAATTATTAAAGATAGAGAATAGAGAGAAAAACAAAAAAAATTAGAAAATAAATATAAAAATAGAATTGCTAGGAAATTCAATTTCTCTGTAGAATTGCTGTACTATTTTATAAATTGTTAACTTCTAGATTGTTGAAAAATTTGAAAATTTGTCAAAGTATTGAGTTTGAACTTTGAGATATAGTCAAGCTTATACCACTATTTTATTCAGCAAAATTCTGGGTCAAGTGGAAAGGGGCAGTTTCTGCTACAGCACTTCTGTTTTGCAAAAAATCTAAATAATAATGTCAAGTGCTCGAAGACAACTACCTATCAATATCGTACATTTTTTAATGCATACAAAACATGAATTTAGTCTGAATCAAAGTTGCTTTATTAATTCAATAATTTAGAAGTTTGAAAAAAATCATTGCAGCTTCACATTTATTTTTTCTTCTACAGCCAATCAATTTCTTCCTTTGTGGTGAACATTTTAAATATGTGTCTGCATTTGTAAATTCTAGCATTGAATCATTCCTAACTATCAAAAATCACTGTGATATATCAAGTAAGACACTGAGAAGACAGATGAGCCTGCAAATTTCGGAGTGTTTACATTTCCGTATTTTTGCTTACACACACACGCAAAGTTCCTGTTTTCTTGTCAGTTTCAATCATTCTTGAAATAACTTTGCACTCTGCGATCTGTTTAGATAGGTGGAAGACTGACAGACACATCTAGTCAAAGTAACTCCGCGAACTGAAGGAGTTGGCCGTATGTTGTTACAAGCAAGAGAAATTGCATGAACAAGGGGATGCGTGTGTGTATATATACTGTATATGTATATATTATTGTGCGCTGTATTACAGTTGGTGCTGTGGTGTTATTTTATAAACGGACGATAATAGGGAACAGGAGTCCAGTGATAACATTGGTGGTGCTCATTCGGGGAGCAGGTGTAATGAATGGTGAGGGGGGCTGTGGTGTGATGTGTGGGTAGAGTTGATCCAAACCACAATTTGAGAGTATTTCTACTGTTGCATCTGTATCTGTTGACATTCAAAAATAATTCTTCAGCAATCTCCTGGATCTGAAATAGCTAATTATAATTATGTTGTAACCACTCATTGCTAATTTATTTAATTATTTATTATATTAATTTAATTATCTATTAAATAATAAATTATTATTGAATGTTTATTAAATAATTATTTTATTTTATTATTTATTTAAATATGCATTACTAATTTGAACAAGTCATTTGAATCTCTTTTCTGAGTTGTAAACAGTATTTTATTTATCTTGTTCTTCTGTATAAATACAGAACAAAATTTATCACACTGCAATTTCACAAACAAATCATTATTATATAACATTTTCTCATAGCTAGAGACTTTCAAAACTTTCTTCAGTTTGAGTAGTTGGTTCTACATAAAAAGAAATCCTTATTATAGTTTCTTATTTTAGTTGAAATTTTATGGTACAAACGGATATCGACCAACGTCAATAAGTTTTTGATTTAATAATAATTTTTATGTGGTATTTTATTTAATTCGGAACCTGTCTTACTTCTATTATAATCTTGAAAAAATCTCATTTAAGTTCCAGAAATTTGTCCCAACTCAATTAATTCTCTTTGCTAACATTGTAACCAGCTAAGAAAATATTTTTTCTAAAATAGTTTGTAGAATGCAATTTATAGAATATTTCGTGGAGATAAACGTATTATCTTCAGTACCTTTGATATCTTCATGAAGCAATATAATCTAGAATATTTCATGTTTTGGTTCAAGAAATTTGTCCCGAATCAATTAATTCTCATTGATAACATTAGAGCCCATTTAAGAATATTTTTTTCGATAACTTGTCTACTCTGAAAATAGAATATGAAACTTCACACTTCAGAGAATAAATTTTATAAATAAATAAATATTTAATTCAATAAAGTTCACAAATCATACAAATTGCAAAAAAACGTAACAATATTTTACTAGATTAGATTAAAGGCACTGCTAAGAAAACAGTCATTGAATCAATACTGCTTGCTGAAAGAAAAATCTTTGTCTGCATTCATGATTTTTCTTTTGTAATAGATTCAGATATCAATAGCTCTATTAAAATCATAAATTTAATTTTTTAATCAACATGGAGATTTTTAGGTTCTTGAGTAGTTTTGATAACTTGAATCTTGTGCTTATTTCAAAGCTGTTTTCCTTTGAGAAAATATTTATTTACCATTTATTACATTAATAAATTAAGCTAAAACGTTTAAAATGTATAAAACGTTTCATTCAACAGTGGAGGGATAACCGAGTGCCGTAGCAGGTATCTTTTCAATCAGAGATAAGCTACGAAACTCCTGGGCCTTCTTTGGGTGACCAATTGGATTAGCCAGAAAAAAATACTCTGTTCTCTGCTGTAAAATCACTTTCCGGTGGTTCGGAACCCACCTAAAACTGTAAGTCCAACTCATCAATCACCATCATCCAATTCATTACCCATGCACAGGTCTCAGTCCTATGTGGGCTTCATCCTCCGAAAATAAATTTTTCTTTGGGATGATTTTTATTTACCAATTTTTTTCATATTTTACTAACTTTACTACTTCCCTAACTTAATGCATGTGGCTGCTAGAGGGCCTAGTAGACCCCAGTCCAGGAGTGGCCTTCGTTTTATAAATTTGGCCCGGTTAGGTTAAGTTAGCAGACCGTGGCGACCAACCGGTGGTAACTGGTGCCGGCTGCGGCTTACCTGACCGCTGTCAATTTATTTGCCGTTCGCCGCTCTGTTATTTTCTACATCTTGTTGATGTAATTAAGCAATTTGCTCTTAATTGGTCCCAATTATTGATGGCGGTGCCTTTTAGCGCTTCTCATTGACTTCACTGACCTGCCTTTATTTATTTTCTTGATTTTTTTTAGGTTAGGTCAGGGATATTTCAGGTAAAAGCAGGAAAATGTGTTGAAAAGTAAAATCAGCATGATTGAAAGCGAAAATTCTCAACTTACGTTTCACTTTACTAGGTGTAATTAAGGGAAGTGATAGCCGAGTGCCGTAGCAGGTATCTGTTCAATCAGAGATAAGCTACGAAACTCCTGGGCGCTCTTTGTAAGGGTGACCGATTGAATTGGCCAGCAAAAGGACTCTGTTCTCTGCTGTAAAATCACTTCCAGTTGGTTCGGAACCCACCTGAAACTGTAGGTCCAAACTCATCAATCACCATCTTATTCCCCACGCACAGGTCTCAGACCTATGTGGGCTTCATGCACCGAAAAAAATAAAAATTGATGTTATGTCACTTTCTTGTAGGCCCCTACAAGATATTAGCATCTTACTCTAGTTTTATTCAACCTATAGTTTTGTAAATGGGTCAAGTCAATTATCATGAATAATACTTTTTAAATTAATATTGTCCAGAAATTTTTATATTTTAAAATAATGATTGAACCAGCACAGAATTCCTTAATTGTAAGTCTTTTTCTAGGATGAAGCCCTCATAGGTCTGAGACCAGTGCGTGGGTAATGAGTTGGATAATGGTGATTGATGAGTTAGACCTATAGTTTTAGGTTGGTTCCGAACCACCGGGAAGTGATTTTACAGCAGAGAACAGTGTCTTTTTTGCTGGCCAATCTAATCGGTCACTGTTACAAAGAATGCCCAGGAGAACGTAGCTTATCTCTATCTGATTGAACAGATACCTGCTAAGGCTTACGGCTATCACTTCCCAAACGGCCCTACCACCTTTTAAACCAAGCATTATCAACTAAACAGAATAGATCTAAGGATAAAATTCTTAATTATTTAATAATAACCTACTTTTCAATTTGAAATTCACTGAAAAATGACTTTTCTCAGATAAAATTATACAGAATTTTATATCAGAATTCAGATAAAATTACATTACCTAAAATTCAGGTATTTTATCATCGGTTTAGCTACAGGGTAAATTGAAGTTTTATTGCTATTCTGAATTGACTAATGTATACTAGAGTGCTATTTATTAATTTTTTCAAATGTACTAGTCCATTTCCTTATCTGTTTAAATCTTTCAATTTTTACTTATTACTATGATTCTACTACAAAAAAATTAGGTGCAAGTAGATACATTTTTTTAAATATTATTTTTCCAATTTTTATTAGTCTGTTTCAACATCATTTCTTGAATGTATAGAGATCCAAAAGCCAAATCCAAATAACATATTTTTTAAAACTTTGTATCTTATTGAGAAATAGCGACAATCATGTAATGAATCAAATTTTGTTTAATGATAGGCAATTTACACAGCAACACTTTCATAGAATGTTCGTAGTTTGAGTTTCCTATCAACCTACCTATTCCAGCCAAAATGAACGGGGATTGCTCAACAACATTGGGATCGAATAACAGCTCTCCACAAAGTAAATCTCGATTAAAAATCGATAAAAAAACGTGACGAAATCGCAGTAGTGTTTGTCCGGCAACTGGATAGTAGCACTCGTTCAAAAAGTAATAACAAACAAATTATTCTGAAATTCTAATTCGTCGATTTTAATTGGATTTCGCACATAACACCCGCTTGCAACTGACGAAGAAAGTGCTGTAACATAAATTAATAAAACAAAAAGCGAGAAAAAAACGTCGGAGAAAGATCGAAACGTTGAAAAAATCAAATCAACTGTCCGGTTCTCCGGTGGTGGTATTTTATACGGCGAGATCGTGTATAGGTTACAACGGAATCTACATACAAACAACAAATGGATCCAATTATAAATTAGACAATCCAACAACGACAAAATTTCGGATGTTTGCTTGTGTGTGTGGGGTGTGTGTGCACGTACGCGTAGGTACGCCAGGGCATCAAGACTCGATATAACGCGGACAGAACGCTGCGACTTTTTATTATTATTTTGATCGTAATCGGAAATTGAAGGCAACACCACTTAAAATTCGTCCAATTTCATCGTGACGCCCCCCCCCCCCCCCCCACCATACCCCCACTCCAGTCCCAGGCCGATTACACACGGATCAGAATTGGATGGCGTCGTACGCTGGACTGGCGAGATCAAAAATTAAATTTAAAATATTGCGAGTGCAGAAAAATAAACTCGACGCTACCGTTGCAGCGCGGACGCGTCGGAAAAAGTTTTTCCCCAAACGAATAACAATTAACACTCGACTACTCTTTCTCACTCCCTCCCACTCTATTTCTCCCAGCCCCAAACCACCATGCAACTTCATCCGATCAGTCTCACAACGTGCCAACCAATAACGCTGATCAGTTTTTCCTAATTACGGGTGACCGCCTGTAGGCTACACCATAGGTGGAGGACAATCAGTCTAATTGTGGCTGCCAACACTGGAAATCACCTGCTTTTCTGTAAATTCGTTAATCGGCTAATAACTCAGACTGAAGAAGAGGTTGCCATTATGTTATCTTACAAACAAAACAGCAACAAACGAACACAGATACACTGCTAAACATAAATGAAAAAAAATCTTATAAAACCAATTCATCAACGGATCCTGGTGAATGATTATGAATGAATTAAATGTTCATTTTTCTTCTCATAAATCAAGAAATCAAATGAATTAATGATAGAAAATGAATGATTGGTACACTTCATTTTCATTTTTCCTTTCTATTAATTCTTTATTTATTTATTTTTTTTTTTTTTTGAGGATGAAGCCCACATGGGTCTGAGACCGGTGCGTGGGTAATGAGTTGGATGATGGTGATTGATGAGTTGGACCTACAGTTTTAGGTGGGTTCCGAAATTTTTCTATTATTAATTCTATATTAAAAAAATGACAGGGTTTATTTCATATTGATTAGCTTTTCAAAAGAAAAAATTGATACTTTTTAACTAGAATATATTGTTGTGAATTACAGTGAAAAATAATTAGGCTGAATGGAATTGGTAGTGAAACACAACCATACTCGGTTGAGGCTGTCTGTAAATTCTATTTGTATTTCTTCCAGGTAAACAGCATAGTACATTTTTTTTCAAATAGAAATGATAATAACTTTTTGACATGTCTCCAAAAAAATGGAGGAATAATAAATAAAATTGATATCTCGAAGTGACTGGACAAGTTAAATAAAAAATAAATATTATTATTAATTAACGTTGGAAATGTAGGATATTAATGTAGGATCACGAATAAGTCAGCATTATGCTTTGATTATTGCCGAAAAGTTCGAATTAGAAAACGAATGCTCCTTTTGTGTTACTTGAATGGAAACTGAAAACGTTTAGAGTAGGCCTAGAGCTTAATAAACTACAGTTTAGCTTAATTTTCGTATACCTGCATCGTAATTCACATTTCCTTGGGATTAAAAATTATGGTGAAGAAGGGTATACTTTTAGAAATGTAACATGGTAATAGAAATTGGAGAGTGTGACAGAGATAGGGAGTGAGTGAGAGAAATGCAAGTTCTTGTCGGTCTTTGCTCCTCAAAAATGACTACGAATTGACATTCTAGACGTTGGAGCAAATTGTATTCGGCTTGGCGAGTTCAATCGAATGTAGATGGAGACTTGAAAGACGAAAGGGTCAGACTGGCAAATTCGATTGAGATTGTGGACGGATGTTAATAGGGAGGGGTTTTGGGGGGGTTGGGCACCCCCATTTGATAGCGGCCTTGCAGACGTTCAAAATTTTGTTAGAAAGGAGGGTCTGGACTTTGGACATCGCTAGCGCCTTTCGGCGTCTTGTCTTTTGTGCTTGGCGGCAAGTCGGAAACAAAAATGTACAATTAAGGGACGAGGCAAGTGCTAAGTTCAAAGGGCTAAGGGCGTAATAAGAAGGGGATGGGAATGAGAGAGTTGAGTGAATAAGAGGAAGGGAGTGAGTTAGAGAGAAATAGCAACAGGTCGCCCAAGTCTTGAATGACAGCCGCAGACTGCAAGTACTTGGAAAAGTCGGAGAAAAGTCCCCTGAAGGCTTTCCCACCGGATGACTCGTACTAAATTGCTCATCCCTCTTTCACTCTCTCTTTCTTTCTCTCTTAGTCCCGTTCTCGAGTATCCCATTCCTGATACGCTCGCTCTCTTAACTATGTTGACCATCAGTCACTTTGGCAAAAGGTCCCCCTCCATGGGTGAGACTTCAAGAGAACCCCGGTAAGTCCAGCGCAATATCTTCTCCAACCAAACACAACTTGCACTCTGATTCTATCCGGACAATTGCGCCTAACCATATTTACGTTATGTTGGATTTTGTCCTCTGCGCTTTCAAACAGAAAGTAATCTTGAAATTGTCATTCGATTTCAACGAAAACTCAGTAATCGAGTTTTGAGTTCAAAGATTATGCTATGGGTCAAGTTCTGTTGTAGAGGGATTACATTATGCTCAAATTGTAACTTTTTAGAATCGCCTGTGGAAATTTTCAAGATGAATCAAAGACATTTTGACTATAGAAAGTTGAATTTTGATCAGAATTCAGATCCATCTATCATTGTAACGGCACCAAAAATCTTAAATAACTGATTTTGTTTCATTTTACAATTATTTCCCTGTGAAAGATCCAATAATCGATGATAATAATTACAATTGCAAAATCAAAAATATGCTGTGGTGTAGTGTATGACAGATAGGAGTAGCGTTATACTACCATTCAAAGGATGTTTTTGATTTTGCGAAGGTGATTATCGAGTATTGGGTGCTTTACTGTGCAGCTGCTACATATTTTTGATCTACTCTTATATTAACTATGTTTTATTTTGTATCAAGTCTAGGAACAGGGATGAGAATACAAAACAAATGTGTATTAATCCGAGTCACCGAGTTTTGGCCTACTGCTTTTAGCGTGACTTCTTTCTTCTACCAGTTCAATAACTTTATGGAATTCTAAAATCAATTTCGGTGTTCATACAATCAACTTAAAGTGCCTAAGATTTTACTTCAAGAGTAGAATTCGTTCTACTCTTCAAAAGTCGTTAAATTTACAATAATAATTTAATATTAACAACGCAGATCGTTATGGAACAAGAAATCTAAGAATGAAATATTCCATTTGAAATAGAGTCATTAATATTTTTTATTCATGTCAATATTAGCTTCTGCATGATGAAAAATCAATAATTATTACTCTTTTTTTCAGGTAAGAATCAAATCTTTTAGTGAGCCTGTCCTTGAGAAAGTTCAGTAAGTAAGATGACTATAATTATTTTATCAATAAATTATTTGTTGGCTTATTGTCTTAATTTCAAAATAGTCCGCGTTCTCAAGATTTTAGGTTTATAACTTTCTTCCACTGCTTCAATGACTTAGAATTCTAAAATAAATTACGATGTTCATACGATGTTATTTTAACTTGATTTGTATAAGTTTTTCTCTCTGGTGGCTCTTGCTGGCCTCGCATTTCCCGTAGATAGATGATCATCCGCAAACGATTAAGCCTTTTTTGTTTCTTTTTTCTTTTTTTGTCTCTTATATTTTTGGCTGTAATTTATTTTTTCTCTATTTTTTCGAGTTTTATTTGTCTTCTATACACCTTATAAAATTCTACCAATTCAGACTCTTCTTCGCACACAGACATTATAGCCCATGTGAAGAATATTTTTCTCTGGCTTTTGTTGTTATTTATGTACTTGTTTTTCAAAGAGGAAATGAAGAACAATTCAATTCAAACAGTGAATGAATCTGTCAACTTATTTTGTGGGTTAAAGGCTTGACACAAGATATTCACAAGGAAATTCTCAAGGTCTGACACAAGGTGTAATGAAGCAGGAATACGACTAAGGAAAAGTAGCAGATCATCTTAAGTCCTCTGATTCTGTCACTATACTTAAGCTATATTAGATCAACACAAAAAAAAAATAGCAACATATAGAGCCATAAACCATCTCCCAACGCGTGCCGTTGTCGATTCGTGTGCGTGCGAGCGTTTAAAAGGCTAGTTGTGGCTTGTGCGCATGCTTGCTTCTCTTCTCCAGTTTCCTGGCAAAAAGTCTGAAACCCCCTTGACCCTCCAACCCTGCGTCAACTTTACGTTATACTCGTGTAGGCTACAACCTTCCCTGGCTGTAGAGGTTATTAACTATGTATTATATCATTTTTCCGTGTAGGACAACTAGGGGACTTTTTTGTTACTCGGGACACAAAAGTGACGTGAAATCTGTATGTTTCAGTTTCATTCGCGCGTTGCAATCGCCGAAAAAAATTGATCGTAATTTTTTCGGTTTTGATGAATAAACGATGACAACAAAATAAGAGATGACCGTTGAAAAATCGCGATGGCCGTGGAAAAAATCTTTTTTTTTGCTGGCGCAGACCTTACAGGCATCAGCTTGTGGATTTTTTAATAAAATAGTTGAATACTGTAGAATGACTGTATTATTATTATTATTATTATTATTATTATTATTATTATTATTATTATTATCATTATTATTATTATTATTATTATTATTATTATTATTATTATTATTATTATTATTATTATCCTGAATTGAAAGTGTCTTCAAATTTGAATGTAATGGCCAATAAAGCATTATACATACATACTAGAGACTAAAGAAGAAATAATTAATTTTTTATTTTTCGTAATTTAAAATATATTAGACTAATGATATTATCTTTGCTGATATAGAAAAAAATCACCATACTAATGAAAAAGAAGACGAAATTGTCAAAACCACATTTATTAAAACTTCGAGAAACTAGTTTCGGTTGTTACACCATTATCAATCTCAATCAAACCGAACGAGTTTGATTGAGATTGATAATGGTGTAACAACCGAAACTAGTTTCTCGAAGTTTTAATAAATGTGGTTGTGACAATATCGTCTTATTTTTCATTATGGATACCTTCCACAATATCACCTTCGCCATTACTAAGAAAATCACCATCCTATTAACGTTTTGGGTCACATAAGACTCTAAATTGAGACTCAAAAATTCTGAAATTAGGGTTTCAATAGTATAGGTATAGAAATAGAAATAGAAATTAATTTATTGACATAATAACACTTTACAATGCATGGTCAACGTCAAGGTGATAATAATCTATTAAGTGCTGTACACAGAAATTAACATCATATTGGTGTACGTACACACATTGAACAATGAACACAATATAGGCAATTAAAAACATTTAAGAGGCATGACAATATCAGATATTAGGTGTTCAATCGTATAGATTTAGAGTAGAAGCTTTAGAAGCTTAGCTTTAGATTTAGGGTAGAATAGACAAAGGCCTACATCCGTTTAGGTTCAGTTATAATAAGAGTTCGCGTTTGGTTCCATATGGTGAATTCTTAGAAAAAAGTAATGATACGTTTGACAGAATTTTGAACTTTTAGGACGACACCCTGCTTCCAGGTAGAATCATTTGCCTGAAGGCAATAGCTTCGAAACAAAATCAGATGTGCTGAGAGAAAAGATTATTATGTGCTGGAAGCAACTGTTTTGTTAGGTGTTGATATTATACCTGTGTGTGGTACCTCTTGAAAAAATTTCAAATGCTTTGTCTAAAACGGAACACAGCGCTGCGAGACAAAATGTGTCGACGTGTGTAAAGCCTAAAATACAGTGCGTTCATTAAGTCGCGCACATCAAAAAGATTGTGAAGTAATGTATTTTATTTGATATTATTTATTTATTATTGTTATAAATTTTATAAACATATATACTTATATACTAACATAATATACTTATTTCCAACACTTTATGTCTTATGACATATGTTCAAAATGGCTGCCTTCTTCATTAATACATGCATGAATGCATTTTACCACGTTTGTTGACACTTTGTGGAGTACGCCTACACTAATATTGTTATTCTGCTTGTAATTTTCATTTTCAGTTCATTCAGTGTAGAGGCCTATTTTTATAAACCCTTCCTTTAAGATAACCCCTACAGGAAAAAAACTGGAGTGGTAAAATACTGTTCAAGAAGAAACACTTGTTGCTCTTGGGAAAATGACATGTTTACCTTATCGTAATATGAACAATACTGCAGACCTGTTGTAACCTTTACATACAATAATGGGCTTTACATCTGTTGTTTATATTACCGATGGTGCTATCTTGTGGTAGCCACTAGAACTAATATAAAAAATTTACTATTTACAGATTTGTTTATTTGGATGTGCGCGACTTAATGAACGTACTGTATAAAAACAATTGAATGTTTACCACAAATGTTTACAAATCCACTGATTCTCTGATTCGTTACCGTTTCTCGAAAACCACTCAGCCAAAAAGTTGGTACACTTGTTCAGTTGAGACACCCTAGACGCGTGCTAAGAACGGGTTTTAAAAACTTCCCAAAATTGTCGTTTTTTAGAGTGTTTTAGCGTTCTCAAGAACTAATTGACCAAAAAGTTGAAATTTGGTAAATATATAAATTAAGTTTTGGATTTAGATACGTACTAACCAAGGCTTTTGAAACTTCTTCTAAAACATGCCCATAATTGACGTTTGTCTAGCGTTGTTTTAGGTTATCCCCTGCTGGTTTTGTACAAATTTGTCCCTCCGGGAGTCCATGGCGCTCAGCCTCCTGGCTAGACGATTAGAGCAACCAGAGCGAGCAAATGCTGTAAGTGAAATTCTTTTTTTCAAGGAAATTAGAAAGAAATAAGTTATAGAAATTTCCTATGTAACCCTTATTTGCTGCGCAAGTTCATATATTTTTAAAAAATGAAAAATAATATGAGATTTAATCTATTTTTTTATTATTAATACAATATTAAAAACAATAATCTTACTATTCTTATAAGGCTATCTCTTATCTTTCACCTACCAACCCCTTACCAATTCCAATGCTGTTTCCAGGTAGGCTATGGCTATGTTTGAACAGAGCTGAATGTAAAAGACCAATTTAGTACAAGTAAAACAAACCAACATTCATGTTCTGTAGCTGATACCATGCTATCGCTTACACCAATGAAATGTCTGCTGTGTAGTTTTTTTTTTTGTGGGGAATTGAAACGCTGCAGATGCTATGGCCTTCATTTTTCCCAAATCCCAGCCAATATAATTTACTTTTTTCAATTTTGTCACGCGCTCAGTCCGGTTTTCCATTTTTGATTCCTGCATTTACATGCTATGGTAATTAATTTTTTCGATCCGCGGTGGACCTTACATTGCAGAGAGGGAGAGTCACACACAGAGAAAGAGAGTGAGTGTGTGTTAGAGAGAGAGAGCGAATGAGTGAGAGTGGTGAGTTTGTATTTCACCTTTTGTTCGCTCCTACGCGTCTGTGCGTTATACTCTGTAGTACCAGGGTACCAATCCAGCACCTGCACGTGTTCGATTTTCTGCAGTTTCAAAAAAGTTATTTGACACGAAAAAGTGGAGTGGTTCAGGGCATCGTGTAGCTTGTGGTTATTTGGGGTATATACTGGACATCACTCTTGGCTCGAATAGGTCATATAATGAAGATTCCAAAGTGTAGGAGAAGAATCGCAGTCAACACAAACGGAGTAGTTGAAAACAACTTTTATTAATTAATTCATTATTAGGTAATTCCTATTAATTAATAATGGTCTAGATTCAGAGCTTTAATCATCCCTAGAGCACAGTAGAACTCCTCTAATCTTTCACCCTCAGTACTAGGAGTTTGTTTAGAATGCAAAAAGATCGGATTATCAGAGAGATGCCATTTTTTATTGCACAGTACATAAAAATACATTTTTACAATGAAATATACTATATTTGGACTTTAATTATGACTATATATTACTCTCTACAGTGAGATTGCAATATACTACTGATTGTGGCTGGAGAAAATTTTTATTAGTGTTGTGAAAAATTGCACAAATGTAGTGATTCTAAAGAATCACAAATTGTCAAAATATTAACATCTTAGGAAGCTTATGCTATGAAAGCCTACACTAATAAATAGGGAACTGGCAATTTATTGGTTTTTGAATATGACAATTCAAATTGTAAAAAAACAATTACTGGTTTCTGACTATTATTACAATATTTGTTATTTTAAATTGTTATTCATTAGGTCGAGGCCCACTCGTATACTGATTGTGGCTAATTTGTACTTAATTTTAGTGAATTAACAAAAATTTTTTTTGCTTCCTGGGATGTTAATCTCTATCTATAAAAGGATGATACCCTGACTCACTCATCAACGCAGAGCCAAAACTACTAGGCCTATGAACTTGAAATTTCGTATGAACAATCCTTAGAGGATTTCACCGTGCAATAAGAAAGGATTTTTCAAAATTCGCAATTTTAGGGGTGTTTTTAGGGGGTTAAAGTTTTGCCTATGCAAAGCACGGGTACATGGCTAGCTAGCTTACTGGGATCTTTTAATCATATGGAAAATAATTTGAAATTGTTCGATCTGCTGTACACGCTGTTCCAATGGACAAGCTGTTTATGTGTTTTGCAAATCATCATGCTAAAAACAACGTCTGTCTATCAAACCGGTAAACGTATGTTTGCCATATTGCCAATCATCTGTAATGGTCATGCTTTTTCAGTGCTCAGGTAATTTTTTGGGCGTACGGGATTATACTGACTTCAACCAATAACAAATGTTTAACACATGTTTTTTGTGATCAAATAAAAATTGAATATTCGAAATAAGGAAATTTGAATATTCAATTTGTTTATCAACTTTAGACAGTTTAAAAATTGTAACGTCTTCCCGAATTATTCCAGTTTAATAAAAATTATTGAGTACTGGCAATACCTCCTCTACGTCCTCATTATAATAACGTCTTCATTCAGAGGTGGTGATTAAGAAAACAAGGAAGCCTCTATGATCAGCTGGAAGAGCCCTAGGACTAAATTCTTTCCTAATTTGAAATGTAACCTCAGCGGGAGGTGGTGAATTATAAAATCAAGGAGAATTTTTATGAGAACGCAGCAACGCGCGTCGGGCCAGCTAGTATGAGTATAAATACCATGTTATTGGATCGATTCTCAAACAGAAAGGTAGTTGATAGGGGCAGAGTAGAAGAAGAATATTTGTCTCAAAAAACCATCATCCTAAACTTTCTCTAATTAAGAGCAACTGTAGGGTAAACGAAGCCACAATTATCGACGATATTCAAACCTAAGAAAAAATAAATAAAAATATTTTTTAACAATAAGTTTAAACATTATAATCAAAAGACGGTACAAATTAATTCACACAACACAAGATAGATCTTTTATATTTTCCTTGGCGGAATACTTGATGAATAATCTAATATCTAAAATGACACTGTATTTCTATTTAAGATATGATTTTCACTCACTTATACTGGAGAATATCTCCAGTATAAGTGAGTGAAAATCATATGGAGGGTTGCATTTCACTTCTAAAGAGGCTGATGACGCTTCTCTTTAGAAGTGAAATGCATCCCTCCAGTATAAGTGAGTGAAAATCATATAGTTGATATACAGTGTCAGTTTTTATATTAAACTAAACAGATAATTAAAAAAACTTTTTGTTGTAAATTTAACGACTTGCAGTCAGTTTCAGTCTGCTAAGCTGCTAAGTTTTAACCTACATTTTTTTTGTAACCTAGTACCTAACTTATGTGATGAGCTACCTAGATGCTGTCTTGTATCAAGTCTAGTGAATTTTAATTTTAATTTCATATCTAAACTTCACACGTCGTTTTTTTCTTTCTTTTCTTTGTTTTTTTATTTGCTAATATTAATGTATAAAAATGCGATAATATTAATCTGACTTACATTTAAAATTAATCTAATATGAATATTAGCTTATTATATAGACTAGAGGACATAAAATATACTTCATAATATATAGATTGTATTAGTATATACGAGTATTGGTATATTAAAATACTATAATAATTATTCTATGTTTATTTATTTTCTATTCAATAATGTCAGTAGTATGCGACTCCTACCCGCACACGGACAAATGATCCAACCGGGGATTATATTCATAAAAAATTGCTTGTATGACGTTTTTTATAATTTTTTAATAAAGAAGAATTTGAATTTGAATTTAGATTGTGAATATATAAAAAATTTACTCACACGTGGCCGAACATTTTCGAGTTCTTAAAACCCATCTTCAAGCGCTTGAAGATGGGTTTCAACAACGTGTGAGTACATTTTTTATATATTCACAATCTAAAACTGACTGCAAGTCGTTAAATTTACAACAAAAAGTTAATTTTAACAACGCTATGGAACTAGAAAATTAAAAAACTCTAATTGGAGACATTCACTATGAAGGAGGAAGGAGTTCAAGGTCACAGATAAGTGTGATAAAGGGAATAAGGAAAAAGGGAAAGTGGAAGGGGAAAACAGGTGTAGGATTGAAAAAAAGGAAGAATGAATATGGTGTCTTACAAGAAAAATCAGATGTGATTCTTCCCAAAATTACTGCAGGTTATCACTACAGATATTACTTGTTGATATTGTCTATTACTGCAGATGATTTTCTCCTAGTTTTTACACAACTGCACCAAAAGTGCTCCATCTTGCACTTCACCTTGATGCAACAAAGTCATATCTGTTTGTGGGTAAAATCATTAGGAATGGCTTACTGTACTTCCGATGAGTTGCTAAGTTGAGCCCAGGCTTTGGAGACGGCAGACGCGTGCCACTGCATGCCTAATCGGATCGAAAAGGGTGCTCTCTTCTCTCTTCTCTCTTCTCTCTTCCTCCTGTACAACTTCTATGTGGCAACTCATTTAGAATGAAGCCACTTGCTACCCAAGCACGAGCAATCCTTCCGCCTCACTCCTCTCTACCTTTTAGCTCAATTCCATGCCAGGGAACTGAGGAAAACCTGTTGCTTTTCCATCCTGAAAACCTTCTACTGTTATAGAAACTGTACATTCTTCTACTCATCTGTGAATTAGTATGTTTGCATATGAATTCATCGAATTAACACTTTCTAATTTATTAAAAAGTCTTGTACTTGAGTAGTGAATGATACAGGTGGATGATTTTATGAGTGGACATAATTAAGACATAATGTCCTGTAATTTCAAGTGCCTGACTCTCCTACAGTTCAGTCACAACAGTGATGGCAGACGCGTCATATAAATTGCGGTTATATAATTTTATATACATTTTTATATTTTTTTCGGACAATGAAGCCCACATAGGTCTGAGACCTGTGCGTGGGTAATGAGTTGGTTTATGGTGTTTGATGAGCTGGACCTACATTTTTAGGTGGGTTCCGAACCACCGGGAAGTGATTTTACAGCAGAGAACAGTGTTTTTTTGCTGGCCAATCTAATCGGTCACCCTTACAAAGAGTGCCAAGGAGAACGCAGCTTATCTCTATCTGATTGAACAGAAAGACTAAAATTAAAAAAATAACAACATTCTTAGCAGTACACGAAAGAATATAACAATATGCTTAGCAGTACAAGAAACCCGTTAAACATTAAGGCATCAAGACATTGCATGTTGCACAATCGCACATTCCCCACAATTTTAGGCCTACAAATATGTGTAGGCCTGCCATACGATATATATATATATATATATATATATATATATATATATATACATCTTCCTATAAAAGTGGCAGCCGTAGGTAAAACATACTTTTGGCAGCCACCCTTGGGAGTGGAGTATATGTTGTTTTTATCGTGAATAGTGTCTTAAAACATCAAATTTAGGTCCAAAATCGGTTTTTCATTCTGATCAAGTCAATGAATAAAATGTTGCCTAACATTGTGCGGTTGTACTATCATATTGGCAGCCATCAACTTTCAGGTATTGTGGCAACCATTTGTATATTTTTAAATTGCATTTAAAGTGGCAGCCAGTGTATATATTTTTTTACAAATTCCAGCAATATGACAGCCAGCGACGTTGCCAATTTTATCATCAACAATTTATAACAACATTCTCAATCAGGCGTCATCAGCGACTTCCCCCCAGTCTTTCCTTCAGCCATTGTTAGTCCATCCCTCTCACTTATTACTCTTTCTCTCACAGAGGGACGGATATCAAATTGCGGTACGCTAGGCACATGTTCAGGGGCAGCAAGCTTCAGGGGGCGGCAAGACCAAAGAAAGCTAATGGCTCGAGCAGTTTCTTGATAACGTTCTTTGTTTTTCAATCATAAGCATTCAAAGCTAAAAGTTATATTTGCTTCAACTTTGAGCATGCACCGCAACATCCATTTTATTATTTTTCTTGTTAGATAAGATCATTTCCAGGAAAAAGTGGTACTTATTTATTTATTAATTTTTTACTCAAGTCTTTATTTTAAACCTGGAGGGCGGAATTAGGACGCAGCCGGTCCTCTCTATGCACTCATCCTTCCATATATAACATCATCCTTCCATAGTATTGAATGAAAAACTATGATTAAGTATTGCAACAACCTTACTAGTGTAACTTAAATTTAACCTGAGTTGCTACTTTATCGAAAATGCTCAAAGTAATTAACTACTTTAGCCTATTTAATACTGAATGTCAAATTGTCATCACATTATCATGGAACAATACAAGTGAAACAATTGGGGGAAATGCACTTTACAGTGGGTTCTACCTCCACCATGTACAATATTATAATACTCTATCTCTTCTTTGGTTGGTTCTACCGGTTTTATTGTAAACACAATTTTTGAAAAAATTATGATATATATAAAAAAAAAGTGTTTGAGATGTTATTTTCTTCCTAAACTTCACATTAAAATAATGTTTCATACATTACGACGACCTCTTAATATTCGAGATAGGAAACTTGAATCAAATATCACAGACAAAACTTGCAATAACGCAAAAGTTCGGATTTTCGAATTCATGAAGATAAGCATAAATTTTTCACCAAGAATGACCCAGATTAGATATGCATTATAATCTTATTGATTGTGTAAGGTTCACAATCATAAACATAATTATATTTTCACAAAATTATCCTGTTCATGAGACTAGGGTGATTATAGGATTCGAATGTAATGGGTAAATGAGATTGTCAATTTGATGCATAAAATATTTTGAAAAAATTGGTTAGTTTATTGAAATATTTTTGTACATAGGAATATAGTTTATAATATGTGCAATACATAAATATAGTGTCCCAAAAATAGTGATCCCAGTACCACCACTGTATCCTACAAGCTAATACAAACAAAAAATTACCTTAGAAAAAATTGCAATTTCCTCTCAGGTTTCCTGTAATCTGTCATTTCGTTTTTCCAAGTATTATTTTTTTTTAATACTTTTTGATGGCTTATTCGGGTATGAAAAAATACGGGAAAACAAAGGGGAAATTGGCATTACTTCTATAAGGCTATTTTTGTTGGTTTTAGCTTGTAGAATACCGAGGTGGTACTGGGATCACTATTTTTTGGTGACACTCTTCATAAAGAAACATAATTAATTTGCAGAGATATTATCCTAGAAATCCTTCTCATCAAAGGAACCCAAACATATCCAGCTACCAATCATAATATAATAGAATCAGGGGTTAATTTCAAACTGGAACGCAAGATAACGGCGTTTTCTTACCTCCCAAAAGTGCCGGAACGCAAGGGAACGCTCAGTTTGCGCTAATCTGATTCCGAAGGTGTCTCATTTAATTATTTATTCAGATAATCATACTAAATATTGCGAATAATAATAAAGTACTGTAACGTAGGGCGAAGCGAGATCTGTGTACTGTATATAAATAAAAATGTAAAGAAGGCTTTATTTGTTTTTATTTCACCATTAATTAAAAAAAGTATTTTGCTTAATGTAAGCTTCATACAAAATAAATTTTTGGTGCAAATCGAAACAGGTTTATAGGAAATTTAGAGTAGGCACCGAGATGTTAACGGGGTTGGGAGAGGAAGTGAGGGAATGTTTAACTAGGCCTTAGTAGAAACTAGAGAGGGTGGTTTATAAGAATAAATAAGCGTTCCCACACCTAAAATTTTAGAAATTAAGCACTGAATAGAATATAATTTGCATGATAGTAAAACGTCACACAAATCAAGTCATAAGCTAATTTGGAAAACATCATAAATTTATTTTATGTCAATAAAGATATTTATTTATTTAATGGGGTCCGGTCCCAATTAGTGATAATTGGAGTTCTACTGTATCAGATCGATCAATGATTCATTGTTATAAAGAATAAAAAAGGAAGATGAAAAATGTATTTATTTGATTTGAATAATAGAAACATCAATCATATACGAAAGTGTACAAAACAAATATTTAAAAATGAATATCCAGAAAATTATTGTTATTAATATTATAAATAATAACTCAAGACTCACTTATGACATAACCAGAAAGATTATCTGTTTAAAACAATAATGTAAAAAAATAGTTTAGATATAAATAATTTAATAGCGTAATGTAACATGAAAAATAGGTTATAATAAAAAAGTAGTCAAGAGTTGAATATGGTTATTTAATTCTGTAGGCCTATCCAAAGCGGATAATTATTTTGTGCAATAAAAATTGTTCATATCGCCAACATATTTCAGTTTTCGAGTAAAAAGGAATCAATTAGACTGTCTTCAGTATAATAGTGATTTTTGAACTGGGTGGTTTAATTGGAGTCATTCAATAGTGTTGCTCCGCGGAGATTTTTGTCCAATCCTATCACTTGGCGCCGAGCAGGCAGCGAAGCGGGAGATTTGAAACTTCCCGCAAAGCTTAAGAGCTCCTGTATGGTTTTCCAGCTTAAAAGGGTTGAAGAGAACATGGGAAAATTCTACAAAAAATCATGAACGTTTCCCTTCATACTATTAACATTCCCATGAATTTTTAAATCAATCTGTCCAAAATTAACAAAGTTATAAGCGTTTTTCAAATTTGATTCTAGTTTACAAGCAAAATGAAGTATTATCCGTAGTTCTTTCCTGGACATTGAACTAAGTTTTGGGTTTTCATATTATTTTTCATAAAAAAGGATTATTCATTGATATTTAAGCTCTTCTGAGCTTAGGATCACATTTTTGACAAGTTTCTTCATACCTATATCCAATCAGATATATTTTATATGGTACAGTTCTTCAGTAATTAACATTTATATAATATACTTGTGTATATTTTGCCACTGAGTATACTCCTTACTGGATGAATACTTCTTATACAAATCAATTCATATTCCATATAATTCGATAATATTCTAGTTATTCGAGTTAGAATAAATATTCTACAAGTAACTGTCATACTTGAAAGCTGTTGGAGGAAGTTTATTATAGAATGTAGTAACAGTTTGAAGCATTCGACGTTTTAGTTCTAGTTTAGGCATTTTTGATAAAACCCTGTTACCCAAAAGTATCCTTTCAACTTTAACAATCAAAACCTTGAAAATTATTCCTAGCAATTCATGGGAAAATTCTACAAAAAATCATGAACGTTTCCCTTCATACTATTAACATTCCCATGAATTTTTAAATCAATCTGTCCAAAATTAACAAAGTTATAAGCGTTTTTCAAATTTGATTCAAGTTTACAAGCAAAATGAAGTATTATCCGTAGTTCTTTCCTGGACATTGAACTAAGTTTTGGGTTTTCATATTATTTTTGATAAAAAAGGATTATTCATTGATATTTAAGCTCTTCTGAGCTTAGGATCACATTTTTGACAAGATTCTTCATACCTATATCCAATCAGATATATTTTATATGGTACAGTTCTTCAGTAATTAACATTTATATAATATACTTGTGTATATTTTGCCACTGAGTATACTCCTTACTGGATGAATACTTCTTATACAAATCAATTCATATTCCATATAATTCGATAATATTCTAGTTATTCGAGTTAGAATAAATATTCTACAAGTAACTGTCATACTTGAAAGCTGTTGGAGGAAGCTTATTATAGAATGTAGTAACAGTTTGAAGCATTCGACGTTTTAGTTCTAGTTTAGGCATTTTTGATAAAACCCTGTTACCCAAAAGTATCCTTTCAACTTTAACAATCAAAACCTTGAAAATTATTCCTAGCAATTCTAGCAAATAAAAAACTCTATGGGCGTTCCCCAATTTTCTTCAGATCTTCACACCATAAAAGTGGTTGGTTACTGAAGAGAAGGTCAAATACAATTTTTCCTTAATTTCAAACACTTTATCGATCCCCAATAATTACTTCAATTCCTTATTGATCTCTGTTAGATTTTCATAGGCTGTTTTTTTACAGTATGGTGTTTCTATCTTCAAAAGAAAGAATGTGTCAAAACTTTAGTGCCAACGTCCGTAGCCTGGAGGGCTAAAGCGTCAAAACTTTAGTCTGCTTCTGCTACTGCGGTGATTGGTTCGATTCCCTTCCCGCCTGGCATTTGTCTGTATCATCCCTTACCTCATTACCCAAGCACAAGTCAGGAACGCATGTGAGCATCATCAGAAAAAATATCCCCTATATTTTGACTGTCTCTAGTGCTCTAATAAATGAAAAAATCATTTTTAAAATCTTGATTTTTAAAATGATCAGAGCTTACTCACCCCTCCCCTAAGTGATTAAGAATATGAGTAAGTAACCCTCAGAACTCGGAATGGCGTCAACCTTATAAGCACAGTTTATTTTACAGTCTTCCTCCGAAAATAAAATATAATTTAACTAGAATAGAATTTTCCAAAAACTATCATGTTTCTTTAGCCAACAAAATTCATCTCAAACCATCGAGGTCACCTTGTGACTATACAAGAAATAATTCACTCTGAAAAGATAGTAATGCTCCTGTAACAACGTAACAACAATGTGTGATATTTTGATATTTCGCGAATCACAAAGGCATGAAATGATGGTGACAGTTATAGTTGTAATTATAGTTAACAAAAGAGAGTTAACATTTTAGTTTTTGGAATAAGTTGAATATTGCAAATTAAACATTAATATCAATGTTTAACATCAAACATGCAGGTTTAGCTGAGGAATTCACTTGATAATTTTTCTGTATTTTGTGAATATTGTGTTTATTTGAGTGAATAAAGTATTTGATTTGATTTGAATGTGAATGATAAATCAGAGAATCATTTTCAAGAATAACAATAGTGGGTGATGAAATTTTACAATTATACTGACCATAAGAATTGGTATTGAAAATCATTTAAAACATGTATGAATCTTTCTGTGTATATGAAGGCTATTAATAGCTGGTATGGATATTGAAGATTTACTTCATTCAGATGGAAATATTGATTAGATTATTTACTTTATTCATGTAGATTACAAAAAAATATAATCGGCTCAAATTCTTGATTACGATAGTTGAAAATATAAGTGACTAGAAGGTTACCCGTGCTTTGCTACGGGGTTCAAGCAAGAGACTGAATGCTACAAATCAAAAAATATAACTGTCCTTAATTTGAAACAGATCGGCTGGAACTGTTTACAAAGGACGATTCCCACCTATACACTTGCTGGGTACTGTTACTGAAAGATGGGAAAAGCAAGAACGTTCAGTCATTCCACACACTTACCCTCTGAACGGAGTTCGGTCTCCAGATATTAGATACTGGATTGGAAATATCAAAATGATCAAAAAAGTTGTCTTTGTAAATGATCAAAATAAGTCTACAACTTATTTATAAAATAGTCAGTTGTTTTCAGCTTCATCAAGTACCCACATCGAAGCCTCAATCATCTGAGATAATTTAATAAACCACGTAGCAAAGCACGGGTGAACTGCTGGCAGATCACCTGGTCTTGCCCGCTGTTTAATAAAGAAGGGCGTCTCCATTATGTTTTCCTCCTTGACCATTACTTTTCATATCTCTACTCTATTCATCCTCCATGATCATACCTTTTCGTAATGTAACATGATCTTTATGATTAATATGGTCTTCATAAGATTAACATGGGATCCTTTCTGGTCCTTTAGGGAGGAACCCATTCAAGTCAGGGCGCCCCCAAACGCAGAAGTTGAGGAAGAAAAAGAAGGAGAGAAAGAAGAGGAAGGAAAAGAGAGAGAAGAAAAAGAAGGGAAAAAGAAGAAAAGAGGAACGAATGGAAATGATAGGAAACAGTGGAAAAGAGATGACAAGAAGTAAAAGGATAGAAATTGGTAGGAGAGAGATGAAAATGAAAAAAGACAAAAGAGGAAAAATAAGGATAAAATAAAAAGTAGAAGAAAATCAGAGTTTTAAAGTTGCTGACAAGGGAGAAAATTGAGACAGCAATGCCTGACCAACAATTAATTAGCTATTAAAAATATTGTGTACTACTACAGTAGTTGGTCTAAAAATGGTGCCAGTTCTGGAAGTTTTTTCTGGATTACTATTTTCTGTTTTTCTGACTGAGGACTACTATGGCAGAAAAAGCTGACTGGTTTTACTAGCACTGCTTTATATCCATTAAGATAATCACCCTAGAGCCTAGATCGAATCTTCAAAAAATTGTTGGGAGATTTTGGCTAATTGAATAGTTTTTCAATTGCGAATACTGTATGTAATTTTTCTTCTAAATTTCATTTTTCATTTTTTCAATTTTTGGCAAGAGTGAAAGAAAACTCGTTAAAAATGTGGTTTTGTAGGAATTTTATTTAAAAAACGTTTTCAAGGAGCACCCCTCAATTTTATTGAAAAAATTTTTTCAAGTAGCCTACGGTACTGTATTGTTCCCCAATCAGGATCAAATATATAAAAATGGAAGTTTAAAGTCAGGAACGGATCTCCCATTAACAATAACACAAGAACTAGATAAAATTTACTTTGCCACATTACGTGGGTTGAAGTGTATGTTAGAAGAATTAATGACTAGAATCACTTGAAATGTGGTTTTAGAGATGATTTTTTCCCACTTTTCTCGGGGAGTACCCCGAACCCCCGTTTTGAGAATATAAGAAGCCATGTATATTGCTTCAATTTATCGTTAGAGGTCTACTAATCCAAATTACTATTTTAATTATTATACCGAGAGTCTAACCTTCCCAGCAACATCATTGGTGATATTTTCACTTAATCTTTATTTGAGATAAAAACATTAAATAATTATGGGTTGAACTTAAATTTTTTGCTGCATTAATTATTATTCTATTTACACCCATTGGTTAAAGTTTCGGGTTGCTTGGCAGTATAGGACGTGAATTCATTTTATCATGAATCATTTCGTATTAACAGTATAATAGGTGAACAATTAAATTTGTTATAATTTCAATTGAAAATAACCTTAAATTACTTCAAATTCATGATTTTAGGCCTTTTAACCCCCCCCCCCCCCGTGATACCAATACCATACCCACTCAAGTATATTCCCCCCCCCCCCCCCAAAATCTGCTGCTGGATCCGCCCCTGTCCGAGTCTATAAACTTTAAACAAACAAACCAACATTCTCTTTTATTATAAGATTATTCGATGAATTTCACTAAATAAATGAATAAACTGAAGAATTGTTCAACGATATGAGGATGAGATGCAATTTGATAACGCTAATATGATTGTGATGTATCTATCTACATGAAACGTCGAAGTTTAAAGATTTAAACGTCAATTTCGGAGAAGGATATCAAGAGAGATAGAGATAGAGTGTGAGAGAGAAAGAGAGAGAGTGAGCGCGATTGATTAAATGTCTTTCACAGAGGCGGAATTAGGACTTCAGGCTCCAGACCCTCTCTGCCACCCAACCCTACACAGAGAGAGACTTAGTGCCAGAGAGTGATTGAGTGTGGGTGGTGAGAGAGAGAGAGTGAGAGAGAGAGAGAGAGAGAGAGAGAGAGTGAAAGAGTGAGCGAGTGACACAGATAGAGAGAAAGAAAGATTGAAAATCAGAAACAAATGTAGAACTAGCAATAATATGAGAAGGCTTGGTATTATTCTTAGCCGAGACACTCAAGCGGGAAACACAAGTTCATTTACCTATAACATGGTTGCCGGTTTACCGGCTGCCACTTAATCAGCAAGATGTATTTTTTATATACATGGCAAAATATACACAGGTGATAGTGGCGCCGACCTGGTGTTAAAACACTGAACCTCAAGTTATACATTTCATACAGAATCCAGTATTATGGCAGCCAAAAAAATAATTTTCATTAATTTTTATTGGTGTTTATTTACTTCAAGAAATCATAAAATCAATTTTGGTGAGTTATTTGGATCTTAAAGATTATCCAACATAATTTATTAGTGGGTTTTGGGTTTCGGGAAGTTGATTATAATGGGAAGTTGAAGTGGCAACCGTATAAGGCTGCCACAAGTCGGGGCTGCCACTTCATATGGGAAATTTACCATTGACGGCTGCCACTTGTACAGGAAGATGTAAATATATATATATATATATATATATACATCTGGCTATCATTTTGGCATCTTTTCAAATTGGTTACGTTTTGGCATCCCCTTGAAATCAAGGAGTATATTGGTTTTTCATGAAAGTATATCAAGTTTTGTATGTGTTCCACCTCGATATTTCACTTTGGTTTTTTGAAAAACATAAAAATTAAAATTGATTTTTTTTATCCACTCCGTCGATCATTCAAACTCCTTTCAAAATACAGACAATGGTACTTCCAGAGTATACTTTCATACATTTTGACTTCAAGATGAACTCCGGTTTGAATATCTATTACCACTTTGAGGCTTATTTGACATCCAGCAATGTTGCCAGATTGCTGAGCTACTGGATTTCAGAGTTTGTTTGTTTTTATATACGTCTGGTTGGCCTGAGACCGGCGTCAGACAATTCAAAGTGCTTGACATAGCCAAGACACAACTCTACTAATAAAAGAGTCTGCAACTCTGTCATGTTGCATCGACAATACAACACGGTTTTACATTGTTCACATTTGAATGCAACTTCTTTTTGTTTATTAATTGCTCTTATCCAAGTATTAAACTTTGCTTCTATCTGAATTGAGGTATTACTGAATAATATAAACAAAGGATACATTTTATAAGAACAATAGTATTTTTATATTCTATATTTTAGTTTTCATGTTTATTCTATTTGTATTCTTTATCCATTATCTCAATTCATGTATTACTTCACTATATAACTCACTTAAATATTAAATTAATTAAATATTAACTAAATTAATATAATTTAAATATATTAATACACAACATTATAAGGTTGCCAGTTGATTTTTGGGAAATTTTTGATTGATTTTTTTTTAAATTGCCACTTCCGCTTGGGAACACTCAAGTGTTCCCATCGCTCTCATAACGGAAGTAAAGAGAATACTGGATGTATAAAAACCCACTGATTACAATACATGTGAGTTTCAATGAATCCATAACACCAACTGAAATTTTTATGATCATTTGAAAAACGAGAAGTCGAAAAATCTGATATTTCAGTCAGCAGTGCACAAAACACTGTAATAATACTTGAAGGATGAAAATCTGAGTTCTCGGTGTATAAGAAACCACTCATTACAGAACTGGTGAGTTTTAATCCATAACACGAACAGATAATTTTTTATGGCCACATGAAAAATGAGAAATTAAAAAAATTGATATTTGAGTCAGCAGTATGCACGAAATATTGATATTTGAAGGCTTAAAATCGGAATTTTCAATGAGTTCAAAACATGAGAGTCCTACACCAGTAGAATTTCTGGGCATCTTTTACAAGCCCAATCATGTGGTGAAAAGAACATAGTACAGATGAAAGCTAATCGAATAATGTTATTCAATTTCATAACCTAAATGGGATGATTGATTATTTTGTTTAATAAAACTGTTCATATCATTATACGATATTGAAGGTTTTGAGTAAAAAGGAATCAAACGAAGTGTCTTCAGCAGTGGCGCATCCATAAGCCCCTCCCCCCCCCCCGAAGAACCCGAGCTCCTTAAAAAATTGTTGATAATTTTCAAGATTTACTATAGAGTATGTGCTGCAGGCTGGTACAGCCTGTGCAGTGTTGGTACATGTCATGAATTCACACTTTTTAAGTAGAATAATTATCAATATCAGGGTACCGAGCTCCGCTCTGGGGTTAATGTTTCATGTGCATGAATTTTTTTTTTATTTCTATTTCTTTTTTAATGCAATCCATCACTGTTTCGATAAAAACCTGCATGGTTCCCTGTCAATAGAAAACAATTCCAAGAATTCAGTAAAATAACGACACATTCATATGGTTTCAACTCACTGTGTAATGTAGTCATATGTTTCCTACATAACTGCAAGGCTCCGACTACATGGTACCCGTGTAAATTTCGCGTTCCAGGCAGCGTAAATAACGCCGCTAAGATGCCTAACATATGATTGAAATGAATTTTTCCATCAGCTGTTCCTTTAAGGATAGATTTCTCCTTTTTGTGTCCTTCAGCGAGTTTTTACAGGAATGAGACCTAGCGTAATTGTATTTTTGCACCAAAAAGCGTAATTTCGTAATATTCGTAATTTCATCAAAATTGGTAGAGTCGTTTTTGAGATAGAGACTGGAAATAAGTACATATGTGCATACAATTCCTTGCTCGTTTAATAGAATAAGATAACTAGTGGCTTGACCCCCATGTCAAGCATGTCCCACCAATTTAAAGATTTGGTAATCCCGATTCGCGTTCGGACTGGATTTTTTTGTTCACTTTATTACCAACGCAAAAGTCTCATGTGGCCATAAAAAATTGTATAATAGTGAATCTTGTAGCACGTTTCAGATAATTTTACATTGATTCAATTCAATTCACACCATCCATATGAAGACCTTAGTCATTTCTAAATGGATGATGGAATAGCTGTAATTTTTCGCCCTCTTTATTTCTGTAACAAAGCAGTCCGGACCTACATTCATTCTAATTTTTATATCCTCAAGAGAAGTTGCTTATTCAGTCTGGCAGAATCATTTTGAACTCTTGAAACACTCTGTACAAAAAATACTCATGATGGACACATTTTGTTTCCCCATAGTTTATATCAACTAATACTCTTTTAAAAAGTCAAGTAATGAATCCCTGCCCCCCCAATAAACTTGATCGGGCAACAATCTTGTAAAAAGAGCTCTGAAAAATCTACCCCCCCCCCCTTCCATCCCAAATGTTACTTGGTAGGACAGGTAAGCCCCCCAAACCAAAAGTCTGGGTGCGCCCCTGGTCTTCAGTACTTCAGTTTAATAATATCGTTTGAACTAGCCGGTTTAATTGGAGTCACCCAATAGTATTGTTAAGCGGACGATTTTATCCAATACTGTCCCTTGGCGCGGAGCAGCTCAGTGTAGCGGGAGGTTTGAAAATTCCGGCATAGCAATGGAACTGTATAGTTTTTCGGCTGAGGTGGGAGAAGAGAACATGGGAAAACTCAACAAAAAATATTGAACGTTTCTCTCCATACTATTAACATTCCCCTGAATTTTCAAATCAATCTGTCCAAAATTAACAAAGTTATGAGCATTTTTCGAATTTCATATCAGTTAGCAATCAAAATGAATAAGTATCCGAAGTGTCTACATAGACATTAAATCAATTTTCAAGTTTTCATTCCAATAAGTTTCTTCTACTTCCTCCTCTTATTATCCTATCTTCTTCTTCTTCTTCCTCTGTTCTTCTTCTCCACTCTTCTTCTTCTTCTTCTTTTCTTTGCTTCCACCTGTCATCTTCTTCCACTTCCTCACTTCTTCTTCTCTTTTTCTCTTCTCTTCTTCTTTTCTTTGCCTCCTCTTCTTTTTCTGCTTCCTCTCTTCCTCTTCTTCTCCTTCCTCCTCCTTTTTTCTTCTTCTTCTTCTCCTCCGACTTGCACCGGTTGCTTGGTCCTCTTTATTCCCTTCCCTCTTTCTTCTTTTTTTTCCTCCTCCTCTTCTTCTTCTTTTTCTTTCTCTTCTTCCTCCTCCTTTTTTTTCTCTTCTTCTTCTTCTCCGACTTGCTCCGGTTGTTCGGTCCTCTTTATTTTCTCTTTTTTCTTCTTCTTTTTATCTTTTCTTCTTTTCTTAGCCTCCTCCTGTCTTCTTCTTCTTATTCTCTCTCTGCTTTCTCTCTTCTTCTTCTCATTCCTCCTCCTTTTCTCTTCTTCTTCTTCTCCTTCCTCCTCTTTTTCTCTTCTTCTTCTTCCTCCTCTTCTTTTTCTTCTCCCATGTTTCTCTTCCTTTTTTTTCCTATCTGCTTCTTCCTTCTCTTCTTCCCACTTTTATTCTTCTTCTCTGTTTTAATTATATAAATATAATTATATTATATATATATATAAATGATATTATATCGTCTTATATTTTAATTGTATAAAAGTTCAAAATAAAGGTCATGATGAACATGAAACAAAAATTTGAAATAGTGGAATATTGTATTCAGAAAGTAGCGAAAGTTTCAATTATTAACTATAGCAATTGTATTGAGAGCAAGTGAATTTTCAAGAATTTCAAAAATAAAGTTCAGGCAGGAATAAGAACTATTATATTATGAGAAAAAAGTGATACTGAAATGCATGAGATAGGCTACTTGTTGAAAAACCATCTTGCGGGTGAGTATTTCAGGAACAGAAATTTACAATAATCTTGGTGAAGCTCGCCGGGTCAGCTCAAGCCATTCTCTAACGAAATTGACATCCAGGCGTTGTTGCCAATCTTCTATAGCTTGATGGACGTCAAATTCGCGGTGGAATGAACAACATTATACGCTTCATAATATACACTCGGGAGGGGGCGAATCTGACTAGCGCTACGTGGTGGTAGAATTCAGAAGCTTCGATGTATATTAAAATTCATTTTGACAACATTCAGACGTCCAACATTTTTTTTACAAACTGGTGTAGAGCTGATGATAACTGACGAATTGTCACGTGATTTCTGTTGTGAGTGAAGTTGGCATGCCTGAGAAGGCATGGGGCAGACCTAACCCATTTGAACCTCTTCTAACGATTTTATTAAGGAATGTAATCGGGCGTCCGTATACGGATGCACAATTACACTCGGACGTCCAAACGAATGTAAATCAACAATGTATGGATGCCACAATGATGGTCAGGTGTATATATATATATATATATATATATATATATATATATATATATATATATATATATATATATATATATATATATGCTAATACTCCAATCTGGCACCCTTCTATTATTTTCCTTAATGACATTTGGAGGCTCAAATCTACTTAGCCACATTTGAACAAGTTATTGGAAAACTGAAATAGCTGTTATTACTGAACCTGATTTTCATTTCAATGATGCAATTTTCAAACCGCAATTTAAGCAATATGTGATTTGTTATGTTAAATGTTAGAGTGGCTGATATTATTGTATCAAACTGTTGAAGTTTTTCATTCAAATGTTACACTGGTAGAGATTATTGTAATGAGTGAAAATGTTATTGTATCAAACCGTCAAAAGAAGAATATTGTTATTTCCTGTATTATATTATGTTTTTTCTTCATGTAAAACGAAAAGGTAATAAAATTGATTTTGATTTTTCTGATCATTGATTTATGCATGTTTCAAAAAATAAGAGAGTAATTTCTGCCAGCTCCTGAAAGCAAGAATTGCTTTCGTCTTTAACAAAGAAAATTTGTAAATTCTGAAAATTTAGATCTTTATTAAATTTTTAATGAGTCACCAGAGCAAGTTGAGAACGAAAAGTGTAGGATACCTCTATTAGTATGTGAAAGTCTAAGTCTTCATTACTGATGCATTATTTGAGCAGTATTTTCACGGTGACAACGCGGCCTCCCCTTTCTGTATATTGGCTCCCCTTTTGTTAGCTTTCTTCCCCTTTTGTCGTGAGCGTACGCACGCGCCGACACGCACACGCACAAATACTCACTCTTACAACCCAGTGTCGCTTTCTAGTTCGGACTTTTTTCATCCAGATAGGGATAAGTGATGAAGGAGGGACCATGTCATATTTTTCTCTACCACATTGTGTGGAGTCATTAACAATGCATTTTGCCTGCCTGCCTTTCTTCTGTTCTTTTCTTGAACCCTTCTCTGTCTAAAAATAGCTCTCTTCATCTAGCCTCGCTCCCAAAATCGGCCGCTGACAGAATCAAGACATTGTAAACTGGAGAAGTATTATAAAATTTTCGTGTCACATCAAAATGTGCGGTGTAAAACAGAAAATCGGAAAAATATGCTGCCTGTATCAAGAAATGATTTTAGGTACAGTACTCCAATAGCGAAAATCTATCTACTTTTTCCATTCTTATTTCCTCATGATACTGAATATTCTTAATTACCAAAGTAGTGCATAGGTATATTTGTATAATCTCATACATTGTCAGGTCCTAAGAGTAACCTATGGCTAACATTGCTTTTTAAAGATCGTGCATTGCATAATTTCTCAAATGTGATGAAATAAGGTAAAACATTTCAGACCCTTCCAGGAATGTACTCCTTGAATATAAGGATTAACAGATAAAAATTATTACCTTTCTTTCAAAAACAAATGCTACATTAGGAAAAAATTAATGCATTCAAAAATCTATTTGGAGAAGGTTTTAATGCAAAATCTTAAATAGGATGTTCATTCAAAAAATTATAGTGTATCACAAGTTAGTTCGGTGCGACTGACAATTAAACAAACTGACTAATTTGATGCAGTAGAAACAGAATTTATTAATTTCGAATTCCTTTTAGTGCTATTAATTTATACTGAGACTTCCGCAATGGCGGATATTGACAACAGTATTGAATAGCTGATGGAAATCGATGAATGCTACTGTACAAAAATATCAGTCACCACCGGGAATCGAACCACGGACCTGTCGCTTGTCAGTCGCTTCGAACTAATTTGTGAGATACGAGCCGATGTGGCCAAGTTAAAAATGAAGCTGCTGTGCAGAAAAGTCTCCATAGTATAGTGTTTAATGCGCCCGTCCGGCAATTTGGGAGGTCCATGGTTCGATTCCCGGTGGTGACTGATATTTTTGTACAGTAGCATTCATCGATTTCCATCAGCTATTCAATATTGTTGTCAATATCCGCCATTGCGGAAGTCTCAGTATAAATTAATAGCACTAAAAGGAATTCGAAATTAATAAATTCTGTTTCTACTGTATCAAATTAACAAGAATGTCGACTTCGAAGTTTATTAATGTAATTGCACTTTCTTTCAACAAATACTTTCAACAATTACAAGTCTCTAATAAGCATGATCTCTGCATTTATTTCTCGAGATACCATTTCATGAATTACCAACCCAGTACTCGCATTACTGAACAGAGAGTAGAAAATGAAGCGGGCAAGCATTCAATACGCGATTGCTGAGTTAAAATTCTAGCTATCAATTAATATTCCGAGCTTAAACTGAAACTGATCATGATAATAAACGCTGAATTTCTAGCATAGCTGCGTCCCAATACAGATTAGTTTAGATTATCTGTGTATCATTAACAATATGCAAGGAATTATCAATTAGGTGATCGACGAATTATTCAAATAAATCTACGGAAATATAATAGAGGGCTTCCCATAATGCATTTGCTGGAGCGGGCTCTGGGGCTTATGATTCACTAAATCGGAAATAGCTTAAAGTATTTACTGTTAAATGGGGAAACTATTTCACTATTTGCCTAGTCATTGAAAATTCGACAAACGTGGATGGAACATAATTATTTGAGCTGCTGAAATGGAATGTCTGGAATATCAAGAATTATCTCTAAACATTCTCTAACAATTTTCAATTGTTTCGTTCTTCCATTGGTGGACCTCTTAATTGTAATTGATGAAATAATTTCGAGTCTTACGGCCGTTTGCACGAAAGCTAACTAAATGAGGAGTTTAATGTCAGTTAACTGACTGTCGTAAGTGTAACGGGTTTATTTCTGTTGCACAAAGAACAATTACTTTTTGTTAACCGAACGGGCATAATCTGGCTACACTGTAATTTGATCAACAGCTGATTCTGAAGCTGAGAAAAAAGATGAATTAGAATCATTTCATTGTGAATTATTTGAATCATTATTCAACTATCTCAATATTATTATCTTCTTAATAGATTTTATTCATTTTGAAATATTTTTAACACCTACGACCCAATTTGCCGTTCCGTGTTCTGGTTCAATAAACATAACCTATAAAATATAACTTAACGGGCATTAGTGAGATTTAATCCTCGGTGAGCGAGCGGATAAACATCTCTTACACCGGTTAGATAAATCGGCGTTATATCTTGTAATTTGTACTTTGTGCAACAGAATTGTCTCCATTAAACTTAATCTCCGTAGAATGTCGTGCAACTGGCCGTTAATCTTGAGAACAAAAATATATACTTAATCACTTGTATACTTTTTTACTTTCTTTGCTTAGGCAAATTGTTCTAGATACTTTCCTGTACTCTTTCCATGGGTTTCACGCTTTTATAATACACTTTCATTGCTATTTTGCTACTATCCCATTAGTTTCCCCTTGATCTTCTATTGTTTTTTCCCTTAATCTGCCTATTCTTTCTCGGTGGTCATTTTATGCTTGTCTTTTCTATGTATTTCTCCCTCTTATTTTTCCATTCAACTTTTCTATGCTATAACTATTAAGTATGAACAATAAACACGGATGTTGATAATTGTGGAATTATAATTTGAAATCAAATGTATATTCGCACAATAATTTCCAAGATCATCCAATAAATACAAAATATGATTGCGGTTTAAAACACTGGCATGATCTTTAATTCTACTTTATCTATTGATATCCAGTTGAAATATAACAAGACTGATATTGCTCACTGTACTATGAATTATTGTGGAATAATTAAGTAAATTTTTCCAAGTAAAAGTGGATTTTTTACGTTTAATAAGTTTTACTTGGTTTTAACCGCATATTTTATTATGGAGTTTTACAACTTCAATCAAAAATCGACTAATAATAGGATAGTTTGAAATAAAGATAATTTTAAAAGTCAAACAGTGTGAATACTTGAAAAACTGAGATCAGTGAATAGCTATAATTCAGAGCTGTAAGGTCTTGTACAATCCTTTTGTTGTCAGTGTTCCAAATGATGTAATGTATTGGAAAAGATTTCAGCTCCGTGAACTTGTAGTGCACATGTTTCAAAAAATTATGAAAAAAATTGACAATAATCTACGATTTTTGTGTCGCAAGAATATATAAAAATTAATTTTTGCACAAGCACAGTTTTTTTTTTATGCGCGGTAGAAGGTGCGGTCAAGGTCACAAATCAATGTTATTTTCCCTATGCTAGAAGTGTGAACTTGTAGTGCACATGTCCGAAAAATTCTGAAAAAAATTGACAATAATCTACGATTTTTGTGTCGCCAGAATATGTGATAAAAAATTTTGCACAAGCACGGTTTTTAAAAAAAAAACGAAAGAAGATACGCTCTATCGCATATGAATGCAAGCGGCGCTAAGTAGGTCAATGAAAGGCTCGTTAGCACAATGAAAGGCGAATAAGAAAACGATTCCTTATTAGAAAGAATCAATGTTTATTATAAGATAATCTCAAAAGGATGGACATTCCAGTCGATGCATGGATGTTTACATGAATTGTACAGGCCCAGTTTTTTAATAAAAAATTAGTTCATTTCAAGAAAACTAATAATTCTCAAAAGAGCCAATAGGAAACAAGTCATGCTACCCAAATGCATCAGTATTTAAGGCATGTTTCAAATTCTGAACATTGATCATGGTATTGGTAATTGAATAATAATTCGAATGATTTTTGAACAAGCACAGTTTTATAATAAAAAATCAGTTAATTTCAAGAAAACTCATAATTTTCATGGGAGCCAATAGGAAACAACTCATGATAGCCGAATGCATCAGAATTAAAGGCATGTTTAAAATTCTAAACATTGATAATGGTATTAGTAATTGAATAACAACTCGAATGATTTTTGCACAAGCACATTTTTATAATAAAAAATCAGTTAATTTCAAGAAAACTCATAATTTACATGGGAGCCAATAGGAAACAAGTCATGATAGCCGAATGCATCAGGATTAAAGGCATTTTCCAAATTCTAAATATTTATCATGGTATTAGTAATTGAATAACAACTCGAATGATTCTTGCACAAGCACAGTTTTTCAATAAAAAATCAGTTAATTTCAAGAAAACTCATAATTTTCATGGGAGCCAATAGGAAACAAGTCATGCTACCCGAATGCATCAGGATTAAAGGCATTTTCCAAATTCTAAGCATTTATAATGGTATTAGTAATTGAATAACAACTCGAATGATTCTTGCACAAGCACAGTTTTTTAATAAAAAATCAGTTAATTTCAAGAAAACTCATAATTTTCATGGGAGCCAATAGGAAACAAGTCATGCTACCCGAATGCATCAGGATTAAAGGCATTTTCCAAATTCTAAACATTGAACATGGTATGAGTAATTGAATAACAACTCGAATGATTTTTGCACAAGCACAGTGTTTTGAAAAAAAATCAGTTAATTTCAAGAAAACTCATAATTTTCATGGGAGCCAATAGGAAACAACTCATGATAGCCGAATGCATCAGGATTAAAGGCATGTTTAAAATTCTAAACATTGATAATGGTATTAGTAATTGAATAACAATTCGAATGATTTTTGCACAAGCACAGTTTTTTAATAAAAACTCAGTTAATTTCAAGAAAACTCATAATTTTCATGGGAGCCAATAGGAAACAAGTCATGATAGCCGAATGCATCAGGATTAAAGGCATTTTCCAAATTCTAAATATTGATCATGGTATTAGTAATCGAATAACAACTCGAATGATTTTTGCACAAGCACAGTCTTTTAATAAAAAATCAGTTAATTTCAAGAAAACTCATAATTTTCATGGGAGTCAATAGGAAACAACTCATGATAGCCGAATGCATCAGGATTAAAGGCATGTTTAAAATTCTAAACATTGATAATGGTATTCGTAATTGAATAACAACTCCAATGATTTTTGCACAAGCACAGTTTTTTAATAAAAAATCAGTTAATTTCAAGAAAATAATTTCATAATTGTGGGCTATTCTCCAACCAAAGTCTTTTGCCAATGTGAAATTCTCTTGTGAGAGAGACTGTGTGTGTGAGAGAGAGATCGCGTAGTTTCGTTAAAGAGAGTTCGAGAGGTTTACTGAGAGGTTAAGTGTGAGAGAGAAGAAAAAATATTCTCTGTTTTGAAGAATTGTGTGTGTAGTGCTGATGAGGGAGGGGATAGATAGATAGATAGATAGATATTTTTATTTGTTAATTGTCACTAGGCTTATCGCCTATGGTGACAGATACATATTAAATATACAAATGCAGAAAAAATAATGATAATAAAAATAAAATTAAAATGAAATAGAATGAAATAAAACAGATACATGGAACACAAAAACAAAATAATAAAACTTGTTGTTTACATAAACTACCACTGCAAAATTGAATTGAACTTGAAAAAATTATAGCTCTTCATTCAGAAAATTGAAAAGTCTGTATTTAAATGTTCTATAGGTAGGTGAAAATACAATATTTAATGGTAAGAGGTTCCAAAGTCTTGAAGCAGTAGCAGTGAAGGACTGATTGTACATGACTGTACGTTGATTTGGAATCTGAAGGAAGAATTCATGTTGCCGTGTGACCCTAGAATGAATGTTTGCAAGAAGTGCAAACCTATCCTTCAAATATTGGGGACCTTTCCTCTCTACAATAAGGCGATATGTAGTACACAACAAGAAATACTTCCTTCTACCCTTCAACTTTAACCAACGCAGCCTTCTGTAGTAGGGTGTAATGTGATCATCCATTCTTGCGTCAAATATGAAACGAATAGCATAATTTAGAGCACGCTGTAATTTTAAATTCAATTCCTCCGTCAAGTCATTATACACTATGCTGCCATAATCAATAATAGGCAATACCAGACTCCGCACAAGTGTTGTACGAAGATGAGTAGGAAGAAACCTTCGGAGTCGCTTCAACTGGTGCATAGTAGCAAATACCCTTTTTGTCATGATATTAACCTGTGTAGACCAACTCAGATTTTTATCGAGGTGAATGCCTAGAACTTTCAAAGAACTCTCATATGGCAGCATGTGTCCCTCAATCTCAATCTTGGGCAAAGCATTAAAATCAATTTGGTTGTACAGTCTACCATAACCAATAATCATGCTTTTGCATTTACTAGCATTGAGACTCAAACAATGTGCCCCAGCCCACTCAACCAATGAGGATATGTCATCATTCATACCAGCAACGATCTCGGAAATATTATCAGAAGCACAGTGATTATAACAGACCAGATCATCAGCATAAATATGAAATGAAGAATGATGAAGAATTTGAGGAAGGTTGTTGACATAGATGGAGAACAGGAGAGGTCCTAGAATTGAACCCTGGGGGACACCGGCTACAACAGGTAGCCACCCAGAAGTTCGTCCATCAGCTCCCCTGACACACTGAAATCTATTAGAAAGGTATGATCTGAACCAAGATAGGCATGACAGAGAAAAATTGCATTGTGATGAGAGTTTGTGAAGTAGGATTGAGTGACAGATATTATCAAAAGCCCTGCTGAAGTCAAATGAAACAAGAAGAGTTAAAGAACGGTTATCCATAGCTTTGCGAATATCATCAGTGATTTTCAATAGAGCTGTGGATGCACTATGGAACAAGCGGAATCCACTCTGATGTTGGTCAAAGAAATTGAAAGAGTTAAGGTAACCTGTTGTCTGACAATGAACGGCCCTCTCAAGCGCTTTAGAAATGGTGCAAGTTATACTGATAGCTCGAAATTCTTGTGGAGACATTGGGTTATTATTTTTAGGAATTGGAGATATTAGAGAATATTTCCAAAGAGATGGGAATATTCCCATTTGAAGCGAATAATTGAAGATATGAGTGATAGCTGGAAGGATGATGGGTAAAATTATTTTATAAAAGGTAACTGGTATGTTATCAACACCTTTATTATTTTTATTAATTGAATAAATAATAGAAGAGACTTGGTCAGGAAAAATGTGGGAAAAGAAGAATTTATCTAGTGGAAGATTATGTTTAAATTGATTGACCATGATAGATGTCACCGCACATTGTGGGAATGAGGGAGGAGGTGATGGGGTGGCAAAGTAATTGTTGAGAGAGTCGAGAGAAACATTGATAGCAGCTGACTTTGACTTTGGTGGGATAACTTGAACAGCACGAATATTTTTCCAGAGCTCTGCAGAAGACTGCTTTCCATCAAAAAGTTGATTGTAATATTGTACCTTGGTTCTCCTGCAAACGGATCTTAACTTATTCCTCAGACTCTTATATCGCTCAAAGTCAGTATTGCAACCTGTTCTAAGATGAGTACGTCTAGCCTTGTCTCTCTCTCGCCTCAGCAAGGTTATCTCTCTATTAAACCAGGGGCATGGTTTGCGGTGAACCCTGATATCATGAACTGGAGCATGCTCATCAAAAATGGAGATGAGCATAGAATTGAAAGCACTTACCTTGTCATCAATATCATTCATAAGCACAATATCATGCCAAGGCCTTCCAACAGCATCAGCAAAACAACGCTCCAAATCAATAGATTTTAGGCTTCTACCCCTTATCTGAGAAGAATACTTGATACTATGCTCAAGGCTATAAATTACATAAATCAAATCGTGAGCTGACATAGAAAATGGTATCTGTCCATTGAAAATGACATAATCTGGCTCACTGACAACAGCTAGGTCAAGTAGAGAATGACATGTGCCTGTGTGGAAAGTGGCAGAACTGTCCAGTATTACCAGATCTAATGAATCAAAGAGTGTCCGCACTTGTGTGCTCTCAAAATTATTTTCAACTGATCAGCATTGAAGTCACCAAGAATGACTATATGCTGGTATTTGTGCATAACACTGAATAAAGCATCTTCAAGCATTGAAACACTGTTGAGAGAGTGATAGAGATGAAAAAAGATGCATAGCGAGAAAAAGTGCACATTGTCTTAAATGCACATGCTCACGGGCGACTGTGTAGAATGAAAAGTCCCTTGGACATTATATTAGTCCCTATTCAAAAGTCTACCTAGCCCAGCTCATTTCGGCAACATCAACAAACAATGGTATCATAAATCCGTCACTTTTTAAAACGTGCTCAAGTAAATGGGGCTCCCAAACAAACTGTAGAAACAAAATTGACCAGGAGACAGCAATCTGTAAGAACTTTCGGCAATACAACACAGAATAGTGCAAAAAATTGCAAAACAGTGTAGAAGCCAAAACTAGAAGTGGGGGCTAAAGCCTTTTTCAAAAATGAAAAGAAGTGACACTTGATACTTGGAGTTCGATCGTCAAGGTTTCACGACTAGGCGACTACGACAGTGTTTAAAATCCAGTTCTTATAGAAAAATACATTAGAAGCTCACGGAAAATTAATTAAAAGATGCGACCCCGATGTAAGGCTCTACAACCCCATGAGAAGTCGCAGAGGAGCCGCAGCTTCAAACCACGTCCCCAGTGTAAGAAGAATGTCTCAAAGATAATTGAACTTTTTTTAATTCAGAATACAGCATTTGCCAAGTCCTGGTGATTGGAAGCAATGCTATTCGTAGTTCTGATACTCTTAGTATGCTTTGATAAATGGCACACATTGCTTTGATTAATTAATGGTTATTATACAAAAGTGAAGGTTATGAAAAAAGGATTTGTAGTTCTTCAACATGCCCAAACCCTATAAGAACCATCCCAATTTTCAAAGTGGAGTTGGGTATTGTTAAAGATGGCATCAAAGAGTTGCAGCAATGTATCGAACATAGTTTTTCAAGACAACATGTAACTGGCTGCTTTGAAAAATTGACAGAAGAGACATTCAAGACCAGCTCAAACACAATCTTTGATCCAGAAATTTCTAATTATCCTTTGTGTGGTGGAAACCGTGTACTAACATTCAATCTGGACAAAATTCATCTTGTACTTGATATTATTGAAGAAAACGATGAAAGATTATCACAATGTTCATTCAAATTAAGTGATGTGTCCCTACAGCTGAAACTAGAAGATGAGATCTACCATTTGCGGGGGGGTGTCATAGGATTTCAGGGTATTGGTTCAGATGTGAATACTGTTGGACATTATAGAGCTTATTGTTTGAGGCTCAACCACAAGTGGGAGGTGTATGATGATTTAAAAGAGAAGCCTTCCCATATTTCTGGAAATCAAAAAATTGGTAGCTGCCATGCGATAATCTACACAATCTAAAAATCAAACAAGTCAAATAATCCAATAAATTCATCAAAACTGCACCTTAATTTCCAAAAAGTAATTCCTCTATTACAAACATTGCAAATTATCTTCATTCATGAATACATATTATGTATTTAATTTTTATACTTGTATTTAATACCACATTCAAAAAAATTAGTAAAACTATTTATGCATTTCCAACAGAAGGCGATTTTTAGCTTTTATATTGTAAATAATCATAGCAGTTTATTTAGACTAGATGGAAAACAATAATTAGAAAATTCACATTATAATAATAACTTGAGACTTTCTCCTATTTAAATTATTTACTGAGCAATTTCTTATAAAATATAAATTGTTTGTATTCCAATGCATAGTAGGAGTTTTCTTTGGCAATTCTTTATAGTTAATAGGATGTATATAACTTGTGCTTAGTAATGACTGTTATTAAAAAATTATACATAGTGTCGCCATGTGCTATTGGAATGACTTATTTCAATACAAGGACTAAAAATATAGCTTCTAGTTATGTTTCAAACGTACACCAAATATTTTGCTCTGTATTCAAATACTTTTAAAATATTAGTTTTTAAAGCTTATTTAGCTAGTAATGTTGTCAATAAAGTACAGTAATGAAAATAATTTTTTAATTATGTATAGCTTCTGAATAATAATATGAAAAAACGTTTCATCTGTTGAAGTTTAAGATAATCCAGAAAGATTTTAATAAAAATAAAGAAAATTTGTTTTGAAAAGAAATTTTATAATTTTATATATAAGTAGTATATAATTAAGTGGTTCAACTATCTAATGTTCAATAGAAATAATAATGACTTAATTATAGCATTTAGAATTGTACCTACATAGCTGAATTAGCCAGTTGTCATCTCTCAAATGTTGGCCTATACTATAAATAAGCGTGAACAGTATTCGAACCGAGCTCTCAGGGACCTGGTAGGCTACTTCCTTTCTGGAGGTTTAGATGCCTTGTTCAAGACCGTTGGATTGCTGAGGGTGCTTCACACCCTGGCGCGCAAGGCATTGTGAGCCTGCGTCCTGCACGTGGTAGCCCTGCTTTTCTACTGAATCCAACGGATCTAGATTGGAGGCGATACCTCCCAGTTGGCATCTACAATACTTTCAACTGTACAAGTACTTATAATGTGTAGTATGATACCTATGATAACGGTACTCGGATAATATAAGTTGATATGAGGTAGTGTAAAACCGCTTCTTGGTGGTTTGGAACCCAACCAAAACTGTAGTTTCAACTCAACAATCATCATCATCATCATCATTCAAATCAACCCACGCACAAGTCTCAGACCTGTGTGGGCTTAATCCTCCAAAAAAGGAAAAAGAAAAAGTGTTTGAGATTTATGACACGAACTCAATGCACTCTCCACAGACACATAAAAAACGCGTTTCACACCCCAAGTCAAATCCACAGTGAACATAGAACACATAAAAAAGAAGACTATGTTCTACGTACCTACAGTTAACTTACAGCTAGCTGCGAAATAGACTGGCACGGATATCGCAGATAATGCAATTTTGTGGATCAACCAAAAAGTTGCCAATATTGGTTAAACAATGTCTGAAGATCTGAAGGTACTGAAAACCAAAGCATAAGTGCTTCAAATCAGTTCATTCTATTGTAACAGTTTTCCACTGTTGGTTCTGGGAATTATTTGCTATTAATACAACTATTAAAAAAAAGACTGAAATTTATTGATTAGCACTAATAAATCACAAATAACTGAATGTCGACTTGTTTCCTATTGGCTCCCATGGAAATTATGAGTTTTCTTGAAATTAACAGATTTTTTATTAAAAAACTGTGCTTGTGCAAAAATCATTTGAGTTGTTATTCAATTACTAATACCATGTTCAATGTTTAGAATTTGAAACATGCCTTGAATCCCGATGCATTCGGGTAGCATTACTTGTTTCCTATCGGCTCCCATGAAAATTATGAGTTTTCTTGAAATTAACAGATTGTTTTTTAAAAAACTGTGCTTTTGCAAAAAAGATTTGAGTTGTTATTCAATTACTAATACCATGTTCAATGTTTAGAATTTGAAACATGCCTCAAATCCTGATGCATTCGGGTAGCATGACTTGTTTCCTATTGGCTCCCATGAAAATTATGAGTTTTCTTGAAATTAACAGATTTTTTTTCAAAAAACTGTGCTTGTGCAAAAAAGATTTGAGTTGTTATTCAATTACTAATACCATGTTCAATGTTTAGAATTTGAAACATGCCTTAAATCCTGATGCATACGGGTAGCATGACTTGTTTCCTATTGGCTCCCATGAAAATTAAGAGTTTTCTTTAAATTAACAGATTTTTTATTGGAAAACTGTGCTTGTGCAAGAATCATTCGAGTTGTTATTCAATTACTCTTACAATGTTCAATGTTTAGAATTTGAAACATGCCTTAAATCCTGATGCATTCGGGTAGCATGACTTGTTTCCTATTGGCTCCCATGAAAATTATGAGTTTTCTTGAAATTAACAGATTTTTTATTAAAAAACTGTGCTAGTGCAAAAATCATTCGAAATGTTATTTAATTACCAATACCATGTTCAATGTTTAGAATTTGAAACATGCCTTAAATCCTGATGCATTCGGGTAGCATGACTTTTTTCCTATTGGCTCCCATGAAAATTATGAGTTTTCTTGAAATTAACAGATTTTTTTTCAAAACACTGTGCTTGTGCAAAAAAGATTTGAGTTGTTATTCAATTACTAATACCATGTTCAATGTTTAGAATTTGAAACATGCCTCAAATCCTGATGCATTCGGGTAGCATGACTTGTTTCCTATTGGCTCCCATGAAAATTATGAGTTTTCTTGAAATAAACAGATTTTTTATTGGAAAACTGTGCTTGTGCAAAAATCATTCGAGTTGTTATTCAATTACTCATACCATGTTCAATGTTTAGAATTTGAAACATGCCTTAAATCCTGATGCATTCGGGAGCATGACTTGTTTCCCATTGGCTCCCATGAAAATTATGAGTTTTCTTGAAATTAACAGATTTTTTATTGAAAAACTGTGCTTGTGCAAAAATCATTCGAGTTGTTATACAATTACCAATACCATGATCAATGTTTAGAATTTGAAACATGCCTTAAATCCTGATGCATTCGGGTAGATAGACTTGTATCCTATTGGCTCCCATGTGAATTATTAGTTTTCTTGAAACCAACTAATTTTTTATTAAAAAAATGTGCTTTGTCAAAAATTATACCAGTTGTTATTCGATTACTCATATCATGATCAATTCTTAGACATTGAAACATGCCTAAAATCCTGATGCATTCGTGTAGCGTGACTTGTTTCCTATTGGCTCCCATGAGAATTATGAATTTTTTTGAAATTAACTAATTTTTATTAAAAAACTGGGCTTGTACAATTCATGTAAACATCCATGCATCTACTGGAATGTCCATCCTATTGAGATTATCTTATAATAAACATTGATTCTTTTTAATAAGGAATCGTTTTCTTATTCGCCTTTCATTGTGCTAACGAGCCTTTCATTGACCTTTTTAGCGCCGCTTGCATTCATATGCGATAGAGCGTATCTTCTTTCGTTTTTAAAAAAAAAACCGTGCTTGTGCAAAATCTTTTTATTACATATTCTGGCGACACAAAAATCGTAGATTATTGTCAATTTTTTTCATAATTTTTTGAACCTGTGCACTACAAGTTCACGGAGCTAAAGATTTCTTATCTTTTCAATTTCGTAGGATATTAGAAATTCAGAACGTTTGTTGTATTTTAATTACATTATTAATAAGAGAAGAGCTTTTATGTATTTATTTAAGTGGCTGACTCATCAATCACCATCATCCAATTCATTACCCACGCACAGGTCTCAGACCTATGTGGGCTCCATCCTCAATAAAAAGAAATATTGATGATGTTAATGTGGTTATGACACTTATTGTTCGCGTATATTCACTTAATCGCCTGGGCATTGCCTTATCCGCATTCATCACAAAAATCAATGCGCAAACAACAGACTGCCCAAAACTGTTTTTTACAAAATTTCAAAGTAGAATCAAAGTCTTCGGTTTTGACGAAGTCACCTGATTATTATTTAAACTAAAATAATTTCTTCTCTCGAATATGTGAACCAAAATCTTCAATACTGCTGCATTATTTTCTCAGAATTTTTACCCATATAAGTCCGCCTCCAAAACAGGAGAATACACACATACACCTGCACACAGTGAAATCTACATTAATAATCACATGATATTTAGATACAGAAAGAGGAAAGCGTGTCATTTGGAAGATGGAAAAAAAGAATCCAGAGATTGTGTTGAGTAATTACAATACAGAGTAATAGGATCAGATAGGTAGGTGCTTTCTTTCTCTTGTCCTGGATGTGAGGTGGCGGGGGCGGCGGAGGCGGCGACCTGCATATCATGCATCCATCCGCCTGTTCGTTTGTTGGTGGATCTGTTCAGTGTGATCCGGCTGAGAAGGCTCTTCCCTGCTGATGATTCCTATCAGAACAGAAAAAGTCGTTGTCTGATTGGTTGTTGGTTCGTGGCTGATTGGAAGAGGCAGGGTAGAGGGGGGGGGGACTGTCGCTCTGGACATTGTCTCCCTCTCATCTTTCATCTCCGTCATCCGGAGGACGCCAAGCATCGCGACGCTGTTTCCAATTTTCTTTTTCCCATTAATTATTGGATTTGCAGACCGGATGCCAAAACCTGCAACTCATTCTCTTCTCAGTAAGGTACAAAAAAAGATAGAAAAAATGACCCGCGTGGCTGACCCTTGGTGGCCGTACATCATACTCAGCTCCCCCCTCCTCACGACAATCCCCCCCCCCCACAAAGTCAACCCCGCTATCACTATATTCATAACGGGTAAGAATGCTACAGGGAATCGTTTCGGGAGAAATATTACTTTTGTTTTAATAAAATTATAAGCTTATCCCATTTCACCTATAGCCACCTTAATTAACTTTATCCTGGAATGGCCCAGCACATCCCGATAATTATAAATAATTCAGGAATAAAGTTTATTCCCAATAAATATACTAATAAACGGAGGTCATTTGTAACTAGGGGAAAGACATGCATGAATGAATTTATTTGCCAAAAATTATTACAAAATAAACTACCGCACTAGAACTTATAAAAACCAAATCATATTCAAAAACATATTCCTGCATTGCAATAATTTCTATAGTGAAGTATATACTGTAGAAGAGCTAGGGATTTCTTGTACGTGACAAAATTTATATATATTTTTTTAACCGCAAGTGTTAGGTTTAAAAATATGCAACAATGTTAGTTGTCATGAACAAAGCTTAGATTGATAAAACATGATACAGTATTTGTAAAAATAATTCAGGAATGAATAGTACAAAATTATTCAAGATATTTCAAAATCTTTAAAAGAAATTCAAGGAATTTAGATATTTCAAAATATCATAAAGAACATTTAATTAATATAAACTTGAAAAAAACACTTTTAAATGGAAATTAACTCACGTTATGGCGTGACGGCCGTTTCGCTCTGTTGTCTAGAGCATCGTCAGACGACCCACAGTACACTGACTTAAGGTATGAGTTTGAGGGTTATGTATGTTGGAATGGTGATGGGGTGGGGGGATGAGTAGGCGGGAGGTTTGAAATTGGGATTATTTTGTCAAATAGAGTATGTGAGAAGAAGTTAAGTTGATCATTTAAAATGTTGTCAGGTTGCTGCTTTGCATGTTTGTAAATCTCATATTGTTCTAAAACATTGAGTTTCTGGCTTTTTTTTTTTTTTTTTTTTTTTTTTTTTTTGTAGATTACGTCTTGGAGACTCCAGTTAAGGAGTATAAGACAAGTCAGATCAACAATATTATACACTAGATACCATAATTACTTCAATTAGTTGAGGTGAGGCTTAATTTTGATGTGAAAGGAACTCTTGTACACTATAAAAAGCTTTATCAACTAAATATTTCTTCAATTGATTTTTAAATATTTCTATATTTTCAAGACTCTTCAAAAACTGCGGTAGCTTGTTGTAGAATTTCCTACCAATATAACTAGGTTTTTGTTTGAATAGGCTACTATTGTGACTCACCAAGTGATAATCTCCTCGGCTTCTTGTATTATAATCATGTACATCAAGATTTTGGTTAATATCATTCGTTTTTACATATAAAGTAGCTTCATATACATATAAGCAGGGTACAGTTAGGAGACCAAGTCTCTTGAACAACGGCCTACATGAATCTAATCTATTTACTCTTTCTATACACCTAACCGCTTTCTTTTGGATCTTAAACACCCTATCAAGATTTTGTTTTGATGAATTACCCCATACTAAGATAGCATACCTAATATGTGACAGTAAGAGCCCATGGTAAGCTGTAAAAAGTAACTTTTTGTCATTCAATCTAGCGAGCTGTCGCAGGACAAATACCCCAGATGAAATTTTACTACATATTTTCTCAATGTATGGAGTCCAGGTCAATCGTCTATCCAACATAACTCCTAGAAATGCAATTTTTTCTTCCTGGTCTAATTGATTATCGTTTACAAACACGTTTATAGCCCTATCTTCATTTAAATTATGTTTGTTTTTGAATTGAAGGTATTGGCATTTTTTACTATTTATAGTTAATTTCAACTGGTTTAAAAATTGGACAATGGACTGCACACCTATATGGGCACTTATTTCTAAATTATCTAGAATGGAATTGCTGAAAATGAGTGATGTATCATCAGCAAATAAGAGGGCTCTACCACTAATTAATTCTTTAGGTAAACGGTTGACATATAACAAAAAAAGCAATGGACCTAGTATTGACCCCTGAGGCACTCCAGCTTGCACCTCTAATTTATTAGATTTATTCTTTACTATACTATTACCAACTACTGTAGTTAGTTCTACACATTGTTTTCTCCCAATAAGATATGATTCAAACCATTTCAGTTCAACCCCATTTACACCTACATTTTGCAGTATTTCCAATAAAGTTCTATGATTAACACAATCAAATGCCTTTGACAGATCTAAGAAGATTGCAGTAGCTTTATCACCTGAATCTAATATATCTATTAGTTTTTCAACTAGAGAAACTATGGCAGTTTTTGTTGATCTCCCTTTCTGGAAGCCATGCTGTTCATCACAGATAAAGTTAGCTTCTTGAAGGTGCAGAAATAACCTATTTAGAACTACTCTTTCAAAAATTTTACTTATTACATTTAAAATACTAATGGGCCTATAGTTTTCTACCTTTTCTCTATCGCCACTTTTGAAGATTGGCAAGATCTTCCCCTCTTTTAAATTATCTGGAAAAACACCTTGTTCTAATGAATGATTGATCAGATGAATCAAAGGGTCTAACAATTGATCTTTACATTCTTTCAGAATTTTACTGGATACCCCATCCATTCCTACAGTTTTTTTATTATTTAAACTATCAATGATATTTGACAACTCGTCTTGGCATACTGGGTGGAATTTTAATTCGTTCTGAATCCCCTCAGTATTCCTCATGTTTGCATCACTAATACCTGTATTAAGAGATTTTTGAAGATCCTTAGCAACCAGTTGATAATATCTGTTAAAGAAATTACAAATGTCTACACTATCATCAATATATTTGTTATTTTCGTTAATTATTCTGGGGACACTAGTATAAGCATCTACATGAGCTACTTGCCTATTTTTGTTTATTACATCCCACACTGCTGTGTTAAAGTACACACTATTATTCAAAATTTCAGCTGTTTTCTTACATTTCGCTCTTTTCACTTTTTTCATATAGTTTTTCTTTAGAGCTTTGTAATTATCTTCACTTAACATATTTCTAGATAGTTTGAATTCATCATATGCATCTTTAACCCTATTTCTTTCTGCAAGGATATCATCAGTTATCCACTCTTCAATCTTGTCTAATTTGTTCTTTACAGGGACTTTTTTAACTGGACAACTCATAGTAATATGAAACCTTAAAATATTAATGAAACTATCATATTTGTCATTTAAACTATTGCTATTGTAAACCCTACTCCAGTTTTCTTGTAGCAGATTCTGCTTCAAACAATCGATATTCCCCTGTTCACATTGTTGAATTTCTTTCATTACTCTACTCTTTTTAATTGATTTATGACCTTGCAACCCCACCTCTAAGATTTGATAGTCATGATCAGATAGTTCCGAGCCGCCTAATCTTGTTTTAGAGTAATCTATATTAGTAAGGATGTTATCAATTATAGTTTGTGATGTTCTTGTGACTCTGGTATATTCATGAACTTTTATTTCCAAGTTATTCATGCATATAATATCCTTTAAATCTTCTGTCATTTTATTCTGTGTTGCAAAGTCTGTATTGAAATCTCCCGCTACAATAACGTTTGTAAAACGAGTAGTAGTAATCTCTAAAAGCCTATTGAATAGTTCACAAAAATTGTTCCATTCCCCATTTGGTGACCTGTAAATACCTAACACCGCTACTTCGAAATTATTGTCGATTTTTACTCTCAAACCAGTAACTTCTAAATCCATTTCAACAGCAAATTTCTCTGCATATTCTAAATTAAATGTTTGCATATTCTTAGCATTTTTAGTGAAGATAGCTACTCCCCCACTTCGATGAGATGTCCTGCAATACGACGTTTTCAATGAATAGTTTGGAATATTAAGTTGTGACAATTCATCTTCTTTTAAACCATGCTCTGTGAAAATAGCTATATCAGGAGCCTCTTCTTTAAAAAATACTTCGATTCTATCTATTTTGTTACGAATGTATTGAATATTCTGATGGAACACAGTGAGTACCGGTACTTCCCTATCATCCCTTATTACTTTATCGTTGCTTTTGCATATTGAAGTAGATTTACTTAATCTCTTAGAATCTTGAGAGCCTATCAGATTGCTACAAGAGTTCCTTCCACTAATGCTATCCTGATTTTTTGATCGATTAACGTCTTTTAATACAATTGAAGATATGAATTTATCATCTGAAACTAGTTTCCCTTCCCGGGTGAGTGAAGTGTAGTGTGTCTAAATTAGTGTCAATGTCTGTATAACTGTGGCCTGTTGAAATGATGTGTTCAGCAAAAGTGGAATGTGTGTTTGGGTGTGAGATGGCTCTTGTGTGTTCTTTGAATCTAGTGGTGAATGTCCTGCCAGTTTGTCCTATGTAGAACTTGTTGCAGTCATCACATTTCAATTTGTAAATTCCAGATCTGTTGTACTTGTTTTGAGATGTTGTCTGAGAATGCAGGTGTTTTTTGAGTGAATTAGTTGTTCTGTAAGCTATTTTATATTTGAGTTTCCTGAATGAAGCTGCTATTTTATGAGTTTTGTTGTTGAGGTAAGTAAGTGTGATGAATGTATGGGGGTTGTCATTCTGTTTGTTGCTGGTGTGAGTGATTGGTTTTGTTGATATTCTGTGCAGTAGTTTGTCTATTAGTGTGTGTTTGTAACCATTCTGTTGTGCTATGTATTTTATAGTATTCAATTCTATATTGTAATCTTCTTGTGACATAGGAATGTTTATTAGTCGGTGGAGCATGTGATTGAAAGCGGCATGTTTATGTTGGGTTGGGTGATTTGATGTGTTATGTATTACTGTATCAGTTGTTGTGGGTTTCCTGTAAATTCTAAATGTTTTGAATGCATGTTCCTGCTTTGTTATAGTGATGTCCAAGAAGTTGATACTATTATTGTGTTCAAGTTCTAAGGTGAATTTTAAATTGGGATGGATTTTATTGAGATTAGTGTGGAATATTTCAGTTTGTCTTTTATTGCCTTTGTATAGAATTAGAATGTCATCAACATATCGGTGCCAGCTGATGATTTTGTCTGTATTATGTAGGATATGTTTTTGTTCTATATTGTGGACATTGATTTCAGCTAGGATGCAAGAAATTGGGGAACCCATAGGAAGGCCATGAGGTTGTGAATAGAATTTATTATTGTATGTGAAGTAATTTTGTGAGGTAACTAGTGTTGTGAGGTCTAAAATTTCTTGGAGCTGTTCAGGTGGTGTGTTGTTTTGGATGAGCATTTGTTTAAGGTGAAGAAGTGTTTCATGTATGGGTACATTGGTGTAAAGATTTGTAATGTCAAGAGAAGATAGTGTGGAATTGTGTGGTATATGGATTTTTTGTAGTTTGTCTATCAGGTCTATGTTATTTTTTACTGCTGTGTGCTGATGGAATGTTATGTTCTGTCTTATTGTTTTATCTAGGAGTTTTGCTAATTTGTGTGCAGGTGCATGTGTGTGATTTATGAGAGGTCTGATGGGAATATCTGCTTTGTGAATTTTTGGTAAGGCATTTAGTTTTGGTGCTGATGGATTTATGTGCTTGAGGTGCTTTTTGTGGCTGTGAGGAATGATGTGTTGAGTACGATTGATGGCATCTTTTATTTGTGTTTGGTACTTGGGAGTGGGATCTTTCTTTAGTTCCATGATTTTATTTTTAGTAATGAATTGTTGTACCTTTGTGTCTATTTCTGTTTTATTTATAATGACTGTGATGTTGCCTTTGTCAGCTGTGGTTATGATCAGGTTATGTTCTTTCTGTTTTTTCCTAATATTTTTCATGGTTATAAAATCTGGGTTGGTTTTGGATTGGACTTTGAAAGTGTTTTTATTGTGTGATATGTCCTGCCTCAGGTATTCATGTACATGGATGTTTGTATTTTGTATAGCAGTTTCTGTGTCTATTATAGTTTCAGTCAATTGTTTTTGTGAGAGGTCATGTTGTGTGTTAATGTTGTGTTTTAGTCCCTTGTCAAGTAGTTCAATTTCAGATCTATTGAATTCGATTTGTGGTATTCATTGTTCTTTTATGAAATTTCTGTTCTGTGGTGATTAATGGGGTCTGTGCATTTTGAAGTTGTGCAATTTTTTGGTTATGTTTGGTTTTTAATTTTTTGCTCATGAGATTGACTATGCTATTTGTATATGTGATTATTTCTTGTAGTTCAGTGTAGTGAAGAATAGAGCTGAGTTTTAAATGTAAATAATATGCTTTCTTGTTGAGTTCATTCTTTTGTCTGTGTAGATGCTGTATGCTGTTTTTGATGAATAATAATTGAGCCTGTTTCACAGTTTTTTGAGCAGGTATGCTGTTGCTTTTTAAAGAAATTCTTGCATATTTTGGGATGATTGGGTTATGGATGCAAATGTGATTGAATGATATGGCAAGGGATGATTTCATAACCTGAATTCGAGTGTTCCTGTATCTTTGTCCACAATATAGAACAAAAACATATCCTACATAATACAGACAAAATCATCAGCTGGCACCGATATGTTGATGACATTCTAATTCTATACAAAGGCAATAAAAGACAAACTGAAATATTCCACACTAATCTCAATAAAATCCATCCCAATTTAAAATTCACCTTAGAACTTGAACACAATAATAGTATCAACTTCTTGGACATCACTATAACAAAGCAGGAACATGCATTCAAAACATTTAGAATTTACAGGAAACCCACAACAACTGATACAGTAATACATAACACATCAAATCACCCAACCCAACATAAACATGCCGCTTTCAATCACATGCTCCACCGACTAATAAACATTCCTATGTCACAAGAAGATTACAATATAGAATTGAATACTATAAAATACATAGCACAACAGAATGGTTACAAACACACACTAATAGACAAACTACTGCACAGAATATCAACAAAACCAATCACTCACACCAGCAACAAACAGAATGACAACCCCCATACATTCATCACACTTACTTACCTCAACAACAAAACTCATAAAATAGCAGCTTCATTCAGGAAACTCAAATATAAAATAGCTTACAGAACAACTAATTCACTCAAAAAACACCTGCATTCTCAGACAACATCTCAAAACAAGTACAACAGATCTGGAATTTACAAATTGAAATGTGATGACTGCAACAAGTTCTACATAGGACAAACTGGCAGGACATTCACCACTAGATTCAAAGAACACACAAGAGCCATCTCACACCCAAACACACATTCCACTTTTGCTGAACACATCATTTCAACAGGCCACAGTTATACAGACATTGTCACTAATTTAGACACACTACACTTCACTCACAAAAGCCAGAAACTCAATGTTTTAGAACAATATGAGATTTACAAACATGCAAAGCAGCAACCTGACAACATTTTAAATGATCAACTTAACTTCTTCTCACATACTCTATTTGACAAAATAATCCCAATTTCAAACCTCCCGCCTACTCATCCCCCCACCCCATCACCATTCCAACATACATAACCCTCAAACTCATACCTTAAGTCAGTGTACTGTGAGTCGTCTGACGATGCTCTAGACAACAGAGCGAAACGGCTGTCACGCCATAACGTGAGTTAATTTCCATTTAAAAGTGTTTTTTTTTCAAGTTTATATTACATATTAGTGGAAACAAGATGGATCTTCAACATCATAACATTTAATTGTCGCATTTCATGATTGGTTAGAAATTATACATGATTATTAACGAAAACGTTTAGACGTTGGAAACATTTCAATTTGAAATATCACTGGTCTTAGTACAAGACCTAATGATACATACAAGGTCTACACAGACAATATTCCTTATCTGTGCTTCTACTACTGGTTAATGGCATTGAAAATTGAGCAGTTTTGATTAGATTGTAAATTATCCATGTTTGAAAATAATGTGAGGAGTTGGAGTTTGAAAATTATGATATACATGTTTGAAACATTATTGTTACAATCTTTTTAAACTGTATTGCTATGGTGGTGAATACGAGCAGATGTGATGTTCATAACATAAGGGAATTTGTATGGTCTAGGTATAGAAGAATAGTAAGGCAAGTAAGTACGTTATAGATTCTATTGAAACTCACCATACGGTTGTTGATTTATAATAGCCAGACAGTAAGCAGGTGAATGGTCAGTTGGTAAACTAAGGCGTCTGCTGCTTAGAAACTCTTGTTCTAAAACAATTCTCTCAATAATTACTAAGAACAAAGGATTGGGGAGTGTTCCTTCACTCTTATATTCGAGTAAGGAGATGTACATTTTTCGATATTATAAATAGTTCATTACTTTCCTTCACTTACTGGATCCCTAAACAATCTCTTCTCTTCCCTTTATTTCTCTTCTCTTTATTTTTCTTCTCAATAACGAATTCAATATTCCAAGTGAAATAATTAATTGTGATGCTTTCTATTGTTTGCAATGTGGTACTTGCCGGAGACATCAATTTTGAGTTTGTATTGGTAATTGAATTTTTTGAAACAATCAATTTCTAATTAGTAGATTGATAGAAAAGTGAACAAAAACATCTCTACAGAATGAGTCTCTTGTGCAATACTTACAATATTCATCATCTCATAGATACAATAATTGATTTTTAGATGAATATTTTGAAAAATTCAGAAACAAATATTTGAAAAATGAATATTATTTTACTAAACTGAAACTGAAATGAAAACTATGAAACAAAAAATGATAAAATTCATTACAAGCTTTATATAACATGTATTGCTAGTAATGAGGCAAACGTTTAAAAACACAATCAATTCTACCTTATTAAATTTCTGCTATGAAAAAAGTAAAAAAACTTCAGCTCTAATAGAAAATAATACCTTTATACTTTGGTATAAATACCACAATAGATACTCCTATGAATATCCGGAAAAAATTCACAAACATATTCAATTAATCTGTTATATGAAACAAAAATGAATATATAAGAACCAACTATTAAAGCTTACAGCATAATTTATTGTAATATATAAGAACCTGGCATTAGTAATTATGTATTAGTAGTTATGTATACTATTGTAGATATAATTTACAATATATCTTCTTTTTTTGTATAGGCCTACTATGGACCACAATAGTTCACTAGATATAGCATTCGTCATTCCCAACTTGTCATTCATCATCAGCCTCTCTCCTTCTCCATCTTTCCTTTATTCTCTCGTTTTGAGCCAATCTTCTCTCTGGACCATGTTTCTCGCTTCTGTTCTTCTGGAAAAACACCAACCTGTAATTTATTCCTATAATATATATTTTATTGTAATACATAATCAAATTCAAATTTCATTTCCACTACACAATAATACAATAATATTTTAACAGCTCCAAAGGGTACGAAACCGGTTTGTATGGGAAATGAATATTAATAAAAAAAAAACAAATTCAATAAGAAAGACAAAATTAAAACTAAAAGAGCAAAAAAATGATTTATTGTGAGTCAAGAAACAAACGGTTACACATTCAATTCAATCAAAGATTCTGCATTGAGATTTAATTATAGATATTATAATCTAATTAAAGATTTTTCCACTTGAAGCGTCTAATTTTGAATGTGGGTCAAATTAAGTAAAGGGTCAAGTAGATCCTGGTCCATTGTGTTGGTCCACATGAACAAACACCCCTGTCATATTATTCGCATGTCGAATTTCCGGATGGTATGTGAAACAAGTTGGAGATAAGACAAGTGACACGACAGTCTGTTCGGTTAGAAGTAAATGGGTTGGAGCGATCAGGGGGGGGGACCAGTGGGATCCTGGCTTGATTGAGGGCTGGGTAGAAGTCACTTGGGGCTGCTAACAGGCTATACCATAATATTCTCAAGCGCTGCAGGCATCGTCGCCTCTACTAACTTGAGGCGAGTACTGAATCTGGTTAACATCAATAATAGTTATTATTGATGCATTATGAATAGTGCTTGACACCATGTTCTTGTTCCTAATACCCAGAGGTTCGGGGAAGGGGAGATTCGTGCCAGCATGTGTTCAGACTTTCATGATACTGAAACATTGCTGTAATGTTGTTATGCCAGCTTAGTGTCACATGATGTGTATTACTTACTTGCTCTACATGGTGATATAATATGGCAGGATAGCGGTCAATTTGGTAGAATTTGTCAAGGCACAGTTATTTGATGGAGTTGAATTGGTGCAAGATTGACAATTGGCACTGTCCAAGAACTGAACTAACTCCCCGGTGACGTACATGTGCGTACTTTTGGTCATGATGGAAGCAATTGGAGGATAAGTTAGAACCCTTCAAAAAGATGTCACATGTGTTGCAAGTTCTATCATTATTAATAATGATAATAATAAGTAAAAATTAATTATAAGTAGAAACGTTAAAAGAACAGTTTCTAATTGTTAGAAATGTTGAATTGCAAATAAATGATTGTTAGAACCTTATTTTTAAGTTTTGTTTTGCTTTTTGTATTAGAAAGTATCTCAACATTACTTCCCTGTCACCTCGAGATTGTTGTAGATTATCATTCATCTCCCTCCTAATTTCTGTTTGGTGAATTCGCTCCAAACATGAAAAGCGTGTTTTTTAACCATTTTTGTGTGATTTGTAAAATATCTCAATTACCGCAAAAGTTACATACTTCTAACATGTTTTATTCGATGTTTCAGCTCTTTTAAGAGAAATCATAATTATGCAATTCATTTACTAATAAATTTCTGATGGAGTAAAATGATAAAGGAGATTCCAACTTTTTTACTTTTTTCCAATTTATTATCTCTTGTATTATGTTACTGTGTTAGGAGATATTATTAGGTATTGATACCTGCTGTTGCTATTAAAAGTTTGCAAATAAATAAAAAACCTTAGCCACCCTTACCAATTTCCTATCTTTCACCTCAAGTACCGTACATGTCAAATTCCTTCTTTCTTCTCTCATAATCACTTTTCTTCTAGCATTATTCACGAATGTGAAATACATTTTTTCAAAGCAAAACTATTATTTTTGATTTAGAAAATTTATTTTTGTTTACATACATTTCTTTGCCATAAATATTGATCTCATTTTGGTGATTTATTATTTTGTACGTACTTGAAGTTTTATTGTCTTGTATATTGAATTGTTTTATTGTCTTATTTCTGTAACGAAGCGTTTCCGGAGCTTTTAGAGGAATGAGTATGTTAGATTCCTCCTGAAACATTGTGTATAAATTCTATAAAAAAATTCAACAGAATAATATTAATTACAGTTTTTTCTACTATTCTGTTACACTGATGCCTCCCTCGAGAATCTACCCCCCCCCCCCTCCCCCCAGGGCGGCACGCCTCCCTCGAGAATCTTCCACAGTTGACGTAGTGTGTTAGATTCCTCCTGAAACATTCTGTAATCTGTGTATTCTATCAAAAAATTCAACAGAATATTTTTTCTTGATTTCTAATAATAGGCTATTCTGCTATCTATCTAATCCTGCATACTGAAATCTTGTATCTCTTGTAACTTACATCCTCTTGTTGGTTAGGGGTCAGCATTCGGACATTTCAGATTCCAGAATTTTGTGGATGATTGATAGCTATCTGCTGTCGGTTGTGACTGGTGTTGTCGCCCAATATCCTATGACGAGGGTTTGCCCTCACACACTCTTATCGTGTCTCCACTTATGGCGACGGGTTCTCATCTCTCCTGATGGAGTTCCGGTGTTGCATTGGACTCGAAATAATAGCTCGCGCCCAGGATGGGCGTCCGTCTATGCACTCTCCCCCGTGTGCAAAAACAAGGAGATTTCGGTTTTCGCTACAATTGTTGTTGTTGGGTATGTTGGCGGAGATCGCTGGCGATAGATGCCTTGAGCGTCCTGTCCCGTGTACCCTTACTATTATAGTTGGCACTATGCTAATGCGTAGTCGCATTCGCTGCTAACGGAAATAGAAGTTTCGACAAATAGAAGTAGGCGCTGGGGCTCGAAACGCGTCGTCCATCAAAGCCGACACGCTGAAACAAGTTGTCTCCATTACCGGAATCGCCTCGACTTTCACGCTTCCCCACGATCTGCTTTTCGAAAATTAATTGAAACCGTATTCTGGTCCCGTTTGTGCAAGGGGCTTAGGTTTACATCCCACACACCACCTTACAAATTGTACATTTGTAGTAGCAAATCGCGTCATACGGATGTTTTCAATTTCCCATCTTTCCCTTCTACCAGTGACATGACACTTGCACTGCTGCAGCTATTTCATCGTGTTCTAATATTGCAAGACTATAGTAACCTCATCCCTGCACGATTATACTGCACTCTTGTGTCATCTCAAGCTGATAATAATAATTTCCTAACTAAACGATTTGTTACACTTTGATAATAACTCTAAATATGAATAAGAAGTAGAATCTTCTAATGGTATGTATCCTTTAATTACGTACAAGAGGTTTATGAAATGTGACTATCACATCTCTCTCATACCTTTAATTGATAATATAAGTTACTTTATATTCATTTCAGCGTTAAGTTCAAGCGTCATTATGGCTTTTAAAGTTCAAGTTGTTCCACTCGCCTATTAAAATTTTAGCTCTTAATTGAATTTAATTTATTTATTTTATTTATAAAATACAAAACATACATGCAAAAAAATGAAAAATATTAAAATACAGTAACTGAAATCCAATATTAATTAATAAGTAATTACAAAGTGCGATTGCTAATCAAACTTCCAATCTGTTGAGTTTCAAGCTACAACTTTTGATTTGATATCATATCTTCCTTCCAAATTTCTCATTCAGGTGTAACCTTCTTTCTAATATAAGTTTCAACCACGAATTTCTCCCATGCAAAGCTTCCAGCTGACCCGATTTAACACTATATTTATCTATATCGATGATAGACAGCTGTTCAATATAAATACTGTAATTTATTTCAATCAGTAGGAATTTTCGCATGGAGAGATTTTCTTAGTTGAAACATCAATAAGATCAACCATTTTCATATATTACAACTGAAAACTGGATGTTGATAAAGCCTCAGGCTCAGATCACTCAAGTTCCTAATATTTTTGGATTGATGATTTCCGAAATCAAAATCACACTCTCATACCCCGCTTGATCACTTGAGGTCCGCATATTTTTGGGTCGATGATTTCCGAAATCGAAATCACACTCTCATCTCACCCCACTCTGATATTCCCCATTGTTTACTCTCCAACAATCCTCTTGTCTTGTTATCTATGCATTACAATAACGATAATACTACTTGCAAGTAAAACAAGCACCGAGATCTCTCAGCGCTGCATTATATACTCTGTACAGAGTGGTCGTTCGATAGTGTAAACTATCATGTGCGCGCATTCCGGTGAATATCGTTCAGTTACATCTGCGAAGTGAGTGTGCGTGTGTGCGTGCGTGTGTACAGTTGCATTGCGATTTATCAAACAACACAGTGACTGTGGCAACAAGCGTCCTGAGTGAATAGTTGTCGCGTTGTTATTTCAGACTTGGGCGCTCTGCCTCTCTGCTGTAGCCTACTGAACTGGGTACGCTCGTTTCTACATGCACACGCACATGCACATATAATATTAAACGGCAATCCATCAATCAGCCGCGACTCGAGCGACGGACAATTATTTAGTTGTCAGAATCTATTGTGCCTGCAAATCAATCGGCTTGTTTGTCGGTCTCTCTGTTTCGCGCGCGCTTTTCGCATTGGGCGCGAAAATAACGGTTGGCACAACTGGCCGTCGCCGCCGCCGGTTTGGCGCGCGATTATTAAATTCCCGCCAACCGCCACCTGTTTTCTCTATTTGCACTATTCAAATATGTCGTCGCCGCCCGCTCTAGTGGAAAACTCTATTTCAATATCATCATCCGCGCCCTCACAATGCACTCATGTGACGTCATGAGTGTTGTGTGCCTATAATAGGCTAGATAGATGGGTGGATTTGATTCATTTTCTGCATCGAGGGTTCCAAGTTTGGTCTGGCTTATAATTGTATGATTCTAAAATGGCAGTAGTTAATTATGTTTGTCTGCACTGGGTCTGTGATAATGTTCTGTGAATTATTTAAAGTGATTCGAAGTTTCTAACTCTTGGCTCCTAATTAATTTCTTTTAGAATGGTTCTATGATCGACACATTGACACATCCTCAATAGAATTTTCGGTAGTTTATCAGTTCATTGGATAATAATCTACGTATCACGTCATAAAATGGCGACCAATAACAGTACTTAAAAATAGGCGTAGCTGGATTTTTCAATCACAATCTAACGTTTATGGTGTAGAATTTACGATCAGTGATTGTTATGTTGATTATTTAATCATCTTAAATAATTTGTATGTGTTTTCCAGAAGTGTGTAAGTAATAGGTGTAGCCTCTTTATTCTATTTCGGCTGTGAGTGACTTTTCAGACCTCAGCAGACGTTTCTGTCCAGAGAGCATTGGAATCTTCTCCTTCAGTTACTCTTGTTGAAGTTTCCAATTGAGTTTAATTCCTATATTGAGCTTGTAATTGAAACATGGTTGTACACCACTCTATTTAAAAATGAGTTTTCTTTGGGACATTACTTTTGGATAGGCTCAGATTTTTTTTCTCAACTTGTTTAATATGTAACATATCTATGAAGATTATTTTCCAAATTTCAGTCTGGTCTACATTACACGTACTCATTGAACATGCCTAGTTAACGATTTGACATTTAAGACCGAGCTTATGATTTGAACATGTAATTACAGTATACAGATATTATCATAGAATAAGCATTCTTGAATGCTTTTGTCTATGATATTATACAGTACAATAAACTAAAATTGTTGTGGGTATTTATCTTATACATTTTAAAACTCAATTTTCGATTTCTGAAACTTTTAACACTATGAAATCGGAATTATTTTACAAGTTGATTTTTTTATTTCTGAAGCTTTTAACAGTTTATGAAATCAGAATTACGCAATTTGCTGTGAGAGCTTCATAGAAAATCGTTTAGTCTTGCTGTCCCAAAAATCGAACTTAGTTTCAATCAAATTCATTTGAGAATGCAATTACACTAAATATTTTATAGTTTATATTAATACACTATATATTGTATACAGTACATTAATATTTATAGTGCTCTACTATTGCAGGCCATATATTATTCCTTCCATCCCCCCTCTTCACCCATTTGTCAGTGACAGTTAACCTCTGCTACCTCTTAACGCGCATTTACGTGCAAGCGCGTGTCAGTAGCTACTTCCTTTTCACGCCTGGAAAGGAGGCATTCGTTATTATTTATGTAAGGCACGGTGAAACGCGTCTGAAGACTACTGTGTGTTTTAGAATAATATTTCTTGTTTTCAGCCCGGTTTTCCGCCTACCTTCATATAATATTAGGCCACGTGACTCTTTGTGAATTCATAATTGAATGTCAGAATATCAACATCAGTCTACAGAAACAGAAATAAGTAGTTTCTCCTTGTTTTCCTCGTCAATTCTAATGTCCAGACAGTGTCAATATGTAAAGATTAATCAATAAACTCTCCAGGGCCAATTTTTCGACAATTCAGTCAAAAAAGAATATTTTTAGAAGGGGCTATATCACAAGCTATTTGTCACTGTAATCAGGTGATAGATGATTTATGTAGTAGACAGATTTATGATAGATAGTGGGTGGAGGTGGATGTTGACCACTTTGTCAAAGTTCGCTTAAATAACTGAGAACACGTTGGTTGAGGCACGTTTTGTGAATAATCGTGGAAACTGTTGGAAATAACTTTTTGAGGAAGAAATGAGGGGGCATGGTAGAGAAATAGAGCTAGAACTCTATAGGGCTTACCCAGATGTTCATAATCTACCTAAGACTGTAGATCCACCATTAATTTATTTATTTATTGCCACAACTTTATAAACAAAACAAATTGAAGTTTCATTAACTTAATGTTAATAAATTAATACATGAAATAAAATAACTTCTTAAATAAATGTAAATAAATAATGTTTTTTTGGCACCAACCAGCAGAAGGGAAAAACCTTGTTCGCTGGTGGGAGTAATTCAGTTCAGTCCAGATTATTTAGTTTCAAAATACAGTCCTCCACAGATTCAAACAATTCAGTATTATTAATAAAATTGTTCCAGATCATTAATTTCGAAAAAGTAATGTCTCTTCAACCATGACCTTTGTTCCACATTCAGATTACATCAATTGTGTAATTTATGAATTAAAAAATATGACAAGTCCATATACCCCTTTGAAAGGTGGTCAGTGGCCGCTTGATAAATGTAATCTAATCTAATGTATCTTCATCCATCTACCCTCGCACAAATCTCAGACTCATGCAAGAAAAAAATGATACATGTTGCAACCAACATCATAAGCTCTACAGCCAAAGAATATTATCTGTAGAATATGATCTGAGTATAATTAGTAATTATAGTACTGTATTTAACAATCTACTGCTGGTTGCACAAAAGTTGATCAGATTTTGAACTCCCCGATCACAGAATATAATTGGCGATCAACGTTTGTGCAACTGCCTGATTTTGATACAAAATAGATTTGTAACAATGCTGCTGTATCATCAACGTTTAATGATTTAGTGAGTGGTTTTTGAAAAGGTGGATTTATATTCATGGAGTAATTCTCCATAAATCAAATCTAGTAAATAAAGAGTTTTCGACTGAAATTCAAACTTTGCATCATCCCTAATGAAGCATTGTCAGATCGATCAATTAGAAGCGTTTTAAATAATGAGTCTCTTTGCGAGAACCATCTGTTCATTCATATTGATCAATGTAATAAAAAACCACCCCCATTAATACGCAGTAATATATATTGCATTTTTCCTCCGGGAGTCGTATGATTCATCATCCTGAAATTTGTCAAAAAAATGACCAGGTGCTTGCTGATGAATAATGGAACCTGTGGAAAATAAACTTCTCTTTATACTGGTGTGCACTCGTACAGATTCCTATACATTTGCAAATATTTTTATTCCAATATATTTGCAAATATCCAAGTAAATATAAACTGATGTCTTATATTTTGGTGTTTGGTGTTTCAGGATGTTTTTTTTTTTTTCAATGTAGATTACCAATAGGCGTATCTCATTTTTAGACATCCATTCATTGCATCTATCAATTAATGCAATGAATAATTTATAGCTCTATCGTAGATTCATTTATTGCCAATATCCCAGTAAATAAGCTGATGAATAATTGAACCCCATTGGAATAATTTTATTATTATTAATATTATTACTTTGTCACATGAAACCGCATTATGATGAGCATAGCTCTGGCGGCGTATGTCACGTCAATATAATTTCAGTTGCATAGCCATTAGGCTACAGCAGGTACAGCAGGTAATTGTTGAAATCTTATTGATATGATCTTTGAAGCATTGCAATCACACAACTGTATTTTCTTGATATTAGAATTTACAGGTTGCATATTTGAGGAACAAACAAGAAATAGTTACAAATCGCTATTCTTATTAATACTTCTATCAGATGCTAAAAGTTCTTATTTATATTTGTGAATCTTTTTCTGAATCCAAGCTCTTATACTTTATTATTAATTGCATCAATAATTCGTGTTGTATAATCCATTTAAACTATCTGTTATTATATTAATTATATTGTCTAATTCAACTTAAATAAACTTAATTGCCATAAAGTAATCTAATTCAAAATCGTTGTACATCACTATAATTATTGGATCTGAGAGTAGCTAATCTTTATATTTAATCATTAATATATATTTTAAATTTGTGCAAATAAAGTCATCTAAATCTCAATCTCTCAGCCACCACCTAACTTACAAATAATCTAATCTCATAAATTAGTATAATTTAAAACAAATTATATAATTTTAAAAAAATGTAAATTGATTTTAATTGCATCAATCTCATGCCCATGTCAATCAAATGGTCAATTATTTGTCAATGGTAGCTAAATTTTAATTGAATGGTTTTAGATACAAAATAGTATATTACGTTACAAGTGCAGGAAATGGTGTTTACTGTACGAGTATGATAAGTTAAAGCATGAGACGAAGTCGAGTGCAGTATTATCATACGAGTACAGTAAACATCTTCCCGGACGAGTTACGTACGATATTTTTCGTCATACTAATCTAAAATATAAAAATAAACTTTGAGCAAGTACAACAAGCATGATCAAACATAACCTCAAAATACTGAAAATTCTTCTGAGATCAGCTGTTTTTCCAAATTTTGAATCAGCTGGAATGCGGTAATATCCATTAACGCACTGAAAAAGGATGCGGTAATGAAAATCAGCTGTTCTTTCTGTAACCAGCTCGATTCAATGGTCAGTAAAGTGGTGAATAGGTACGAGTATCAGTATGAATATGTATCAGTTCTACACAACATATGTATGTCATTTTACACTCTTCATGTATAAACTTATTAATGACTCACCACATTTAAATTTTGTACTACTCTGTAAATATTCATTCAAGTCTAAATTTTTTTCTCATCTGCACAATATTATATCTTACTCTCACATATTATAAATTACTTGCACAAAAATTTTATCTTGTTACTGATTTTTTTTTTATGTTAGAATGATTTAGTTTTTAGTTAAGCCCAAGCACGGCTGCTCCTTCCCCAAGCTCGAGCTTGCTCTTTTGGGGAAGTAGTTCCTTATGTTTTAATTTGTATAATTGTGATTATTTCATTTTTGCTGTGTATTTTTAAAATGTATTTTATATTTTGTAAGGTGTTAAAGGAATAAATAAATAAATAAATAATAAAATGACAAAAAATCATTTAAAGGCATACTGTAGACATCTTCACTTGATTTCTATTCCCATATTAAAATTGAATGGAAATGTGCACAACTTCGGAATTGGTTAGGTTTGTGGGTGTGCTTGAAAGCTTTGGTTTTGCATCAAAGAATGTGTGGCATTCAAAACAAGCCCAAGGACATGCTCCAGACTTATGAATGAAGTCGCCTCGCCTCCAACTCCTGGAGTAGTGTCGGTCGGGTCGGGGAGCCGTTGAACTGCCATTTCCTCTCCAGACCAGTAATTTCCATGAATGGTTTCTCTCTCAGTCTGAGTGGAAACTGATATCACTTTTTCCCGCGCATGTTGTTCCCAGTTGTTGAATAAGATTTCAGTATGTACTACATACTGCAGTTTTTTCTTTCAAATAGCTCTTTTAGAGAGCACGCTTCTTTGCCCATGCTTCCTTCATTTTTCTAGAGTGGCGTTCCTTGTCTTCCTGTCCACTATCTCCCTTTTCTGCTGATAGCTTATACTGCAGTTTATTGTTATTCAATTTCAGTTTTTAGTGGCTAGTTGGCAAAATCAGTAAAGCACCGCCTAATAGCACCTTAACTAGTTGTATCAAAGACGATAACATTGAAGGCTTCTTGATTTATCTTGAATGCTTCTTCCATGTTTGTAGAGATGAGCCCCTACTCGATTGATGAGTTTTATGCTTGGCACAAAGATGGCATTTGATAAGCTACTATGAATAACATACTTTTGACAATATTTTTTAAATTTAGACTGTACAGGCGAAGTTGTCTATTTTCATAGTATTTGTTTGTAATAATAAGTCTAATCATGTTGTATTAGATAAACTATATGACACAATTCATATTGTAATTTGCAATAATGAATAAAGAATTTGATTGATTGATTGATTGATTGTACTTACTCAACACTGGGATGCTAGCTAGCATCCTGGACGCCAGCGTCCCAGATGCCAGCATCATAGTATAATCGTAGCCGTAGACTTAACATTCAGCTGCCGGTTTAAAAGGTGATTCGACTAATACAAGATTACTAAAATACACGAGAATTAAAAAAAAAACTTGTGCTTCTAAAAGCTACATATAAGTTATAGTAATGTTGCAGAATGGTGTTGTGGAGTGGGCTAACCATGAGTCTGGTTAATAATAATGATTTATTATTACTTTAAAAAATGTTCAAAATGTTCAAAATTCTCAATAATCTTTTATAATTGTATTTCTCGGTTTAAAAGTTGATTCAACTAATACAAGATTACTAAAATACTCGAAAATTTAAAAGAACTTGATGTGCTTCTAAAAGCTACATTTATGGTAATGTTTCAGAATGGCATAGTGGAGTTGGCGAACCATGCGTGGAGAATAATTTATTACTTTAATAAATGTTCAAAATTCTCATTAATCTTTTTTATATTTCCCAACTTTAAATATAGTTTTGACTGGAAAAGTTTTTATGCTGGAGGGAGAAGCATTCTAATTTGATAATTATCATAAAAATGTTATCTTGTTCATACTTGCATGTTACTAGCATCTTCTATTTTTAAATTTTCAAAAAAGTCATGCAAATAAAAAAATTCTGAATTATAGTATTTAGTAAGGGTTGTATAACTCGTATTGTTAAGAATTCTTATGATGTAAAAGTCGTTATACTGTTAAATGTAAGTTGAACATTTTGAAATTATAAATAGCAATGTCGAGAAACAACAGTCATCAGTAGGTAGGCCTAGTCATAATTAAAGACTTTATTCATATATTTTATTATTACACAAAAATAGTGAATCGCATGAAATTACAACATTTTCAAGACTTGATGGAAATGGAATCTGTAGATAGAAACCCCCGATGACCTTAATCGTCTTCATTTTCACAAATCCGCCCCAGAAATCCTGATGACGTGGCTAAAATTGGGCTAAGGGTAATGGAACTCCACTGAAAACAAAAGCAGTGCGAAGGAAACCTCCCCCCTCCACCATTATTTGGGTAATTCTGTCCCCTTTCTCAATATCAACTGGGTAATGTTGCAACGCTGTGTATAATAATAATAATAATACAGTAATAATAATGATAATATTCATACAGCAGCGCTCTTCCTTAATTCGAGTTAAAATGCTCTCTCTTCCAATAATAGTTAGTTGAGCAATATAACGAGAATTTTGCATGCCTTAAATTTGTTCGGCCATGTATTAATGTTGAATATAACCTGGCTTTAGTCAGTCAGGTTATTATAAAAGCCACCCGGCGTACTCAGTGTGTCTTGAAGCAGAGCCCGTTTCAAGCTTTAATAGCGTACTGCAAGCCTATATTACCGGGTCCCGGGTAAGCTCTAAATAACAAGCCTTCGCAATATATATTATATTCTCGCGTTCTTTAGACGCCGTAATTTGAATAAACGACTCAAATCCGTGATTAGTCTTTGGATTCGACGTATACTTATTTACTGGATAGCCGAATCAACCTCACCACCCGAATAACACTACATTTCTGCAGCTTTATCTTGATCATCGCATTCTGACCACTGGATAAGACAAGGTTATAATATTGTAGAAAAACGAAACCGCGTGACGTGTTCATAAAGAAGTTGAACGCGAATGCTAATTTATTTCTTTTATTGTGCTAATAAGCTTATTATTGTGTTTGTAATAAAGATTGTTTTGCATCTAAATAAAAATGTAAATAATTTAGAAACCAGGATAATACCCTATCAAACGCGTCCGGCAGTATCAAGTTTTTTTTAATATAGATTTTATAAGATTAATGGTTTGCAGACACCAATTTACTTACCTTTGTAATATATTTTCAAACAAAATTCCGATAAATTTCATAGATAGAAAAGTTATTAAAGTTCTTCTAAAGGAAATAACTATATGGGTTCAACAGAATATTTATTCCACGCTACCTAAATTTTAATATTATCATTATTTTAATTATTATAGATTTAGTTTTTCAGTAAAATCGATTGCAGGCACTGAATTGGTGTCACAAGCTAGTTTTTTTTTTGTTATTTTACGGTATAATAATACAGGGTTTGAACTAAACAAAAACCTGTATAACATTGTCCTTTTTGTAATTATGGGTTTGTTTTAATATTTTGATTGTTTCTGTTCTTAAGTTATGGAAGAATTATATCTGTCTATTTTATTTTATTTTTTTTTAAAGAGTATGTTATTGAATTGTATTTCGGTGAATATTTTTTTGCTGTGTTTTTCGATTGTTTTACAATGAAAGGATGATAATTGTGTGTTTTTTAGTTTTGTCACCTCATGGAGATACTTTAAGATCTTTATTACTTTACCTTTAAATTCATTATTGATTTCTCTCATTTTACGAGCTTTCTATGTTTACTAGTAATATTATTGAATGAACTCATAGCCAGCGCTCAAGTATTTACTTTGCTGACTGTGCCAAAAATGTGTTATACACTTTATATTGTGAATTTTCTTTTTCTATTATTATATTATTATTGGTGTTGGGGATATTGTGGTAGTGATTTATAATCATTAAGACTGGATGTTGTCCAAACTACTCCAATTATTAAAACAATGGACTATAGTTTCGACGCTTACATCATTATCAATCTCAATGAACTAAAAAATAAAATACAGAGTAGCCAAATATATAAACCCTCTTGCACATATACTATTTGTTAATAGGCTAGAAGCACCGTATAGGTCGAACTTATGATGGAGGTCTATGATTGGCCGACACTAGACACGCCCCCTGGTAACAAGAATGACCCACCAATACGAAGCAAGTATGGTAACCACGTAGTAAACAAGTGGCCTGATGACCAAGCACACATAAAAAATAAATGAACTCTAAAAAACTTTCCCCACCGTCAGCTACAGCAATACTTTTGTATTATTACTTTTACTTATACTCTTATTATTCTAATTTTCTTTTATAATGCTTGTGAGCTCTGGCTGTCGTTTTTGTTGTGTTGATATGATTATTTTGAGTAGGTTCACATTGATAGATCTCGAAAAGTGATGAATTATTGGTTGAATTTTTCAATAATTATTAAATTTTTAATTCAGAATTATAGTTTTCTTGATAATTATTGAAATAGTTATAATTAAGAAACCAAAATTAAAATTGGAAATTAGTAATGTGGTACGGTAATGATGATAATACCGTACAAAATATGAGTATAAACTATCGAATATTTGACCCAACTTCAATAATAATAATAATAATTATTATTATTATTATATTATTCACACTATAACTTACATCAACGGTCGAAATCCTGCTCCATAATGTACAAAATATTTATTGTGGACTTTAATGATAAAATTATAAAAGATGGAAAGTAACAAAACATTATTTATAAAAAGGAATTATTGGATAATACATAAAATTAAATCACTTTACATAAAATAATAAATTGAAAAATACAATCGTTGTGTACAATATTTATTTATTAACATATTAAACTTACCAATCGAAAGTTCGATTTGCTCCTTTTTGATGGGAGTATTACTAGGAAAGGACCAAACAGAAGATGGGTGAATAGAATAAAACTAAAAGAGTAAATTAATACAGAATAAATGTAAAATTATAATTAAAAATAAAAATTACAAGAAAATTAGTGAAAGAGGAAAACTGGAAGAGGATGATGCATGAAAGAGATATTTTTGTAAATTTATATCAGTGAGAAATCCACATTATTATTTTTGCGTTGTGTAAAATGGGTAAAAAAAAGAAGAGAAAATATTGCTTCAAATCTAAGAATCACTTCCTCAAACCTTGATAGTTATTGATATAGTACTCTATCTATATAGCAGTTACCAGCTCTTTATTCATTTACTAGCTTGGGAATTCCATTGTGAACGCGTGAAGCTGGTTTGAAAAGTGTAATCCGCGAATGTGAATGAAATTACACAGAGCAGAACTGTTACGGCGTTATGATGAATCTTGATGCTGGCTTCTAATTGGTCAAAATTATTGCCATCGTGCATTGACGGCAACGATTTATTCATTACTATCTGCATAATGATACATTTTATTGCGGTCATTTGCATATGTAATGCTGTACTAGAATTGAATACATGTTACTAGCGGCTATGTTAGGCAATTGTTCTACACTGCAGATAGATTAGAATGTGCCATTGATGAAATGTTTATTGAATAGCGGTTGCTATTCAATTTTATGCATATTGCAAGATCGACTAAACTAATACAATCAGGTGCTCTGGTTATCTATTGCTAAAATGGTCAGCTATACCATAGTAGATTTCCAATTGAGATTGACAAATACTTGAAAATATCTCATTGAAATAATTCTCATGAGATGTATTAATTTTGAACGCTTGAATTTATTGAATCATGATGTGTCTGTGGTAGGCGTCAACTAGTGGTAGGCTATATAAGTGTGAAACAAGGTACATCAAGCTACACAGGTCATGAGGCTGTTTGTGAAGGTCTATGTTGAGTAAAACCTTATCGACATGTAAGATAACTATACTGATGTACCTTATTGGAAAGTTTCCCAAAGAATTCCATCAGCGTGAAAGGCATTCAAACATATAATCTGTTACTGTTACTGTGTCTCTAGATCTAAAGAATCTTTAACTACGCTAAGCAAGAAACAGTTACAACGTTACAACATATCCAAGTTAAGATCAAACAGTCAAGATCCAAAAGAAAGCAGTTAGGTATATAGAAAGAGTAAATAGATTAGATTCATGTAGGCCGTTGTTCAAGAGACTTGGTCTCCTAACTGTACCCTGCTTATATGTGTATGAAGCTACTTTATATGTAAAAACGAATGATATTAACCAAAATCTTGACGTACATGATTATAATACAAGAAGCCGAGGAGATTATCACTTGGTGAGTCACAATAGTAGCTTATTCAAACAAAAACCTAGTGATATTGGTAGGAAATTCTATAACAAGCTACCGCAGTTTTTAAAGAGTCTTGAAAATATAGAAATATTTAACAATCAATTTTAAAAATATTTAGTTGATAAAGCTTTTTATAGTGTACAAGAGTTCCTTTCACATCAAAATTAAGCCTCGCCTCAACTAATTGATATAGCAATTATGGTAACTAGTGTATAATTGTATTAATCTGACTTGTCTTATACTCCTTAACTAGAGTCTCCAAGACGTAGTCTACAAAAAAAATATTTAGACTTTTTCTTATTTTTAGATTAAAATGTAAGTAACGAAAGTGAGAGTAGCAATGTTATAAGCAACTAAAAGTTTTGTAAGGTGTTATAAGATTCTTCTGAGTAGTTAACCCATACCACTCATTTTTTCAATGTATAGGCTGCACTATTTCGTAGAAACCACTATTAAAACTGACTGTTCAACCGGTGGTTCGGAACCCACCTAAAACTGTAGGTCCAACTTATCAATCACCATCATTCAATTCATTATCCACGCACAGGTCTCAGACCTATGTGGGCTTCATCTTCCAAAAAAAGGGGGGGGGGAGATAATGATAAATTATTAATAACAATATCAATTAACATTGAACATTTTTTTAGAAATGAATTACAGATTGTAACTATCCTTTCTATACATAACACATTGTAGCAGGTAAATAGAGTTTCTCAATTATGTTGATTGAAATAGGAGTTTTTTTAATCTCTAATCATTGTACACACTTTTGTTTACCAATCTAGTAAATAGTGATCCTAAATTTAAAAATTTAGCAAAGTGGTTAGGGTATTGATGTAGGTAGTACAATCGGCATTAATATTAGCGAAAAATATATTAGTTGTAAGATGTATTAAACAATTATAATAGTAATGATAATATATAGCAAAAAATTATATAATGACCCAATACGTTGATGATGATGTTGAGACATTGGTTGATAGTTGCCAGGTTTCAGAGTTTAAATTTATATACTTTCAAGTCCAGAGTTGTCTGCATCTTAGAAGAAAGGACTTGTGTTCAACTTTGCCTGTCTTGGCATAAGATAAGAAAGTTTTAAAGATAAGAAAATAAATATAATTTTATGGTGCCACAAAACTGGAAGTGATTCATAAAAAATGGTTGAGTTGAAAATTTTAATGCTCTGCCTATACTTTACGGTGTGTAATGTTGAGTAGTAGAGAGTTTATAATAGAGTAAATAATGTAGGGACGGAATAGTATGTCTAGAAAAGTTAGATTTCAGTGGTCTAATGTTAATACAGATAACGATGCCGCTTCTTTGGAGTTTTTTTTTTAAATATACAGTTGAATTTCTTTTAGAAAAAATCCACTCTTCTCTCTGGATTTAGAAATGGTATGATAAAACTGTTCCTTCTCATTTAAAAAGAGCATGACTGTGGTGCAACCATAAAAGGGCCCTTTCACATTAAATGCATGATATAATATAAATAGTCTGTGTACCGAACAGAGCTCAAACTGTCCCGCACGTTCAACAAATACTATTAACTCTATCTAAACAATTCCTAAGCTGTAGCCGAATTCAGCTAGCTAACATAAATACTGGAGATGCATTACCCACAGGCAGATGCATTAATTGAAGTAGTAAGTGTATTGGGAAGGAAGCCCGTTAGAAAATTATATATTTCATTATCAATATTTAAAATTACTGTACAAAAGGTTCTCACTTCTTGAAAATAATACCCTTACACTTGATTGAAAATTCAATCCAATCAAGAAATTCTTGATGTTTGTATAAATGATTTCATTGTTGAAATTTCTTCATAGTGGACTGCATTGCTGTTTAATATGTATGTTTAAAAACATATCCACAAGTGATGTTGAAGATCCATCTTGTTTCCACTAATATGTATTATAAACTTAAAAAACACTTTTGAATGTGGGTCGTCTGATGATGCTCTAGACAACAGAGCGAAACGGCCGTCACGTCATAACGTGAGTCAATTTCCATTCAAAAGTGTTTTTTAAGTTTATAATATCCACAAGATTTTTTTTAAGGTTGAAGCCCACATAGGTCTGAGACCTGTGCGTGGGTAATGAGTTGGATGATGGTGATTGATGAGTTGGACCTACAGTTTTAGGTGGGTTCTATTTGCAGGAACTACTACATAATCACGGATTCTCTCTTGCTTTTAATTGCTCTCAATAAAGGGTTTTGCAGTTTAGAATCTGTAGCTTATTTAGTCTCCCGGGAAGTGATAGCCGAGTGCCGTAGCACGTATCTGTTTAATAAGAGATAAGCTACGACCGATTAGGTTGGCCAGCAAAAAAGACTCTGTTCTCTGCTGAAAAATCACTTCCCGGTGGTTTGGAACCCACCTAAAACTGTAGGTCCAACTCATCAATCACCATCATCCAATTCATTACCCACGCACAGGTCTCACACCTCCAAAAAAAAACAAAAACGTATGTTGGTTGGTTTGATCAATAATGTTTTATTCAATTTGAAGTACTTTAATTTAGTATCTTCAAATGAAACAGTTCCCAGAACTACAGTATTTATCCATCGTAACGTTATCCATTTTTTCAAGATCGCTGCATTTTCCCAGTTGAATCTTATTTTTTAAATTTCATCTACTTTTTTCTTCTGTTGAAAATCGAATGGCTTTTTGTCGATGGTTTATCCAATAAACTAAATTCAGATTAATAAACCCTCATTCTTAAGTAGTATAATTAGGCCACAATTGATGAAATGTGTGTGGATATGCAGTCCATCCGTTGGCCACACAAGGCAAGATCCGGAAGCTAGCTGAGTATTTGTGCAAGGATTGGCGATGCCCTGGCGGTGACCGTGGCCCTGGCTGCTTGGGGGTCGGTGTGATCAGAGGGTAGTAGATGCACGCGCACGCACAAGCCGACGACAAGCAGACCATAACATTAAGTGGCTTTCGAACCGAATTGAATTATCTATGTAAACTCAGTAGGTTTGTGTTTGTGTATGCAGCGTATATTATTGAACAACTCTCTGACATTGCTCTGCACTGGATAGTAACTTATGCTTTGGCCATTTCGTCTTGTGGGTGTGCGTGTGTGAATGTGTGCGCGCGTTTGTGTCATGTTGCAATCGACTGTTGCTATTTAGTCAGTAGCACTTGTATTGCTGCTTCTGCTGCTGTTGCTGAATAACGCATGCATTAACATTCGCCCTGTTGCTGTGTATATAATATGCGCTTCGCTTGCCAGCACTGGCCGCTATCTGGATGCTGTAGAGTGACTTCTCCCATACCATACCGCCCACCCCGCACTAGTACGGCGCATCCCTTCAATATCAGTGTCACTTCTTCCGAGGGTGTTGAGATGAAATCTGTGCAATTATTATGGCGACAATATTGTTTCATCTCTGATGCAATTTGCGGTGTTTTATTTGGAGTGTTCTTTTGTATGTAATGTAACATGAACATTTGGAAAAGAAACATTTATAGAAATGTTTGGAATGGAATAAAAGAAACAAATGGAATAAAGGAAGTGGTTTGTTTTGTCGATGACAATAAAATGAATTTAAATTTTTTTTAATTTTGAATGAATGAAATAAAAGAAGGACAAATAATGGAGATAACGTGCAATAAGAGAAAAAACAAATTAAGGAAAATACTAGTTTTATATGAACATCAAATGATCAACATTATTGAAAAAATATTGGCCTCAAGTGGAAAATCATTCTATTTAATTATGATGCTGTAGGAAAGCAGTATTATCTCTTTTACCTGTTGCTTTCATTGCTATAATGTAGAAATAAATGAATGCTATTTTCTATTCATTGACTTTCTATTATAAATTTTCAAACCATCAACCTTTGTAGTTGAGAAACTGTGTACCTCTGTATTTTACTAGAAATAACGTTGTGCTCTTCCTGGGGATTTTTTTTCGGAGGATGAAACCCACATAGGTCTGAGACCTGTGCTTGGGTAATGAATTGGATGATGGTGATGATGAGTTGGACCTACAGTTTTAGGTGGGTTCCGAACCACCGGGAAGTGATTTTATAGCAGAGAAGAGATTTTTTTTGCTGGCCAATTCAATCGGTCACCCTTACAAAGAGCACCCAGGATCTTCGTAGCTTATCTCTGATTGAACAGCTATCTGCTACGGCACTCGGCCATGATACCTTGGCTCCGGTCATCACGATTCTTGCTGCAATAGAATAAAAAAGATAAACTTTTAAGAAATGCAAGAAAAACTAGACTATTTGTCTAATTGTAGCTCACAAGTCAATTAAACTAATTTTTGGTATCCTCCAGGTATATACAGTATTTTAGGCTATGAATTCATCAACATTTCATTTCTTTATACTAATTTTGCTCTTGTTTGGTTTTATGTCTGTATTGTCAAATTCCTGTTTCTGTACGGCCCTTCAAAAGAAATAGTCACGAACTCCCTCCTAGATCAGAAGCTTTCGTCTAGGAAAAAGAGTGTAAGAATTGAAATTTGTTCATTATAAAAAATTCTGATGTAATTTAACATTATATAATTTATTGTGTAAATTGTAATCTGTTCAAAGAAGTATGTTTATTTTGATGAAAAGTGTAAATTTTCTAAAAAAAATTGGCTTTAATCAGGAACTTCCTGATTATTTTGTTATTGTGTTCAATGTACTTTACATAATGAGAAGTTGAACTAAAAGCGCCTCTCTTTGTTTGTTGCAGGTAATTTTCATAAAAAATCTTCAAAAGAGTTAGTAAGTAAACGTCGCTTTATAGTTATTGTTTATTGTAATATTAAAATACTATAAAAAGCAATAACGTAGATAGAGGAAGTAACTTTTCAATTATGTTTTTGAATTTTGGATATCAGTATTAGGCTATTGTACATATTATGTATTATACAGCAAATTCGTGTTTTTTTTTTTATCTACTGTATTTCAATAAACATTCTTGAGTGCAACAGGCAAACCCAAAAAGCACTCATGACAAAATAAAATACATCAAAAAGTAATACAGCAGATAGGTAAAGTTCTAGAATGTCAGTTTTAGTTTGGTTTGTGGTTTTTTAATGCACAAAACAATTCGCTATAGTGAGAAAGTGTGTGATAACTTCCTTAAGATCTTTATCGATGCAGAAATAATTCTTTATGAATTTTTTGGGGGAATTGAAATTTTCTTGTCCAGCTTAATTCAGTTGTAATAATGAAAAACAGTTGCTCTTTAGAATAGTAAGCACATAATTGTAAGTTTTGCACTCTGGTCTCGAATGTAGCCGTTTGTTGCGAATCATTTGACGTGGATTAAAACAATATAACAAAGATTGAAACGGTTTCTGGGGATTGAAATGAAAACAGCGGGAACAAGTATTTCAACAGGCTGTCAGTGGTGCCGTTTTGAATAGATCGATGGCATCCAAACAACCTCCCGATTATTTTTGGATTGTAAACGATGATTTGCTCTAAGATAACATTGAGTGAGCTGGCTCTTGCGGTTGTCAGATTTTAGATTCGTCGGTCATGTGCTATTAAACCGCGAGAGAAATATTTTATAGTCCTAAATTAAAATTTGAAGATTTAGAAAACTCACATAATTTGAATCTTTAAACGTGATAACGTTGTACTAGAAGAATTGATAGAAAAACTGTAGTATAAAGTACAACAGATATTATTTATTTTAGGTTGTCACATTATACTAGACCTGCAAGATATAATAGAACATTTTTAGGTCCAAATCAAATAAAAATCAATATTGATATTTAATCGTTATGCAACAATATAGAAATTATTATAATACAATTATTGATTTTATAGTGAACAGAAATTGATCATCAAGGCTTATGAATTAATAACAAATTTTGTTATTAATTGGCACAAGGTAGCAAAAAAATTCAATTAAGAATAACAAAACGTAGATTTTAGTAGCATATGTCACTAAATATTCTATATTTTGTTGCAAATCATTCAGCATAAAACAATATACCTCGGATTAAAGGAAGCAAGAAATAAAAAACTATTCTTGTAACTATAAGTTAGAAATTAATAGGTAAACAAGTTTGGATTTTTCTGGTCTTAAGATTTCTGGGATGCAATTGCTGAAGTTTTATTTATTCTAGTGTTTCATCTTATCAAAAATAGGTGTAAATAATTTGATAAAATGATAACAGGCCTGCTTTTTAAAATGTAAATCTTCTACATCCAAATTCAAATCGATATTGATTTGAAATCAACAGATTGATGATATATGAACTATTCATAGAAGGGAGTTGGCATCAAAATTAACTGAAGTAAAAAACAAAACGGGAATTGCTTTACATTTATGTGAATCGACAAGTCATTGTGAAGGTCAAATACTAGATGCTTTCTTGTAAATTATTTGACGTGATTTAAAACAATTTATAAAATTTGAGCTTTTAAGGGATAATCTATACTACTCTTCAACTTCAACTTGATTATAATGTAGTATATTATAATATTTCACTTTTATCTAGGCCTGCTTGTAATAACCTAATATGTAAATCTTCTAGATCCAAAATCAATATTGTTTTGAAATCATTGGATAATAATGACTAATCATTCATATAAATTGTTGGCAGGCAACAAAATGAAATGAAACAAAAACAAAAGATAGGCTGTTATGTGTGAATAAATCAAATACTTTGGACTGACATTTATAATATTGATGGATATTCCTGGCTAGAACATAGTTCACTCTTTCCACTGACTATGATTCATTCGTTGCACCCCCATGGAGATCAATTTGTCGAATATATATTATTTCAGTTTCGTGTTCTGTTGTTTGACTCAACATTTGCTCATTCTTTCTCTGTTTCTCTTGGGCTTGTTTTCAATCTCTTTCATCCTCTATCTTTGTTGCTCTATTGTATTTGCCACCCGCTGAAACCCCATCCGTAGTTCTATATTTATTTCCTCCCATCGTTCTAATGTAATTTGTCAAAAGGTCAAACGCCTTTCAGGTCCTCGCCACTGTTTCCTTTCGTTTTGGCCTTATTCGTTTTACACTGTGAATCGATGATGGCCGAATTAATAATAATTTTGACATTTTCGGAATTTATGAGGTGGCAAACTTCGCTCCTGTTACCTTCCACAGCCATCTCAATCTTCATTATTATTATTATCATTCATCATCATCATCATCATCATCATCATCATTATTACAAATATTATCACACCTTACAAATATTACAGCCGTTTTTAATCAATACTAGTTGAAATGATAAGTTTGCATTCATTTATTATTATTAATATTAATATTTTTACTATTATTATTGTTATTATTATTATTATTATTATTGTTGTTGTTATTACAAGGTATTGTTATATTAATATTTCATTTTTTCGCTGCTGTAACATATCATTTAATAGTCTTCATGATCAGTTCTGTAAGTTTTAGCAATCATATCACATTATTTAGCTTCTTGAAAAAAATATAGAAATCATAATAAATTCGATCGAAATTTGAAATGTTTATCGAAGTTCAAATTTCTATTATGTATTACGTTTGACTAGCGAGGTTTAACAAAGATGCCATAATTCTTACCTTGAGTTTTTTCAGTATACGATAAGTTGTAGTGGGAGAATTTGATTAGGTATTGAGTTTGAAAATAATTTAAGGAAGTTGCTGTCTGAAAAGCCTCTGTACTGTACTGGACTTGCAATTAGTACAATTAACTGTAATGTGGATGCAAGATGTACCTGGTCTGTAATGGATTGGCTGCTGCATTATGCAATCAATTAAATAATAATTATTAGTTTGTTGATCATTAATATTTAATGGCACAATGTGATTGGAAATTAATGATTGGCTACATTAAATTAATGATCAAGCCATGCTGTAATTCAAATTTCCACGACATTTCTGCTATTTAATACGTTTTATTAGAAAGATAATTATGCTGTAATTCTTACCTTGAGTTTTTCAGTGTAAATGATAGAAATATTTTTTAACCAGATTTTAGTTAGTAGGGATATTAACTGGGTATAAAACGTCCTGAACTTGAATTCCTTTCCAATCACAACTCAATCCATCAATTCATAACTAATCAATTTAAAATATAGCTGAAAATTTGAAATAGAATTCAATCTTAATTTAGCATATAAACTGTTCTAAATCTTTTGTTTTGTTTCTACTTCTTAAATTGTATCATTTCTATCTAACAACTCATTAGTTTACTCAAAAAGAAAAATCTTTTTTGTTTGAAATAGATTTGTCATTTGAGTAAATTTACTTTAAATTTTTTATCTTTACTCTTATAAATAGCGGGTGCAATTTATATTCCTTTAATGCAACAAATTTCCTAACAAAATAGATTTTGCTTTTGTGAAGCAATAATACGGGGAATGATATTCCACCGGAAACATGAAGAGAAGGGTCGATAAAGTTATAGTTAATTCCCCCGTTTGGTTGTCTTTCACTTTTCTCTATCTGCCATCTGTTCCCCTATTGAATAAACACATCTCTTTTCAATCCTACTTCATCACTTCCCCTTTCCACGTCCTCAATCTCCCTCCGATGGAAGAAAAGTGATCCGATGCTCAAGTTACGCCCGAAGTTTATTTCGTGTCATGAGTTTTCGGCTCGAATGTTTCGTTCATTCAGTACGACTTTCTGTTTACTACGTGCTCTGGGATGTGTAGCCGAGGAAGGGAGACTTTTACTACTGTTGAATTTTCCTTCCTCCTGACGAAACCTTGAATGGAACTCAATGAGCTGTTGAAGCGAGAAGTACATGCTTCACGTTTACCGAAAGGCTAAGCATTTTTAAGATAAAGACGTATTTTTATCGATATGAAGTAGGTCTTAAGTTTAGCTTAGCCTTAGCTATATTCTTAGTGGAGCATACTATTTTCTTAATGAAGTGTATTTGGTTGGTTTTGTGATGAAGATAATGATTACAAAGTTGTAAAAATGTACCATTTTTGAGGTAGAGTTGATTGATGGAAAATTTTGTGATTCAATGTGTAATTCTTCAAAAGTTTTGATATTCATTTCTCGTGATTTTGTAGAATTTTTTGTTATTCAATATCTAATCCCCCATATTTTCTGTATGATATTCATATTCAATTTTATTTTGGCAAGGACCATACATCACAATAATTAATATTTTTCATTCAAAATATAATTTTCTATAATTCATTTAGCGTAAATAAAATACATCATTTATTCTTTGTACTCCATTTTTATAAAAAATTATATAATTCTGTGTTATAAAGATTTTTATTGTTAATAAATCTCTATTTTATGTGTTCATACTTCTGCTCCGTACAGCATTTTATATTGTGCTACTGGTAAAAGAAGTTTTCTACTGGCTTGACTTGGCCCTCCAATATTGGCCATTAGCCTGCCTAGTTCGGTAGTAACAACAGCTGCTTTCTCACAGACTCTAAAGTGTGAGTTTATAATCTAGAATTCCAGGTTGAGTCTCAGGTACAGTTGTGGTCTGACGAGATGATCCCTGGTTTTTCGGTACGGGAGCGGGCGGCGGTAGTAGGAAGCCAACTGCGCATGCTATTCATGCTTTACTACTAATTTGAAAACTACGGCCAGAGACAAACAGGTTTTCTGTGCTTCAGCCAGCTTCAAGTAGACTAGTTGAATCTAGGGCTAATGTCTTTGCAATGCACAGTAGCAGTGAGTTGGAGGAGAAGGGGAAAAATCGGCCAGGGATCAACTTTTTTTTTTTTTTTTTTTTTTTTTTTTTTTTTTTTTTTGAGGATGAAGCCCACATAGGTCTGAGACCTGTGCGTGGGTAATGAGTTGGATGATGGTGATTGATGAGTTGGACCTACAGTTTTAGGTGGGTTCCGAACCACCGGGAAGTGATTTTACAGCAGAGAACAGTGTCTTTTTTGCTGGCCAATCTAATCGGTCACCGTTACGAACGGGACCTACGAGAACGCAGCTTATCTCTCTGATTGAACAGATACCAGCTACGGCTCGCGGCTATCACTTCCCTCAAAATGTAGAAAACTCGTCAGACACCTTAGCTGCCTGGACTGATTACACACTTTCTGTCCCCACCACCAAATAAATGTAAGTTGGTTCATTCTCTTCCTCGTGATCATAACAATTTATGACTCATTGAGTGATGGACCATGGATTGCATCTTGCTCTAGCAAACACTAAAATAATTGTTATTACAGTAAATTCTAAGGGCGCCACACTGAGCTGGATGCCTAGTGCCATTTTTTTTTTTCAACACAGATGGCTGGAAAAACTGATTTTATTTTTCGATTTTGATTTAGAACGACTTTACTCAGTCGTTTGTGTGTAGCAAGCATGCCAGTTAGCACAATCATCCAACTCATTACCCACGCACAGGTCTCAGACCTGTATGGGCTTCATCCTCGAAAATACCTAGCTCAGTGTGGCTTCAGCATAGTCTAAGATAAGTGGAAACATAATTTCCAGTCATTTACTGTAAGCTGACAAAAATTTCAAGTTAATTATAAAATTGAATAGAGTACTTTCTGCAAACTCTTGAGGAAGTACGATAATTAAAAAAAATCCCATAGCTCCGTATGTAGCTATTCGTTCATTTTAATTTTTTCCCTAAATCGTAATTTACTATCATCTTTTTTCCAAAACATTTTTTTCCCAAGTTACAGTTTCATTATTTTGCATCCCAGGGGTTGAAATACTGTCATGTGTGTTCCCTATTGCAATAATTGCACATCCAGGAAAAATCCATTCATATTCAATAACCAGTAATAAAGTTTCATTTTTGAAAAATTTTTTACACCCCCCCCCCCCCCCTTCTACGTTATTATTCGTTATTATTGTGCATGAGATCAGTAAGAAAAAAAATGGCAGAAATTTCATGCAGACGTCCATTGAAATGTTTCGTTACCATTTTATTGTTAGTTGGAATAAAAAAATTTAATTCACTTGCTATAAAAAAGAAAAGTTGAAGTACGCTGTGTCGTGATTACAATGCGAGTGCCGTCGTTAAAAAATCTCCATTTTGGTTGTTAAGTAGCGGAAGCGTTCATAAAACGGTGAAAAATTAAGTGTCGATGTAATAATTTATTCATATGAATCAGCTCGCTCAACAGCAATAATATAAAGAAAAAACCAGAAGTTTTCAAGATTTTACAGCCACGTGTGTGAGGGGATTAATAACTTAGCCACGTTTAATAATCTATTCACAAGCTGACGCATACAGGTACGTTTAATTGAACTCTTGACTTCAACTGTCTCAACTATGAGTTCATACTTTGTATGTGTTGAACACAGTATAACCAGAGGCTGAGAAAAACCCAAGTTTGAATTGCCGGTATTTTATGAAGTTGTCATAGTGTCCAGTGATGAATTTTTAAACTGTTTTGAGATGATTAATCTTTGTTTTTTGTAGCACTATCAATCACCCGGTGGTTCGGAACTCACCTAAAACTATAGGTTCAACTCATCAATCGCCATAATCCAATTCATTACCCACGCATAGGCCTCATACCTATGTGGTCTTCATCCTCAATAAACTTGACATTTTTGAGATTGTTTTGAAACTCAATATTAATTTAGAGCATTTTCACGCAATATCTATTTTTCTGGTACATTTTAATGCCGTTTGTCATCATTTCTTTCCTGTTTACCACACAAACAATTTTTCTTCTTCTTTTTCTTTGTTCTTATTTTCCATACATTCCCATACAATACTTTGTAACAGTTCAGTATTTTACGTGATAAAAGCACTTACTTCATGTCCTGGATATTCCAGTTAGTAGTTTGCATAGGTTTATAGGGTCTTCATGAAATCCATAATATCATATTTTTAATCAAGGAAGTGGACGAATTCTTAACTCAGATACAAAGCTCCTGCTCCTGCTACATGTTCAATACATAATAAACAAATTAAATTCGGCAGTATTCGTTCTTAGAAGCTTGAAACAATTGATAGATACAGGAGCTCTTAAAAACGTTTATTTTGCTCTGTTCCACTCACTTCTGTCATACGGAGTTGTGTTTTGGGGCAGTTCAAGTCAGGCAGTACAGATATTTAGGATTCAGAAATGGGCAATTAGAGTAATGGTGGGAGAATCCATTAGAACAAGTTGTAGACCTTATTTCATAGATTTAATGATTCTCCCACTTCCAGGTTTATATATTTTTGAGGCCCTCTGCTTTATTGATAAAAATAAAGACAAATTTAATACAGGTGAGCTGCTTCACTCGTATAATACCAGAAACAGGTATAACTTAAGGGACGAAATACATCGGACTAGTTTGTATGAGAGGGGTGTGAAGAGTGCTGGAATTCGCCTGTACAACTCATTGCCAGCACATCTCAAGACATTCAACGGTGAAAACTTCAGAAATAAAATGAGGGAAGAATTGTTGAATGTCTGTCCATACTCTAATGAGGAATTCTTTTCTCATTATGAGACGCAGAGAAACATATTATGAATATGATGACTTAAATTACTGACAAATCCATATACCCCTTTTAAATGGGTTCAAAGGATGCTAATGAATGAATGAATGAATGAATGAATAGTATTCCAACTTTTCCCGATTTATTGTCTATCATCACTACTTTTTTTCCTAATTAAAAAATATTGAACTTTTTCGTCTCTATCCTTTATTACTTACTCATCGTTTATATATTATTTTAGAACTCGTGGCTGGAGCTCAAGGCTTCTTTTTCCAGTCACGCCAAAATCTATTGTATTTTTAATTATTATTTTTATTTGTAATAATATTCATTTTATTTGGCAATAAAAATTCATTCATTCATTCATTCATTCATTTGGTTTTGGTAGAAAAATCTTTCTCATCGCTCTTAATATCAAATATTGAAAATTAATTTCAAAATATTTACTGAGTCGAAAATCTTTCCGAAAATCGTAAAGCTATGAAAAAAGTAATTGTAATTCTGGGAAGTAATAATAATTTCGCGTACAAGTGTCAAAATATCCGAAAAATCGGCATTAATCCAATTAAAATTTGTAATTAAAACCGGTGACACAAATTTAGGACGCATTCGAGCTAAACGATCAATCAAGAGCGGTTAGCCCGCAGCCGAAAGATCCATAAACCGATATGCTCATTCCGTAACCAACCAAATTAAAATATTAATCTCGGCGACACGAAACGGAAAACCACCGACCGATATTATTATAACGGCGGTGAAAAATTATCGAGATGGCAGAGGACTAATCGAAAGCCGAAATTCGAAATTTGGGTGATCGCGCAATTATATCTACCGGTGAGGTGAACTTTTTCGGTGTCATATTGGGGGACCCATCGGCCTTCTATTAGCCAGGCTCGCATAAATGGCCGGCCATAAATTATATGGACAAAAATTGCGTTGGTTTTCATTAGAGGTAGAAAAAACGCGTGCGAAAAATATCACGACCTCGTTGCGCGTTTTTCGTACGCCGCTACGATTGTGAGCGACGTGATTTGGATGGCTCTAAATATATGTATGTGAGCGCGTACGCGTGTGAGCGTCCGATGACATTTCCGACGACGCGTCCGCGGACAAAACTGACAAAAGCATCACCGTTTTACAAAGAGCAGGAGAGGGTTTGGTGGTGCACACAAATATAAACATATACTTGTTATAGTTAATACGTGTCAATGATTAATTCATGAGGTCGGCTCGAAATTCCACGCATCCTATCACTTCTATCTTGTCCGCCCATCATCCCCTTGACCTCTTCATACTCCTGGTCGCTACCAGGCGGAGAATTTGTGTGTGGAAAACTAATTGGAACAATAAAAGAGTGGGGAAAGAATGGTTTGTGCATCGGGTTGGTGGACGGAAATTTCTGTGCATTCACCTCTCCCCCCCCCCTTAACAATAATGTCACGGTGAGGGGAGGGGAATGTTGTCCGTGATAAAGCGCGTTCCGTCATGCATTTCTCGTGTTATTAATCTCCTGGTGAATGCCATCAATAACAGGGCCCAGTAGACACTAATGTGTACCATTTCGGATGTTTTTCCTATTAGCAGAGTGAAATGTATGCAAATTCATATGTAAATTGTGATTCACAAATAAAATTCGCTGGTGGTGAGGGAAGGGGAAGGGAAATGCTGATAAAAGAGCGTCAGAGTGACATGAACTCTGATGCATCATGGACAGTAGTCAAACCTATTTATTGTAGGATGTTGTGTCAAAAATTGCAATAGTTCCTGTATTAGGTTGTTCATCTGTCGTGATGAAGTCTGGGTAAAACTGCCCCTGGTTTCCCTTGATATGACAGGGTTTTACCCGTGTCTTTTGAAGTTTACCAGAGAATAAAATTAGTAATTAAAATAATGTATTTGATAATTGGTTATTTTTTAGAAGATTGAAAATGATGGCTTCTCGAACTGTAGGGGGAATGATGATCACATAAAAAGTGTTTGAATGTGAACGTAAGGAAGTGAAGAAATGGATTTTTCCTATAATAATAATAATAATGAGAATAATTATTGAAACTTGCCTATGCTAGTAACAACTGAAAACAATTACTTAAATTTTAATAGATATTGCTCCAAAACGTCTGTCTACCTTCCTCAGTCTAGTTTATGCTGGTCGATATTGCTTTCGTAACACAAGGTTGAAAGAACTAAAAATAAACTCTGATGGACAAACATTAAGAGTGCAGCAGAATCAAGTAACACTGAAGGATAGGAAAAAGGCAGTTATTGTAAGCTGCTGTTAAAATAGAGGAGTAAAGGAAAAGCACAAAAAATTGATAAAAATGAATATACGGTATAACTGAACAAAAGTCGTCACATAACCAAAATTGTGGTGCTGGAAACAGAAGAGAGTATTAAATTATTACCATACCATACCTGTATCTGCAGAATTTCTCATTTTCAACAGTTATATATATATATCAATATTCAACTTATATATTTTAAATATATATACTTATAATTTATTATATAAACACTAAATTGCAATCTGTTAAAATAATTATTTATTGAGACAAAAATACAATTTGTTACATTTTCCAAAAATTAAGGTTAATTCACCTAGTGAATTTAATTATTTAAATAAAAGCATTGTGGAACAACCTGAAGAAATTCTGGAAAACTAATGATTTTTTTCTAAAAAATTCCTCTTCCTGAATTTTTTTGCAAATCTATCAGAGCAAGTGCATGAAAATTATTATACTTGAACTTTGTTTTCTGTGTGGTAAACTAATTACGGATGAATCTTGCCTGAAGCAACAATTACGACATTTAATAGCAACCATATATTGACTGTATAATTAGCCCTATGCGAATTTCCCAAATCAAATGTTAGAGGTCTATATAGGTAGGGATGATAGCTATAGTAGAGTGTAGGCTTAATGAATAAAATTACCTCAATCAAGCTGTCATGAAAAAATTGTGGATCCAGTAATTGAATGATAATCTGTTCTGGCAAAATTATTACGGATAAATTAGATTTTTTCAACTAGAAACTTGTTCTGTTTAATTGGCAGAACTTCTGCACTATGATGCAGTTTCCATGCACAATGAATGCGTAGGGAATTTTACATGCTGCAGCTCGGGGCAGTTCTAGATATTATCCATGCAAAAAGAATGTCCCCAGGGTTGCTGAGCTTTAACTGTCTGCCGTTCTTCCCGTAGACATGTTCCGCGTATGTGTTTCTATTTTTTGTTTTCCATCTGTTAGCTATTCAAATGTATTTAATGAAAAGTGTTTGTGTTTAAACTAGGTGGTGGAGGGGTGTTTTGCTGTGAATTTCGAAATTGTAGGTAGAGTTCACCAATCCTCCCCTATTGCGTTTCGTCATTCCTGCCTTTTTCCACAATTTGTCACAGAGTAATTCAACTTTGGATCTTTTTGTTGAATTGTGGACTTTTTCTATCGCACACTTTCACATATTTCTTTCTAGGTCAGTTACTTATTAATAACTAATAATTATTATTGGCAAACGCCTGTCGAAAATTTTTTTTAAATAGATTAAAACATAAAAATTAATATTAAATCTTATAAGGGCCAAAAAAAAATATTAACATTAATCTTGACATAAACTAGTGAGCCTAACGGGCTGGAGAACTCGCTTGCAAACAACTAATTTTGGAAAGGGAAACTCATTTGGGAAGCTTATCGTAGGGGAAGGTGGTAACGAAAAGGCTGTTTTGAAGATACTGATTTAGATAAAATTCACAAGACATCTATCACTTGAAGTTCAAGTTTATCGTTGCTCTGATACACAGATTTATTTAACCGACTTCCAAAAACAACAAGGTTACTATATTCGACCTGTTTTTTTTATGTTTGTACATCAATCATTCGAACAATATTGAACCGATTTCTATGAATTTTTTTTTTTTTAATGAAAGAGCATCGATCAGCGGTGGTCTCATCCAAGTTTCGCAAGGATCGGCCCAATACTTAGCCCAATATTAAACAAAAAGGAGCATTCTTCGATGTCTTCATTTCAATCAAGTTTGAATAGGATAGTTTCACACATAACCGCCAATCGGATAACCGGTGTCGTTTACCAGGCTGATCATTATATCATATGGAGCGCTTTACATCTAGACGGTTTCCGAAATCATATGATGCAATGCAATTATGCCGGGTAAACGACATCGGTTACCCAAAGCTGGTTCAGTGTGAAACAAGCCTGTAATGTCCCGTTTTGACCAATCACGTGAACTTAATTTGAATCGAGAATAAGAAGAATATAATATTTCTGTCCATATGTTCATATGAAAATTGTAAATAATATTTAGTTGATGTCATTGAGTCATAGGAATAAGGTTATTTAGTTTCAATCATAAGTTGGAGAATTTGGAAAAACAGCTGATATCAGAAGTATTTTTAGTTTCACTGCTGTGATGGATTAAGAATATTTATTCGCTATTAAATAAATACATGTGCGTACAATAGGCTATTTTGAGGTTATATTTAATAATCCTTTTGTACTAGCTCAAAGTTTATGTTTTCAATATTAAAAAATATATATGACTAATACACGAAAAATATCGTACATAACTTGTCCGGGAAGATGTTTACCATACTCCTATGATAATACCGCACTCAACTTCATTTCTTGCGTTAACTTATCATATTTTCAGTAAACACAATTTTCCACACTTGTAACGTAATATAGGCCTACTATTTCAGTGTAGGTATATTCTGAAAGGGACCACAAAAAATGAATCAAAAGTCATTTCACTTTTAAGAAGCCTTTCGCTATTATAATTTTCCTAAATACAATATTCCACATTAAATAAAACGTTGTAGAATTTTCCTTAGTTTATCTTTTCTTATAAGTGGATTTTTAGTTACTTAAGTTTGGATGCTACAAATTAATTATTGGCTTGCTAATTTGGTAAATATTTCATAATGTAGGCTTTAAGAAATTTCTCATGTTTTCAAAGTTTGAAAATTCAACTAAAAAGCTCAAAATAAAACATATTTTAAAACAAAAAAAGAAACCGACTTCAGTGAAATGATGAAATACTCACGTACTAAAAAGTTTAAAATAAAGTATTTACTTTAAACTGAGAAAATGTTAAATTTCATACAAGTAATCTTTTGAAGTCGGCGCCAAATTTCCCATAAACTTCTAAAATATAACAGAATTACTCTGTGATGTTTTCTATGACGAAATAATTGAACAATCTAATATCAAAACTGACACTGTATTTCAGTAAAAGTGAGTGTAAATCACATATTTAATTGAAATACAGTTTTAGTTTTGATATTAGATAGAATTTCTTATCAATTAATGTATTTCAGTAAATGCGAGTGTAAATCACATATTTAATTGAAATACAGTGTTAGTTTTGATATTAGATGGAATTTCTCATCAACTTCATAAAATATTTGGCGCCGACTTCAAAAGATTACTTGTATGAAATTTAAAATTTTCTCAGTTTAAAGTAAATACTTTATTTTAAACTTTTTAGTACGTGAGTATTTTATCATTTCACTGAAGTCGGTTTCTTTTTTTGTTTTAAAATATGTTTAATTTTCCACAAAAAAGACGTACCGTACTCATATACCTATATATCACGACTATGGGATTAGTGTATCTATAGAGTAGATATATTTACTATATAAAAAACAGCTGTATATATGTATATATATATATTCATATTTTGTCAGGGCAAAGAAATTAGTATATCAGCTGATAGAGATTCTATAAAAAGCCTGATCGCATTCATTCACCTACAGCTGATGATAACTCAAAATATATTTTGAAATCTATTGAGAATTCCATATGGTGAAAACAACTATTTTATATAAATATTACTAGCAGCTACCCGTCCTTCGTACGGATTATGTTTAGAAATAACACTAAATATGTTTCGGCTTTTTTGATAGCAACGATCATGAAGTTGTTAGCAGCTTAGTAAATAACTTAGAACGTAAACAATTCAGTGACAGTTATCAGAGAGAATATTTGAGAACAGCTGATTGATATATCATGATAAATAATTACGTGATTTGTTCTTATGTGGTAATAATAGTGCTACCTGGAGAATTCCCAAGAGCCTAGCACAAACCGCACCTTCCTAAAATGTTAATTTTTGTTTTGATAAATTGAAATTAGAAAATTATGTATTTTTCAACAAAGAAATAATTGATGAAACATAAGATGAGCTTTGATTCACCAGTCATATGTTTCCTAAAAGACTGCAATGCTCCGACTACACGAGTCTGCAGACAGCGTAAATAACGCCGCGAAGGGCTCACCATTCAGATTATATTTGAGAACAGCTGATTGATATATCATGATAAATTACGTGATTTTAGCGAATTTCTTCAAATTCAGCTATTACAGCAGGTCGTGATGTGCGACTTTCACCCGGGACCATGATGGAAATTTGTTTTGGAGCCCCCAGAGTACAAAAATCATAGTGGCACAAAATGTTATATATGTAGATATATATATATATATATATATGTGTCTGATAGCACGATAACTTTTGAAGGAGATGTCCGATTTCCACCAAATTTGGTATACACTTTCCTCTTGTGAATAGCTTGGACAAGTTCGTTAGCCAGGAAAATCCAAAAAGGTTAACCCCCTTTTCGGGGGTATTTTCCCGCCAAAATTAGGGGTTTTCAAGAAAAAAAGGGTTGTATTTGAAAATTTTAGTTCTATTGTTAGACTTTAAGATAGAGCTCATGGAGTCAAAAATTTTAAGGTATTGCACTGCCTTCTAGCTCAACAAATTCTCAAGATATCAAGAAAAAACCATTGTTGTCAAAAGCTGTATCTTGCCCTATGGAGTTAGTTATTTGGTGCTAAAAAAGTGTTTCAGGAAAAAACTTTAATCTTTTTTTTTCTTGACTGTTCCTTATGGTTTTTGAGGCGCTGAATCCGAATTTCAACTCATCCACCTCGAAAAACCAGTGCGTTTTGAGAAAAGCAGTCATTTTCAAAATGGCGTCGAAATTTTTTTAATCTGTGCAATATGAAAAAGGGATTAGTTATCAGTATTTTTTGGTGATAAAAGCGAATATGGAGCTAGTTTTTTTTAATTTCAAATTATTTTAATTTCGTGGGGGGAGGGTTTGAGCGAATTTCTTGAAATGTAAATATTGCAGTTGGTCGTGATGTGCTACTTTCACCCTGAACCTCGATATAAACTTGTTTTGGGGTCCCTAGAGTACAGAACGCTTCGTGTTTTTTTCCAGAAATTAAAAAAATATATAGCCTATAGATATTCATAAATATTTGAAAAAATACATAAATTCGCTAAGTTTTGCAGGTCCTGCGAAAGGAGTATTTTCTTATGCGGTAATCAAACATAGAAGAAATGTATCCAAAATCGCACAATACTTGGTTTTTAAACGTTTATTACTGTGTTAAAAAAAAAGTTAATTTAGTTTTTTATAGCTAAAGACATTGTCAAAAAGGTTTTCAATACTGTTCAATAACTAAAATCCCGATCGATGCTCTCGTTTTTCAGGAGAAGGCCGCGTAAAATGTATCCGAAATCGTACAATACTTGGTTTTTAAACGTTTATTACTTTGTTAAAAAAAAAGTTTATTTAGTTTTTTATAGCTAAAGACATTGTCAATAAAGTGTTCAATAACTAAAATCCCGATCGATGCTCTCGTTTTTGAGGAGAAGGCCGCGTAAAATGCCTTTGGGGCCGTGACAGACAGACAGAAAGTGAGATAAGACTATTTTCGGCTTATTTAATGTATAAAACATAAAAATAACCAAAAAATATACAATTCTGATAAATGTACAGACAAAACTCTAATTTTATTTATATAGACTAGCTGGCCCGACACGCGTTGCTGTGTTCTCATAAAAATTCTCCTTCATTTTATTATTCGCCCCCTCCCGCTGAGGTTACATTTCAAATTAGGAAAGAAGTTAGTCCTAGGGCTCTTCCAGCTGATCATAGAGGCCTCCTTCGTTGTTTTCTTAATCACCACCTCTGAATGAAGAAACATTTCAAATTTAAACCTCCTACGACTATAAGGGTAGAAGCTAGGTTTTTGTATTTTATTATTCGCCACCTCCCACTGAGGCTGCATTTCAAATTTCTAGCTGCATTGGTTAACAGATGTCATCAACCTGGCATAATTTATTGCATTTCATCATCCCCAGTCGTATGTTTCCTACATATTGCAAGGCTCCGACTGTATGGTAGCCTACATGCAAAGTGCAAAGTCTTTTGCTGTTCAAAGACAGCGTAAATAACGCCGTTAAGGCGCCTGCCATATGATTAAAAACTATTGACTTCTATCAGCTGTTCCTTTAAGCTGTTTGGCCGGCAAGTTCAGTAGGTTAGGTCTATAAAATGGATTAATTAATAATAATTATTAGCTCCCCTATTAAAATTTATGGTCAGAAACCATCCCCAATATTCACACAACATATTCCCAAAGTTCATATTCATGCCGATCTGTCAAGTAGTTTTGAAGTCTTTAGGGAACATACATACATACATACATACATACATACATACAGACATTCATTTTTATATATCTATAGATAGTAATAATTATATAGATATATTAATGAAGGGCTGGGATTCTATTGTCCTTTTATTTCGCTTCAAAAAGGATGAAGGAGTCGGTTAATTTTATTGGCCAACGAACTTGACCTGTCTAAAGATACCAAGAATCTGTGTTTCAAATTTGAATTTGATTGATAAAGGCGTTCGAAAGTTATCGTGGAACATACAAACACACAACGCCTCGAGCCTCAAGTCAAAAGGAAGAACTCGCTTCGCTCGTTCAATTAAATCTATCTACATAAAATAAATTAATCCTACGAACTAAATAAACCAGCAAAGAAAGACCCATTCAAGATTCACAAACTAATACTCCAAAAAGCATTTTTGTACGCATTTTTGCGTAAAAGCGATGTAAAAGCATTTTCACATTTTTATTGGGACGCAAATCTCTTATTACGTCGGCACAATGACATCATAGATGAGGTAGAAAGAGAGGTAGGAAATTTACGTTGTTAGAAAAGGGAACATAAGGTGATGATACAAAATTAAGCAGTTACTACGTTCACCCATTTACCGTGATCACTCAATCTAGTGTCTTAGGCCCTTATCATACAAAGCCAATTCAGTCGCGGTCGCGCGCCACAATTAAGGATAAATTACACCAGCCGGGTAAATTTGATTAAAAATCAGCTGATGGTTCGAAACATGTTAATCTCATCATGTCTTTGACATGTTGATCTCGGCCAGACTATGTAATTTAGCTAAAATTGTGCCTCAGAACCGCGACTTCATTGGTTCTCTGTAATAAGGGCCTTATTTGCTGTAAAACTACGGAAAAGAGTGTCTAGGTTTGTCTTTTTACTAAAATATACCTCATTTTTTTAAATGAGAAGGTGGGTATTGAATTCGAATAAATTGTCTAATTATTCAATTTCAATCCTTCAGACCCGTGATTATGAACCTACCACAAGGCTTCCTTAACTCAAAGAAGACCTGAAAATCATCAAAGGAAGGGCACGTCAAGTCTCCCTTGAATTGATGAAGCATCAGGACCGTATTTGTTAACATTTATTGAGACTTCTTCAACTCTAGGAAAAATTGAAAAGCATTCAAAGGGCTATTAAGTCTTCCCCAAGGTAAGGAAGTTTTAAGGGTTCATAAGTGCAGATTTCATAAAAAATATGGGTCGAATTATTTGCTTACTGTAATCGTTGAGACAACAGAGGTTCTGTATAAAAAATACTGAATAATAAGACGGAATTGTCACATCCACATTTATTAAAAATATTGAGATACTAGTGTTTCGGTTGTTATACCATTATCAATCTCAAACAAACTAAAACTAAAGTACAGAGTAACTTAATATATACTAAACATGGAATGATACAATTGGCTGAGCGAGAAAGAGGCTCACCTTCATTGAAGGTTGTGATTGGCTGAAGGCCATAACAAGTCACGCCCCCTGGTGGGAGGAGTAATAAGTAAAAATACGAGTCACATCAAGAACCAAAAACCGTGAACATTACATGCAACAAAGAAGAACAATACAGAATTAGGCTAGAATTGAATCAATTACAATTAAAAATTTTAAGAAATTAAAGAATAGAAGCTCACTGAAACGCAGTCATGGTCAACCGAGAAAGACACGAAAGTACCATAAAAACGGCATTCTGGGTTGACTGCATTTCAGTGAGCTTCTATCTTTTAATTTTAATTGATTCAATTCTAGCCTAATTGTTCTTCTTTGATGCTTTCCCGATGTTCACGGTTTTTTGTTCTTGATTTGACTCGTAGTCTTGCTTGTTACTCCTCCCACCAGGGGGCGTTACTTGTTATGGCCTTCAGCCAATCACAACCTTCAATGGACAGCCTCTTTCTCGCTTAGCCAATAGTATCATTCCATGTTTAGTACTCTGTACTTTAGTTTTAGTTTGTTTGATATTGATAATGGTATAGTAACCGAAACTAGTATCTCAATATTTTTAATAATAATGTGGTTGTGACAATTTCATCTTATTATTAATTGTGGATACCTTCCACAATATTACCTTCGCCACTTCAAAAAAAATAAAAAATACTATAACTCGGACATAATTTTCACTCTTTAATAATTCTAGATTCTTTAATGCAGAATTATAGATTGATATCAGATATGGATCTAATTTTTTAACTGACTTCCAAAAAGAACAAGGTTCTTATCATATTATCTATATTAGACCTGGTTTTTTTTTTATCTAATAGTTTTGGACAACTTTCTAGACAAGGCACCTCGTGAAAATTTCAAATGGAGCGAATGGTCCTACCCCAATAAAGTGTGAAAACATTAGACTTAGTTGCAGCTTCAAACGAATCGTCTATAGTCTGTCAGCGCCCTGGATGTAGCAGCCAGTTAGCATCTCATCAATGTAGAACTCGACTTTGCCAGAGTTGCATCTGCACCAATTGACATTTGTCCACACGATCGAGCCCAAGTAGTTGCAACATTAATCATTGCTGTTTGCTGGCGATCACTTATGAATAAGGCGTCAGCCGCTGCTCATGAATCATGAACACCTCATGCCGGTCGAAAATATCGGAAGAGAGTATTCGCTAACCACAATACACAGGTTGCTGACTGTGCAATTCTGATGACTAACCAGAACTAGGCACCCCTCGAGGCTATTTGTAGTTTGCTTCCGGCTGCAACTGGCTTTGTGTGTCAGTCAGCAGCCCAACAACCAATCCTACCTGAGATTACACCTTTATGGTAGTTTGTTGCACTAAATATTGCATAGATGGCGCCGGACGCGACAGGCGTTTTCAATTGTTAACGCACTCGTCACTGGATGCTCCTCTGGTTTGAAGATGTGACCGTGGTTACCGGTATTACGAGTCTAGTTCTAAATTTCAAAATATGTTTACTAAAGTTTTTTGCTGATGAGACTTTGGTGTAGTTAATGATGGGAATGATTATTCAGGAGTAACATTCAGTCATCGTCTGATAACTACCTAATTGATTACACCACTGTTCTTTCCAATACAAGAGAAAAAATAAAGTTTTTGAATCTCACAGAATTTGAATAGTTTACATGAGTAATGTAAATGAATGCTGATGCTAATGATGTATTTATTAAGTTATGGTCAATATGGTCACTAAGTATTTACCCAAAGAATTATATATGGCATGAACTTTTAAAATCAATAGCCTTTAATTAAAAAGAAACAAGTCATTTTTTCGACTGAAGATTTTTAGTGAATCTAAATTTTTAGTGTGGACAAACCTAAAAGTTTTGAAAGAAATAGCTTAATTAAAATTTGTGAAGAGAGCAGTTTTGGACTCTGGTCTGTTGCATCTTTGCATGTATTTTTACTTTGTCTATATTAATAAATAATATAACCTTGCATTTTACAAAATGTGAATGGGAACAAGATAATAGAATGTCACTGCGACATACTTTAATCATGGTTACTCAAAACTATCTAAGTGTAATACTGTATTTCTCTTGATTTTAAATTCCTAGCTGAACAATGAATAATATATTTATTTATCAAAAATACTTCCGAAAAAAATTAAAGGAAAATCCTGTTACTGCTTTTATGACACCAATTAAACAATACAAGTCATCAAAATTGAAAGTGAGTAACTAACTAGAGTAGGCCTAATAATAGAAGAAAAATCTAATAAATGTCTTCAGAGATTTATGAAAACACTGTCAAGATGGCGCCCTTCAAAAGCTTACATTATTGATAGTTGAGGACCTGGGTTGTGACACATAACGAAAAACAAGTAAATATTTGAGAATAACTGGGAAATTTTGAAATCAACTTCATAAATTTATATTTCACTTTTAGTGAAGTGGAATTCAACATTTTGTAATTTATTTTTAATCCATACTCATGTATGGAAAGTTTTCACAATGTCAACTTTGATTCTAAGGAGTTTGATTCTCTGTACTTATTGCATAATGTTATGGGAAGTTTGTACTTGTAGATTTTAGTGGTAGATTCGGAGTTTGGGAAGTTTAGGGATGTGATAGCCGTGAGTCATAGCAGGTATCTGTTCAATCACATAGAGAAAAGTTACGAACTCTTGGGCCCTCTTTGTAAGGGTGGCCGATTAGATTGGCCAGTATAGAAGACTGTTCTACGCTGTAAAATCACTTCACGGCTGTGTTTCGGAACCCACTTAAAACTGTAGGTCACCTTCCACAAGCTTGAGCTTGCTCTTTTGGGGGAGTAATTCCTACATTTTCAGTTGTTTTTTTTTATGACAGTGTTTATGTTTATTTTCTTGTATTGTATTTTATAATGTTTTTTCTATGAGGAATAAATGATTTTAAAAAAAACTCATCAATCACCATCGTTTAATTCATTACTCACGCACAGGTCTCAAACCTAAGTGGCTCTCATCCAAGTTTTAAACAGGCTTCTGACATCACAAAATAATAAGACCATACACATTATAGAACACATTCTCATAATTGTACATTCTACACCTTAGGCCGTGGTCAGACTGCATGCGTACTCCGACGAGTAAATGGACGTGCGTGCTCGCATCTGGACGTCAGAGGAAAACAAACGTTGATAAACCGGTTTGATTGGTCACAGTAGAGAAGAGTTGGTCGTACGAGGTCTTTCGCACACGTACGAGTCAATTCTGGAAGCAAGTTTGTTTGAATTTCTTTGCGTGGTCGTCAGTGTGAAAATGAAAGTTGAGGAGTTGATTATGCTTGTGTTTGACCAAAATCCATTGTGGGACCAATCCACAAAGGATTATCAAATAGAGATCTCAATGTGACCGCCAATTATTTCCACAGGCTTGATACAAGTCCAAAAATTGCTTTGTTTTTCAATTTTTGTGCTGATTCTGTTTAAAATATAATAAAACGTTTCTAGTGACATCCGAAAATTATTTTTTTCGTAGAGATCAGGAAAAAGTAGCTTGAATTCTCCTTGCGTCTCTCTTGTTAAATTAATATCATTCACCCAGCTTTCTTTTTCTTCATTAACAAACAAAATGCGCAATAACAGATTGTCTAACAACTGGTCAATGCCATTGAAGTATAAACTCGCAGGAGTAGGAAGTTTGCAATGTGACCACTCTTACTCTGACGACCTACTCGTACGACCTGCTCGCAAAACGATCTACTCGTCAGTCGCATGCAGTCTGACCACGGCCTTACACACCTTATACAGTTCGTACAAATTTGACTTGTTATATGAATCTGACTAGATGCCATATGGTTTAAAGGCAAGGTCATTAAAAACAAGATTGTTCCGTTTTTTGAGAACTAGAAAAATAGTGCGGGCAAGACGTATTTCAGTTCAGTAATATTGAATGACCCATATAATTGACAGATGATCAAGAAGATATTGATTCAAATCTATAGCCGCGTCTCCACCAACCGAACATGTCTGCCGAACATTGTTGGCGAATACAAAAAATGGACAAACATTAAACATATGGGTCACCAAAACATGTTTGTGAGTTCAATTGAAATGTTCGGTCTGTGAGCGAACAGTTACGACCAACAACAGGTTCCCGCTACTACCCCCACCAGGCCACCACACCGATCATAATATTCGAGGACGCGTCCACAAACAATGTTCGGCTACATCAGATACACTGTTCGCCGAGCATGTTCGTCTGGTGGAGACGCGGCTTTAGATAATTAAAAAACTTCATTTTTGTAATGAATAAGTGTACAAATAAAGCTGAAATTTGCAAGTCAGGTGCAATTCTGAACAGAGCGACGTCTTAAATGTTCTATTTTGCTAATTTTGAGCGATTTCTGGAGCAACCTTGTTTCTATTAACCGTGTTTTAAAGAAACATTATATTATCTTGTAATTGAGATAAATTGTAAAGTAAAAAATAGTTCTTCAATCATGAAATCAATAAAAAAACAGCCATTTCACAGATTGTGAGCTATGTACAACTGTGGGCCTCAATAATAAGCAACAGAAGGCGCGGGCGTTGTTTATGTTTAATCACGCGACACCATTGTTCTCACGATAAGTTGAATAAGTTTGGGGGTGTTGAGTGAGTGAGATGGGCTAAATGGGGGCTAGCCAGCCAGCAGAGAGGAAAAAATGAGGGGAACCGTTGGAAATAATGTACGGCAGCAGATAGACGCGCAATATTGTTAATCTTTCATTGCACTCTTATTGCGACGAATAAAAAACGACATTTGATCATTGCTAGCACCATGAGTGACAGGAGGGGGAAGGATAGCGCCAGAATTGAACAATATGAATTTCAACCATTTTTTTTTTCATTTTCTATGTGTATGTGTGTGTATGTGAATGTGTATCGGAATAATGCAACCGTAACCTGGCTAGATATGCGAGCGCGCATACATTCGCGATTTTTCTGTTTTTATGCAATTTGGTGTATATGGTTGCTGCTTCTCGTTTTATCATTACTTTTCGCCGGGCAATCAAACGGACCGAGACAATTGTACTCAACACTCCCCCTCCCCCCCCCCCCCCACTTACCACCCTCAAAATCGTATCCCATTACACATGGACGAATACGTTGGTCATCCTGATGATGATGGCGATTCCTGTTATGAGCCGTGATAATAAAAAGGCGTGCGACAGATAAACGTTTGATAGGATCGAGACGGACGGACTGACAGACTGAACGCCTACAAAAATCACTAACTGAATATGTACGGGTGAAAGAAGAGATAAAAAATCCGGGCGTGATATTGGCGTGTGAGACTGAGATAAAACGTCGGCTTACTCGTCAATATTCAAAGTTGAATTATTTCAATTATTCTGAATAACACAGTTGTCACCAGATTATTCTATGGTAACACTATTCTATGGTCATGTATTCGAAATGCAATCGACTTAACATTCTCAATAAATGAAAAGAAAACTATATTGACTATTCCCACATCTTTTTCTCGAATCATCTATATTTTTTGGGGGTACGGTGAATTAATTATTTTTCCACGAAAATTCCAGTTTAATTAATAATTCCATGAATATAACATTTAATATGCTTCTTTGTCCTTCCTTTCAGGCTGTGCGCAGGGTTTTGTTCATAATTTTTTTTCGAAGTTGTATTGGATGTTATTAGGGCTTTGAAATATTATCTATTGCTGTGGGAAAATATGTTTTTCTTAAATTATTTTGTGAAATATGGGGGTTCAAAGTTGAAATTTTTCGGTATTGAGGGGAAATTGATTTCACCTACGAGTGATTTTAAACTCTTGATAAATTTTTTGTAACTAAGACACCTTGAGGAATAAAATTACATACCGTATTTTTACTCCAATCAAGCAATTATTTTTTCAAAATAAATGTTTGAGGAATAAAATTAGGAAACACCACACCTTGAGGAATAAAATAACATATTTTTTACTCCAATTAAGCAAAATAAATGTTTGAAAATCTTTAAAAAAACTATTTGTTAGATTGAAATAAAAAATAATAATATTTTATTGCTCAAGGTGTGTTAGTTATGAAAAATTTATCAAAAGTTTAAAATTACTGTAAGCTCAATTACCCCCCAATAAAATTTCAACTTTGAACCCCCATATTTCACAAAATAATTGAAGAAAAAATTTTTCCCCACAGCAATAGACAATATTTCAAAGCCCTAATAATACTCAATACAAGAAACTTCGAGAAAAAAATTATGACCAAAAACCCTGCGCACACCCTCAAAATACTCGCTCTTTCTCTACGATGTTGCCTTTCTCGTCTCCTCGGATACTTCAGTTTTTCTAGCTTTAGGTTATTTATTTATTTTTTATCGAAATTCCTTTCATTGCTATACGTTTTGCTGAAAGAGGAATTTCAAAATTAATTATTTTATTAACATTTAGCAATTTATTAGAATTGTAACTTCATCCAAAATAAGTCGAGCTCCTTTACTTTCATCTTTAAAAAATTTCTCAAATTTACAGTCTTCGTGATTCTGTTCTGTCATATCTAATTCATTCAAATCAAAAAAATAAAAAAATGAAAAGAGAAGCTGCATCTATACGTATTTTATGTGGTAATGAAATTTATAAGTATGAAATTACCATCCTTTTCGGAAGACACGTTAAAAAACCGTCGTTAAGTCACATAAGAAACATTGAACTTATTCAGGTGCGACCTTAGAACTCTTGACACCAGACCTGAGTCAGCCAGACCACACAATGTTATTAACACAATACTGCATTATTAGCTGAAGGTCCACTATACATTACATTATTATCCTATACTTATTACACAAGTCTCAGACTTATGTGGGCATCATAAAAAATCATACAATGCTTCCCAGCATTACCTGTATGACAATAACTGCTCATACACTATCCCACAGCAAGCTGCGTTCTCCTGGGCCATCTTTGTAACGGTGACCGATTAGATTGGCCAGCAAAAAAGACACATTCTCTGCTGTAAAATCACTTCCCGGTGGTTCGGAACCCACCTAAAACTGTAGGTCCAACTCATCAATCACCATCAACCAATTCATTACCCACGCACAGGTCTTAGACCTATGTGGGCTTCATCCTCCAAAAATAAAAATAAATTATGGCATCACGTGTTGACAATCATCTGGTTTTCCCCTCCTTTGTAATCTAAATTCTGTTGTCGATGAAATAAATTGATGAACCAGTTGATTTTTTAGTAAAATTTTCGTACATCAATGTTAATTTAATGAAGAATCCAAACACAGATAATATGTAAATAAAGGGAACAAAGCGAACAAGTAAATAATGCTGATAGTGCAGTTTTAGCTCACAGCAAACCCAATCAGTTGAACAAAATCAAATTCAAATTTATCGTACCAGTCGGGTGACGAACTAAAAACAAATGAATAGAGAATGAAAAGTCGTCAGCAAAGTGCTAAACGTTGTTGCATTTATGGTTGTCCAGCAGCACCCACAACAACAACATCAACAAAAACAACAGCTGAGGTATGCGGTTGTCTCCAATGTTTAAACCTAATAAATTCGTCCATTATTCACGTCGAACAAATGTTTAGCTCCGAATTAAATTCATTTAAACGTCGATTGACAACAATTTCCGCGACAGTTCTGATGATGATATTAATGATTTGCCATTCAGTTGTACAAATGATTTTCCCTACTTGCTGCCAGAAACTTTGTTTTTGGCCCTATTTGACTTCTCTATCCTCCCTCTTTGTCACTACACTTATTCTCATTCACACTTACACTCGCTTTCTCTCACTCATACTCTCTCACTCCCCCTTATTACTTATACAACTAAACCTTGAACATCTCGTATCGGTGAAAAAGCACAAAACTCCCCTCCCCGCCCATCATTTCTACCACTACTCTGTCATTGGCAAACCCCCCCCCCCACCAATCCTCTTTACGCAATGGCAAAACCAAACTGGGAATTCCATTGTCGCCAAAAAACAGCGCGTAATGCGTTCCATCATCACCAACAATTAAGTACAAATGACGATTTGAACGATAGCTAAACGATCCTGGATCGTTATTGGTGATAACTACTTGCTGTTACTTCTCATTCTGTGTTGGTTTCAGCCTTCATTCACAAAAAATAAAAAATATTTATTACATTGTTTTCAATTTAGTTCATGCTTTTTATAAATAATAATAATTATAATATAATTAATAATATTATTATAATAATAATTACGGTTTCTAGTGTCCACACTGTTTTCAATAGTTATTGTTATTTTATAAAGAACGAATATATAGAGTCTAGACCAGACCTTTCAAGAATGGCTACTAATTATTATTGAATACGACTATAAAATAATAAATTTTTCGCCATACTTGTAGGTTATGGACAGTTTACCAGTCAAGGAATCAATGTGGTTAACAGCTGTTTACAGAAATCAAAAACAACTGATGTCATTTGATGATTAGTACCGCACACTGTGTGGAAAAGATCATCAAATGATTATTACCACACGCTTATGGGTGGCTCCTGGCTACCATTTCACTGAATACCCATTTGGCCAAAAGCTAGATCAGCTGATCTAGGACCATTATTGCCCATTTAACCTTGAGTTGCTGTGATTTGGTGTGTTGAGGTTATGTTTGTATAACAATGATTTTATTTTCTTATTTCAATTTATCTCCTATTTTAGATTTGTATGACGAAAAATATCGTACGTAACTCGCCCGGGCAGATGTTTACCATTCTCGTATGATAATACCACAATCGACTTCGTCTCGTGCGTTAACTTATCATACTCGTATGGTAAACACCATTTCCCGCACTTGTAACGTAATATACTATTCCATCGGGGTTCTATTTCTTCAAATTACAAACTTATAACTACGGAATTCCATAACATTTTGCAAGTTTTATATTGTAAGTGAAGCTTCCAATACTCTGATCCAATCAGTACAAGTGAACAATCAAAAACTTTTTTTGGAGGATGAAGCCAACAAAGGTCTGAGACCTGTGCGTGGTTAATGAGTTGGATGATGATAGATGAGTTGGACCTACAGTTTTAAGTGGGTTCCGAACCACCGGGAAGTGATTTTTCAGCAGAGAACAGTGTTTTCTTTGCTGGCCAATCTAATCGGTCACCCTAAAGATGGCCCAGGAGAACGCAGCTTGCTGTGGGATAGTGTACGACTGTTAGAGTAGCGTGAATATCACCATTATACAACATGTTATTAATTTTGCGGTAGTGATTATAATCGAGTATTCAATGCTCCACTTTACAAGCACTCTTATTTTATTAGACATTTTTGTTACATTTAAAAATAAAAATACAATTACAGAAATTGCAAAATGAGTCTTTAGTTACAATAAATTTGTTTGGAAACTAGATTTTTATGAGCTTATGTGTAGTATGGAATGGTAACCATTTATTGATTCCTTGATAAATAGATGAATAGAGATTAGAGACTTCATTTTTAAATATCTTGACTGAGCTCCACTGATTAATAAATGAAATTAATTTTAAATATTCATTTCACTTCTCTTTTAAGGGTGTGAGAAAAAAATTTCAATAATTTTGTGTAGCATGGGGGTTCAAAGTTCAAATTTTTCGGTTTTTGGGGGCAATTGATCTCACCTATTTATGATGGTTGATAAATTTTCCATAACTAAATGACACTTTGAAGAATAAAATGACATATTTTTATTTTCAATCTAACAAATAGTTTTTTGAAAAATTGAAATTTTTTACAGATGTAAAAAAATGTATTTTGAAAAAACTAATCCTTTTATTGGAGTAAAAAATAAGTCATTTAATTCTCAATGTGTCTTAGTTAAGGAAAATTTATCAAAATTTTAAAATCACTCAGTCATAGGTGAGCTTAATTGCCCCAAAAACAAAAAAAATCAACTTTAACCCCCATATTTCACAAAATAATTGATGTAAAAAAACATCTCACAGTAATAGATAGCATTTCAAAACCCTAATAACATCCAATACAAAAAAATTCGGAAAAAAATTATGAACGAAAACCCTGAGCAGAGGCTGAATGAGAGTTAAGTTATTCCCAAAAAAGTCAATTTTTCTTCTTTCTTTTTACTTTTTCTTCTTCTTTCGTATTTCTTCCTTTTCGTCTGTTTAATTTCTTCCTTTTCTCTCTTTTCCTTTTGTCTTCCGTCTTTTTTTTCCTTCCCTATTCGTCTTTTCTTTTTTCTTTGCTTTGTTTTCACCATTTCTACCTCTCCTCCCTCCTCTCCATCGAGCAATAAATTAAACTTCTTTCTTCTTACCATTCATTGTACCTTCCTCTTTCCACTCCTTACTTATATTTTTTCTAGTCGGCCATTTTTGTTGTCTTATGCATTTACACATTATTTATAAACTAAATTGCATACAAAAAAACACATGACATACTATAAAACTCTGCTATGATAACTTATGATTATAAGTTTATACTTGTACACTGCACTATGATAGTTACTTTTTTCAAATCATAAAAATAATTATATTGGAGATGCGGCTGCACCCTTAATAAGTAGAAGTGAAGTACTACAGCACTTCAATTCAGGCTGCTATTTAATTCAATTCTATTTCACTTCATCTCTCATATCAGGCACTTGCTCTCGATCTCTCACGGTTACTCCTCTTCTCTCATTCACTCTGTAGCAATGACTCGGTACCTCTCACACACACTATCCTCTCTCTCTTTTTATCTGTTTTAGTCACTCAATCTTTCTCGGTCACTCTTTCTCACACACTTTCTCTATCACTAACTCTCTCTCCCTCTGTTTTCTTCCTCTATCTATATTTCTACTTTCTCCTTACTCACTCCTTCCCTTTATATTAGCTCGCCCTCATTCACTTACCCTTTCTTTCAATCTTGAAATCTCCTCACTCTCATCCTCTCTTCCCTCTCTATCAATCTATCTCTCCCGTTTACTATGTCTTCTCTCTCACTCTCATCCTCTCTTCCCTCTCTATCAACCTATCTCTTCCGTTTACTATGTCTTCTCTCTCACTCTCATCCTCTCTTCCCTCTCTATCAATCTATCTCTCCCGTTTACTATGTCTTCTCTCTCACTCTCATCCTCTCTTCCCTCTCTATCAATCTATCTCTCCCGTTTACTATGTCTTCTCTCTCACTCTCATCCTCTCTTCCCTCTCTATCAATCTATCTCTCCCGTTTACTATGTCTTCTCTCTCACTCTCATCCTCTCTTCCCTCTCTATCAATCTATCTCTCCCGTTTACTATGTCTTCTCTCTCACTCTCATCCTCTCTTCCCTCTCTATCAATCTATCTCTCCCGTTTACTATGTCTTCTCTCTCACTCTCATCCTCTCTTCCCTCTCTATCAATCTATCTCTCCCGTTTACTATGTCTTCTCTCTCACTCTCATCCTCTCTTCCCTCTCTATCAATCTATCTCTCCCGTTTACTATGTCTTCTCTCTCACTCTCATCCTCTCTTCCCTCTCTATCAATCTATCTCTCCCGTTTACTATGTCTTCTCTCTCACTCGCCCGCTCTTTCTCTCAGACATTTCTTCCACTCCCTTTCTATCTACATCAGCGATCAATGATATTTCACAGCTATAATTGCTGAATATAATCAGATTGTATGCCGCTTTTAGTGTTTCTGAGCTTGTCTGTGTGTATGTGTAGGTGTAGGTTGGTGTGACGTGGAAGAGTGGATGATACAGTGGCGAGGGATGAGGCAATCACTATCTGTTACATCTTTCGTCTTGGAACTAAATCGAATATTTATTTAATAAAATTTTATCACCGCTCGTAGTGTTCTCAGCCCGTTCTGAATGTCGTAGCGCGCTCTATCTCTCTCATATTTCTTGCGGCCTTCTATTTCTCTCTTTATCACTCTCCAGTTCCCCATTCCTTCTATCATCTCGTTCTCCTTTGGCAATTAAAGCGGAGAAATGGTCGCCAGTAAAGAGAGTAGAGCACGCTAAAGCTTCCGAAACGACGACGACGAAGCAGCAGCAAATGAAATTATATTAAATATTATCGTTTTCTAAAATAAAATGGGAACAGATAGGAGAAAAGAAGTTCCTTTTGAGTTGCTACTGCTACTAATAATATTCGTTTTAATTGGAAGCCATCGCATAGCAGGCAGAGGCACAATTAATTATAATTGTGTACTTGATTTAATTTATATGTCACCCCTTTTTCGCAGCCAGCCATCTCGTCGCCATCTTGTCAACCCTTCTGCTTTTTCGGTTCCTTCTCGATCTCTCTCTCTCACTCTCGATCATTCTTTGTTGTATCACACTCTCTTCGTCGCTCTCTTTGGCCATTCTGTTTCTTAGAAACTTATAAAAGAATTAAAGACGACGTCTCCTCGGTAATTGAATAAATTAATCTCTATACTGATGTCATTAAATGCCTAATCGTAAAAATTTCAATTAATCCTTATCTTTCCACTGCTTTCGCTCCACACCCGAGTGACTAATAATATCACGTAGCTGTGTGCTCTTCTACGTCGTTAAATACTTTTACCAATTTCTTGATTATGTTGATAGTTCTTTTATCTTGGTTTATGGTTTCTGACAGAGACGCTGGAAAGAATCATATCGGTAATCTTATACCTTACTCATCTTTAAGTGTGTGTGGTTATATGTTCACTTGGAAACACACTATATAGACGATTGTAATCAAAAACTTTGAATAAATTTTAAATTCGAAACTATTTTATTTTATTCGTAGGAAATACTTCAGAAAACGTTAGTTAGTAGGCAGACTAGAAGATAAATTTGTAGGTGTAATAAGAAAATGTTTTATCTTATTTTTCTGTAGAAAATACTTCAAAAAACGTTAGTTAGTAGGCAGATTAGAAGATGAATAAGTAGGTATAATAATAGAATATTTTAGTCTAAAAAAGCTACTTTAGCATCTTAAAGTATCTCAAAAACGAAACTCCAACCTTGAACATAAAAAATCGAAATTCAATATTGAAATTTAAAAATATGAAAATATATTATTGCAATTCCGGATAATCAGTTCCAATATTAGAAAAATATTAGATTGAAATAAAAAGGTTGTCAGTCCCTCTGGATTCTAGTTGAATTGGACTACCTTTCTATTAATTTAATTTAAATTAAATAATCACATTAATTATTAGAAGGCTTCACATTAAACATTCATTAAGTATATTAGTCAGCTCAATTTAATTGAACTAATATACTTAATCAGTTATTTATTATTAAAACTTATTTATTATACAATAACTATTAACGGAAAGGACCCACAACGTCAAGATCGATTCTACGGAATGTATATCAGATTCACTGGAATCTGGATGAATGTAACATTTATCTATAGAAATAATTATTAAAAGCTACTTATTTATTTATATTTATAAAATACAAAACATACCTGTACAAGACATGCAAAAAAAGAAAAATATTAAAATACAATGACTGAAATCAGTATTATACAAAAATAAAATCCACAAACTATTTTAAAGCATTAGTCCTACTGAATGTGGAGATGAACTTCAAGCAAACGTTATAAAAAATGATTGATTCGATACATTTTTTCCTCTGTAAAATGAATAAAACTTTATTATAATAAAGTAATAATTTTGAAAGCCCTTGAAAGCCTTTCTCCAAAATAATAGAAGAGGACCAGTAATTTTTGAATGAATTCAATTTTTGTTTAATAACAATAGCTCAATTTAACACAATAGTGCAGCTCAATTTTTATTCAACTTCAACTCTAGGAAAGGAGCTTTGACTGTCAAATTTCCACCTACCTTTCCCGAGCTCTGAATGTTGTTTTGGATTGATGTGTTGATGTGGTCTCAAGAGAATGAGACGTTGTATTTTTCGCCATAAAAGTGTTTTTCAGACCCTATTGTTTGCGAAAACAATAAAGCCAGAAAAGAAAAATGGAGTTGAAAATATCTATTTAAATAACTACGCGGCTAGGACAAACAACAAGTGATGAATTCAATCTACGATTCAATTATTTTGTTGGAACAACATACATTTTTTCCAACACAATCATTGTTGCAGTTCAACTCGAAGGGTTGTTTCTCATCAGAAAAGCGAACAATAATTCTAATGGCTTTTGGGGAAAAATATTTTCATTGAAACCAACATTTTTAGCAATGCTTGTTGATGTGTTAGTTGTGAGGTTTGTTTTAAATGTTGGCTGAAGGGTTGGAAGAAGTCATTTGAAAAATATTTTTTGTGTGATTTATTGTAGATACTTTTTTAATCTGGATCTAGTTAGTGTTGAATAACAATTTAACATTTCACACCAACAATTTTCACACTAAATTGTTCAAAACACAGTAAGAAAATGGTTTCTAATCTTGTAAAGAGCTTCATCATGCTCTTGTAGCTTCTTGTCGAGAATCACATTTGAAGTTAATTAAATCCTAGAATTGTGTGTGGGATTTGAATGATATTAAGAAAATGCAATAAGAAAAGTTTATTCTCAGTCTAGTGAAAATACAATTTACTTGGTGTTTTTTTAAACGTTTTGTTTAATTCAGTGCTGCTGAGGGTATAATGATTTCAAATCTTGTAAAACGAACATATCAGGCATATAATTGTGTTCAAGAAAATAAGGACTCATTGTATTTCACATGTTTCTCCATGCATGTGTTTCTATAATGTATAGTCCACAATATTTATTGAAGATACCACGTCAAGAGTCAAATCCAAGGGAAGCTTAAGATTTGTCTGATTATTATTATCTCTGTGATGTTTTCCATGACGAAATACTTGATGAACAATCAAATATTAAAACTGACACTGTATTTCACTTTTAAATAATGTTTTACTCACATATATTGAAGATGACCCCTGGTGGCAGGCTGACGAAGCTTCTTTTCAGAAGTGAAATGCATTCCTCCAATATATGCGAGTAAAAATTTATTTAAAAGTGAAATGCAGTGTCAGTTTTAATATTAAATTATTAACTATTTACCACGGTATAGGTTCAACGATTTTTCTTGGTATTGGTGATGGTGATATTGTGGTGGATATCCATTAAACAACATCAGCCTTATTCGTTATTTGTACAAAGATTCATTGTAATGAATATTAAAACTAGTTCGACATTCCATCAAGCCGTGTTTGATATTCAGTTGAAAAAACCAATTAATTTTGTAAAACGACTGATCAAAATAGCTGTTGATTTGCTTTGTTGTTTAGCTACCAAGAACTGGGATTGTGTATGCCATTTTTAATCTGGATCTAGGTAGTGTGGAATAAAAATTTAAATATTTCAAAATATCAATTTTTACATTAAAAATCCTTTAATAGCCAGTTGCTATTACGTCAACAGCCCTGCCTGGTAGTCTGCTTGTCGCTTTGTCGCCTTGTTTTAACAAAACGCAACCAGTTTTACACGTCGCAAAACATGCTATAGTTCAAGGCTACTTACCAGTCTACTAACTTTGACCTACTTGTCTGTTTCACATGCATTGCGGGACATCTATGTATGTCAACACCATTTGTCATAAATTTCAAAAATGGTATTACCTTTCTATAACTGTTTTAGTGTCAAGAATGGACGAATCTTTGTCCAAACTTCTCCATTTCATGTAATTGCATCACTTATCATTACCGTAGTTGATATAATTAAGATCATACAAATGAGATTAAATTCAATTCAATTTATTCATACACACAAAAAATAGAAAAATTGAAGCTTGACATAGACATAAAATAACAAGACTACAATATAAAAATTAAAAATCACTGTACATCATTTCTTGGACTATAAAAAAAGCATTATAGGAGTTCACTATTGAATCTATTTGAAGTTGATAATTTTTTTTTAACAACACATATGCAAAATTTGTAAATTTACATGAGTAAAGAAAGATAATCTAATCTAATCTAACCCATTTGTTAGTTGAAATAAATTTGGATGCGTGGTGACGAAATTGTATTAAGTACGGTAATTGAATAATTATTTCTAACATAAAAGGAATCCTTTCATATTTCAGATATATACTTTTCATTGTCTGTTTTATACACAGCATAAACAATATAATTAGTTTTAACGCATTTTTTATGATTTTTTAAAATGATTATGAATATTCAGTTTATTTTGTTATTTTATATTGTATCTGTTATTGTATCTATTATTTTATATTTTCATAATAAAAAATATTTTCATAATATTTATTATTGTTTGAAACTACAGTACAGTTAATAATTCATTTTGGAATCCTTTAAAATTAAGTTTGAACATTCAAAATTAAGCCAAAGGAGAGACACAAAACGAATTATTGCAAAATTACCTTTAATGTGCTAATATTCATTATTATTTTTTGCATTCTAATGCTATTTTAATTAGAAAAGAAATTGAGGTGATAACCGTGAGCCGTAGCAGGTATCTGTTCAGTCAGATAAAGAAAGAACAAACTTCTGGGCCCTCTTTGAATTTTTAGGTTAAGAAACATTTTTTTTTTATAAAACTAAACCATCAAGGATATATCTGAAAGAAAAATAAAATGAACATTGTCGAAGAAGGATATGTAATATTGATGACCAAATTAGATCCTATCTTGATCGATTGTATAATAATTATATAGCTAAACCTCTGAAATTAAATTAAAAAACTATCAAGAGAATGAATGGTTTAATGCAACACAGGGAAAGGACGTGATGAGCGTTTTGGATATGTAAGGGTGACCGATTGGTTTGGCTAGCAAAAAAGACTGTTCTCTGCTGTTAAACCACTTCCCGGTGGTTCGGAACCCACCTAAAACTATAGGTCCATCTCATAAATCACCATCATCCAACTTTCGATCCAACTTTAAATCACCATTACCCACGCACAGGTATCAGTCCTATGTGGGCTTCATCCTCCAAAAAAAATAGAAAGAAAGAAAAACTTATTTCTTTTTATTGGAATGGGCAAGTATTGGTGTGGGTTGGCTGGCATTGGGTAGATGCTGTAGTAAGATTGATATTCTACTTCTACTTCTAATTGTTTAATAATTCACTTTCAAACTCTTTGACGCTAAATTCTGGCTTTGAAGTATCTAGATATTGCAAATCTTTAATTGATTATTAGGGATTGATTTAAATTCTGTTTAGTAGCTCTGTCCAAGTAGATAACTTCAACAGACTTGCTCGATATTAAAAAGAATCATGCTAATATGTATATAAACTTTACTTTCCTAATTTTACTGTTATTAGTGAAAGGATTACATCAATTTCAAGCGTTACAGTTCCGTTGAAATACTTGCAGCACGGCTCCAATAATAATAACAGTTGTACGCACCTTGCATTAATCGAATTACTTCGTCGCCAATAGATGACAGTTGCAGTTGATGACTATCATGATTGTGATGATGATGATGATGATGATGATGATAATGATTGTTATGATGATCGATGATGAGTAGGATGACAATTGACTTCCGAGCAATGTCAGTTGGTAACACTGGAAAGTGGATATGCTTAATCTTGTAATTATGTTGTGCCAAGAATTTGGCCAGTGGTCATCCAATGCAGCTAGCTGGTCCCTCGTCCACAGCTTAGCTGCGAGCTGCAGTCAGCTGATCGGCTGCATATTTGGAATCGGTGGGAGGCGCGCAGATATGCTAGGAACGTGGTGCATAAGGAGAAGTGCCACAAATGTTCTCACTAACCATGTTTGTGTAGATTCTCCAAATCTCACATGTTCTTGCCCTTTCCACCATTGTACCGTCATTGGATTGAGTCCTCTACTGTCTTTCTCTCTCACTCACACACACTCTCTCTCTCTCACTCTCTCTCTCTCTTTTAAGGCTCCTCTTGCTTACTGTGCTGGTGTATTCAGGGTTTTCATCCGTAATGCTGAATAATAATAATAATTAGCGTATGGCTTTTAATGGTGGGGAGACCCTTACGGGTAGTTCCACCTCGCCGTTTGTGCCATATTACGGGGAACATGGTGGACCTACTATTTTAGGTGGGTTCCGAACCACCGGGTAAGTGATAATAAAGCTTGTAACATCAAGTCATTGAAGCACGGTCACCCATCCAATAGCAGTCTTGAGCGGTCTGAATAAAGTACTGTAGTAGTAGTAGTTGATAATTTTTAAGAAACCCACTCTATTATTATTTTTTTCGAATCCCCCACTTTGGAGTACGTTGAATCAATTATTTCTTCATGGATGCTTCTTCCAGTACTCCTTCATTCTCTCCGATGTTGTATTTCTTTTCTCCTCTGATATTACATTACCTCTTCTAGGTTTAGGATGTTCTTAGAATCTTCTATTTTCATCTTTCAACAAATTTCTTACATGTGCAGTGTTCTTGATTGTATTCTCTGTAATATTCAATTCATTTAAATCAAATTGAACTTGTTTGTACCAGTTATATTTTTTTCTGTTTTTGAAAAAGTCGAATATTTGTTTAGTGAGTCTATTTTAATTCATTCTGAATATGTTACTGTAAAAACTCATTCTTCTTTTTTTATACTATCTGAGATCTGTTCAATATTCTTATAGATTTTTTTTAAGTTGTTTTTGAGTTTCAGTCCTAATATTTTCCTCAGAATTTTTCTTTTTTTCTTTTTCAAATCATCTAGTAATCCTGTATGTGTATTATCTTACTTCAAGGAGAAACTTTTAGTGAAACAGACCTAACCTATGATTTCTATTCAATTTGAAATTTTGAGAAAAGCAGTTTTGGGCAATAGCCTGTTGTATTCACATTGATTATATGTTATTTAAATAAATAAAGTGCTTCCGGCCTTATAAGGCTTTATAATGCCTAAATTTTGAGTTCCAAGACTTTCCAAGATTTTTTATTATGTGTTCTTGGTCAACTGAAGGCAATTTCCATTTTTTTTTGTATCCTTGATTGCATGGTTTATTTTTCTCCTGAATTTCAACTTACCATTCACCTAGATATTTAAAGTGGTCCACTCTCTCAATTCTCTGATTATTAATTTTCAAAAAGGTTGGTGAGTTTTTAATATTTGTTAGAATTTGCAATAAGAGGCATATCGTCAGCACATCCTAGGCAATTGCACTTGAGTCCTTTAGTTCCAATCTTAATGCCACTGTTTACACTAAGATTATTTCCACTCTAACTACTTTCTCTTTTATTTATTATTATTATTGCAATTACAACTATTTTCAATATCTTTGATAACTTACAGATCTATTGTGGGTATTTCAATCAGGCCCGAATCATTATTATTATAAATAAATTTGAAATCCATTCTTCAAAAAGTTTGTTTCCTGAACAGATTTTGTGATTTTTGAGTAACTTTTGTGTGATTCTTTTTTACTATGGTATAATTTTAATGACTGTCTGTTGTATTTTGTTGAAATTTATTTTTTATTTTTCAGCTGACCTCGTTTGTTTTCTTTTGATCATGCTTCGATTATATTTTCTAGTAATTGAATTATTTACTGATAATTATTTCAATTTATATTTTATTAAGCCTATAATTTTTTTACAAAAAATATTAATTTTAATCTATCAAATTAACTTGTCTTTAAACTTTGAAAAACATGATACCTCAATGTCTTTTCTGCGACTTACAAATTGATCGAATATTTTTTTATTCCTATCAATGATAATAACTTAGTATATGTTTATGATGTAGCTTTAGGAAATACCTAATTGGGTTTCGCATATTGGGTGTAAATTAGAATATTTAATTCGTAGGTAAGGGTTCATGGGAAAAGTTGGCATAAACATTAACACGTGGAGATAAGTCAAGGTTTGTAGTTATTTTTTGACCTTGGGGATTAGTAGCATGAAATAAAATAAAGTTTCAATGATGATCATTGGGTACTGGGTTTTAGCACATTGGGACAATTATTATTTTATAGAATAATATGAAATTATCCAAACATTTTCATTTCCCGAATTTTAATAAGTTCAAATTCGGTATTTTTTTTTTTTTTTAATTTTTTGTTGGATAAGTCAATCAGAAACAGGGAATACTGCAGTAATCTGGATCGGGTATATACACTAGACTTCATCAGTTGTGCAGAGAGACGTCGTACTGTTTACTCTGTACGCGTATTTGTATTAATATAAATGGTCGGGATGAGGCGTTGTATCACCCATTCTAAGTAGTATACGTACATTCTCTGCCTGTGCATCTGTATATATGCTTTCTCCTCATATTATGTGAGATGGTGATGTCTCACATGGTGTTGTTGGTTGCCGTCCGGCCGGCAGTGTGTCATCAATAAATCAATAGAAATGTAGGGTGGGGGGATGCGTGTGTAAGGGGCTCCAAGGGAAGCAAGGAAGGAAGGAGGCATGCATAATGCATAGTAGACATACTCTCATTTCACACCCCCGTATTACATGTACATTTTATATATAAATAAATGATTGCCGGGTGCTGGGTTGGTACGGCGAGGAAGGCGCGAGGGAGAGTTGGAAGTGTGTTTGGAGGGGGCCGAACGGTAGAGGGGGAGTTGTCGGGGCATGTGGTGGGGGAAGTGACAGGCGGAAGGCGTCTGATCCGCGCAGTGTCGTTTGAGCGTTGCGCCGCTCCAGTCGGTTTCGGGACGCGTGTCTGATAGTAGTAGCGTTACGTTGACTAGTCTTTACGAGAAGTCTCACGTGTAAACGTCGCCGTGTCGACTGTTGCAGGAGTAGCAGTGGCTGAGGGCGGCGACATGCACGCTTTCGCCCCCGGCGGCGGCGGAGGTGGATCTGCCTCTGGAGGCGGCGGAAGTAGCGGCAGTGGAAGTGGTGCCGGCTCTCCTCAGCTGTTCTGTTTGCGCTGGAACAACTACCAGAGCAATCTGACCAACGTGTTCGATCAGCTGCTGCAGAGTGAATCGTTCGTCGATGTCACCCTGGCCTGCGACGGACACTCGGTCAAGGCGCACAAAGTGGTGTTGTCGGCATGCAGTCCCTACTTCCAGGCGCTGTTCTTCGACAACCCGTGTCGGCATCCCATCGTCATCCTCAAGGATGTGCGCTGGCCCGAGTTGAAAGCGGCTGTTGAATTCATGTATAAGGGTGAAATCAACGTGTCTCAGGAACAGATAGGGCCTCTATTGCAGGTGGCCGAATCACTCAAGATCCGCGGTCTGGCTGATGTGTCCGGCGGTGGCGGCGACTCGGAGGAATCAAAGGCTGTATCTTTGGCGCCACGACCCGCCAAGAAGCGTCGCCGAGACTCCTCGCCAGCTGCCGACAGTCCATCCGCCTCCAACGGCCTTCCTGACGCCCTAGGCCTCGTCACCACGTCTCCTCCAGCCACCGCCTCCATGTGTCCGCCGCCTCCACCGCCTCCCCAACAACAGCAACAACAACAGCAGCAGCAGCCTCCGACCTCGTCGTCCCAGGGCCAGACCTCGCTGCTGCCTCTGGCTCTGCCACCTCCGCCTCCGCCGCCATCTTCCGCCGCCGCTGATGACATGGAAATCAAGCCTGGCATTGCTGAGATGATACGCGAGGAGGAAAGGGTGAGTACCATCTCTTACATTTAATCGTAAACAAATAATAATAAGCGTATGGCTTTTATTGGTGTAGAGACCCTTATGAGAGAAGGGTCCACCTCACCGTTTAAAACATGTGATGGGGAACATGATGGACTTTCAATTTATTTGAAAGTCCATCATGTAAATTGAAAGTCCATCATGTTCCCCATCACATGTTTTAAACGGAAACATGTCTTAAAATCTTAGTTGGGTTCCGAACCACCGGGAAAGTGACAATATTAATCTTGTACGCCTGTTCTTGCATGCGTTTAGGATGGTTCTATTATTCAAGAAGGCTACTCAAAGTCTCAAAGAATAGTCTCAATATTAAAAAGTAGTAAATACCCACTATTTGATATAATACTAGTATATGTATTACTAGTAAATTACTAGTAAATTACCATATAGTAAAGTCTCGAAGTACTGAATAAGCTAGTGTCCATCGCTAGAAATATATCAATGAGAAAATACAATTTTTACACTGAGAAAATAAAAATATATACCACATAATGATTGTTCCAAAACGAAGTATCATAACTCCTAAAACCAGGAGGCCAGGAGTCATTCATTACTCCTAAAACGAAAAATGCATTCCCCTAACTCAAACTAGTAAAAATTAGAAACTACAGTGCCGTACTAAAATTCAGTGTCTGTTTTGTCACTTTAAATAATAAATAGAACTTAATAAACATAAGAAACAAACAAATTTAAAACAATAATAAACACAACTTAAAAATTATAATCAAATAAAGGTACAAATTCAAATTAATTCTTAACATTAGACAGATAATTCAAAATTGTTAATTGGTGCCTCCCACTATATAAATATGTGTTGGTGTGTCACTAGATTCGTCAAAAATACAGGTTTATATTTATTTAATTATAACTACGCGTTTTTTCTAAATACATTCTCTAAATAACGAGCTTTCATGTAACCCATTGTTTTATGTCTTGACCGATTTCCTCTCTTGTACGAATAATCGAATTCGTTATACAGAATAATTCAGAACTCCAGCATTGGTAGGCTATAAAAATGTATTATTATTAAAATCTACTGATACCCCGGAGATATCTTACTCGTGCCAGATCAATGATAAATTATAGGTTTGTTTTTATATCTTCTGTTGTTATTCTAATGAAATTTATCTTTACGATAAAATTCAATGTATTATTCTGATTGATATTATTGGGATTGGATTTTTCAAAACTTCAAAACTACTGGAAAATGTTATGATTTATTATTTATTATCAGCTTATCAAATACTGCAGGTACTGGCATTTTCTCTTAATTGGTGAAACATAAAAAATATACTATCTGTATAATTATTAGGATTATCAGTATACTCTAAAATTATAAACTTTCAAATATACTGTACACTATATTAGAGTACCGATTCAAATAGGTTAAGAGGAAAGTGATGAAAGAACTATGAAATCAACTGGAGAAATATATTATGTAGAATTTGGTATCATTTGCTAATTTCCACAGCTAGTAATAACAATAGTTAGGAACAAAAACAATAAACATAGGCCTATCATGCTATCTTAATTGAAAAACTTTTTTAGATTCTCGTAGTAAGCTAGAAGAAAATAAATGTATTTGAGACGGTTGGTTTATAAAAACTAATCTTGCAATAATCAATTCTAAATTTTAAAAACAGCGAAGGTACCGAAAATGACAGAAAATAAATATTATCTGAACCCGTGGTTTTTATAGAGCAAATGTAATTTTTTCAACATTTAAAAAATTCTACAAGAGTAACGAAAGCAGGTTGTAATTTTGTTAAAGTAGTTTTTTTATTTTAAACGTTAGAAACAAAGTGGTTTTCAACTTATTCCCTGCATGATATTATTGGCTTAACTTCAATCTACACATTCAATAATTCACAATTATTGTAAACGATAAAGTAATGAATGATACAATTATAAAATTCTACTTCAAAATTTAAAACAGGTTGCTTTCATCAATCAGCCAGAAGCCAAAGTTATTTATAATATTAAATATACAGTCATATAAAATTTTTCTCTTTACAACCTATAGCTATTATCATTACTCTTTACAACCTTGAAAAAGTGTCATGGCTAATTTATTATTATGTAAAATAATTATTATCATTATTCTTCTAGAGCAATAAAATAATAGACTCAGGCCTTCGCTATGAATTCTTATCTTATAAAAAATGAAAATGATAAGATCCACTCAATGAAAGAATATTCCCATACATTTATCATTTAATTATTCTAAAAATATTATTAATTTATAGTATTTAAATGAATACTTGAAAGCGGAATGGATGCTAAGAAAATCACGACAAATCTATCTTTAAAAAACTTATTCAATAAATTATCATTACCACTCTTGTATTTAAAGTTACATTTTTTCCATTACAAGTGATGTTTTAAATTATTCAATGATTTTACGCAATGTTATATTACTACGGCATCTTTCAATTTTCTAAAAATGCAATCGTATAAGACTACTTGAAAATTTGATTAAATTTATCAGTCAATTTTATTGCAATCATTTCCAACTTGAACTTAAAAGAATAATTTTTATTGGTCTTGTCTCCAAAGCATCGCGCTAACCAAAACTGTAGTAGAAGGCAATTTTTGCTTTCAATTTTTCGATCAGTGAATCATCATGCACCTTCAACATCATCATATTAAGGGAGTATCCTCAAAAGGAAGTTTCCACACCATTAATAATTTCAATTGAAACATTAAACGCTTTATTTTTTGGCGATGTCAAATTATTTGATATTCTTCAAATTACCTGTCATTTTATAAAGTAAAGTATTCTAGTGCTGACAAAATCGGCAAAATTGCATTCACCGACTCTCTAATCGAATGATCAGTCAGATGATTAAGCAGTTTTTGGAAAAATAAAAATTTATTCTGTGCACTAATTTTTATTATTGAGAATTCCTGGTAAAATAGAAACGCGATATTGTAGGTATGATACATTATTTAATCATATTTTATGCAGATGCTGAAGATACGACATTATCATGTATGTATTTAGTTACCTGTTTTCTAGGAGCTCGTGTTCATTTAGTTGACGTTTGCATTTTTTATTAATTTTTTTATTTGAATAATTTATCGGTTTCATGGTTTAGAGTTTGATGACCGTTAATAAACCTATTTTCCTAGAAATAATATTTTTAATTGCTTGGGTCATATTTTTGGGTAGCATGGAAATCAAATTCTGAACCAATCAAATTCTGGTTGTTCTTTTTAGATACAATAATTTAAGTAATTTCTTCCGGAAAGTAATCGAGATAAAATTAAATTATTGGAATAAACTGAAATTATTGATATATGAAATATGATTATATCGGTTAGAAGTAAGAATACATATAAAATTGAGTGACTGTAGCCAGAAGCATTGGAAATAAGTCTGCTAGTGTGTTGCGATTTAAAAAATGTCGAAGAAATCAGGTCCTAAGATAGAAAACTGGTTTATTTTTTTAATATTAAAAATTATTTTTGAAGGACAGTAACAAAATTCTGCTCTAAAACAAAGCAAAGGCTGTGCGCAGGGTTTTTGGTCATAATTATTTTTCGAAGTTCATTGCATTGGGTATTGAAATGTTAACTATTGCTATGAGAAATTATTTTTTTCATCAAATATTTTATGAATATTGAAGTTCAAAGTTGAAATTTTCCGTTTTTGGGGGGCAATTAAACTCACCTACGAGTTGATTTAAACATTTGATAATTTTTTAGAACTGAGACACATTGGGGAAAAGAATAACACATTTTTTATTTCAATTTAACAAATTATTTAATAATAATTTTTTGAAAAACTGAAATTTTTCGCATGTTTTGAAAACATTATTTTGAGAAAACTATTTGTTTGATCAGAATGAAAAATATGTCATTTTATTCCTCAATGTGTCTTTCATTTAAAAAAAATTATCAAAAGTTTAAAATAACTTGTAGGGGAGATCAATTGCCCCCAAAAACCGAAAAATTTCAACTTTGAACTCCCATATTCCATAAAATATTTGATGAAAAAAATAATTTCTCATGGCAATAGGTAACATTTCAATATATTAATAATATCCAATACAATAAACTTTGAAAAAAATACGTCCAAAAACTCTACGCACAGCCTTAAGTACTTTTTTATAGGAAAATCGAATACATAAAATTTCTTTCTATAATAAAAGCTGAATGGATTATCTTAATACTTGAAAGCTGTTTTAATATTTAAGCGATAAGTCATGTTCCAAGTAATATTATTTTATTATGTCATAAAACATTCTTGATTAGAGCTCGCTTCGTACAACTGGCAAGACACGAAAGAGAATTAAAATAAAAATGGTTCTTAATATTTTAATTTCATCGTCCAGAATTGCTTTCGAGACTCTAAGCTATTATATGTGAGCACTATTTTCCTTCATTATACTAATTTCCTATGATGACATAAATGCTGTTTGATGGCTGATGTTGTAAGCACAAAGTTTATTTTCAGAGTAAATTTTATTAGTGTCCTCGATATCTACAAGAAACTTACTATGTTTTGTAGAGCTGATATCAAATAATGTCGAATATGAATTGAACTTTCTGTAATAAGTAAACAATATTTTTTCCATCTTTACACGGAGTGAATGCAACCCTTTCACTACATTTTATCTCTACATAACTTATGATATGAGAATTATGATTTCATAACCAATAATTATTTGTTTTCTAATATACCCAGTATGAAAACCAGCAAAAAAATTCTATCCAACTATATCTAAAACGGAATGCAATGAACATTAATCGACAATTTTTCTATAGTTTATTGAAACTATAAAATATCATGTCAAACTTTCTCCAATGCGGTTATAATATGCATAGTAGGCTATATTATTATTCATAGGGAGTCCGGTTTCACAACATGCCAAATTATCTGGAGATATCAACTGCAAGCTTCAATAAATTTATGTACAGTATACTAAAATTAATTAGTAATTAATAGTTAGTTATTAGTAATTAATTAGTGAAATTAGTTCTTGAATTTTAAGTTAGTTTTCAGTAATTTTCAGGTCTTACAATCCGTCAGTATAACCACATTGCATTTTATGAAAAATTGAAAAAAAGGCATTACCACCAAGAAATTCTCGTTCAGTTATGTAGAACTTAAATGGCGACAGTTAAAAAGTTACCAGAGTGGAAAACGCCAGAAAACCTATCTGACTGCTATCAGTTATAGTTTTATTTAGTAACTAGAGGACAACAGTCTCATGTAGAAGTGTCAGGGCTTAGAATAGTAAACTATGAAATATTTAAGCACCTAACAAATTACTTAGTACTTCCTATCTTTGTGAGTCAAGTCTTTGAATCTTTATTTTATCTGAATTTCTAATGAAATGATTCACATAATAATTTCTTGGAACCATGATTTGTCTATGTATTAAAAAAGCTTCTCGCTATCTCAGTCTGTAATAATGATATACACTTCATTTCAAAAGATTATGTTTCAGTTTTCGATTATTATATCTATATTTATCTATAACTAATTATATTTTCGTTATCTGCGTAACTGTTATCAGTCTCTTCAACTAGTCTCAACAGACTATCAAGTTATATATTGTTAATAATAATACATTATCGTTGAAATAATGACCAGATAAGAAATATCGCCGCAGCTGCCTTGTATCATCGTTGGTTGTCACAAGCTGAAAACTATTGATGTCTAAAATTATTTTTTGGGGCATTGGAATTAATAATAAATTGATGAAAATATGAATTTTGTAACTCAATTTTTTATTGGTTTCATTGTACAAATTTTAATTGAAACAGTTTCCGTCATAATCAATCGGGTATCCACATCTCTAATTAATTTATACTCTAAACGTCTCTAATGATTGTAATTAATTTATTTTATTACCAAGTAATTCATAAACGTTCATTCTGAAATAAGATTATATTCAATTTATTTTCTTATTTCATTTTGATATTTTCCCTGAGTACTACAGGAGCGCTTACCACTTACTTGGAACAGTTTTATTAAAATTTAGGGTTTACTAAAAAAAATTAAAAAATAAATAAATTCATTTTCAGGCGGAGTTAAGAATATAAAGACTTCTCTACCACTCGTCTAATTCTTGGATTTGAAATAAATACTTCTATCTAGAATAATAATTATTTTTACTCGTACCTTCCGTATCTATAAGCATGAATTATTTTATAATAATAATAATCTTTATTTCCGCAAATACAAACAAGCAAAAAAAACAATACACAGGAAAAAAAATTATACATGATAAAAAATAATAATAATAATTATAAAACCATCAATTATTAGGAGAGAAACCAAGAAGTTACAAAGAAAAAAATACTTAGTTCAACTTAACTATCATGTACTATTAAAATTCACCAAAAATATTAAGCAAGACAGCTAGAATACCTATCTATGCTAGACCTACTGTACTATGCTGGCTATACTACCTATTCTATGCTCTAGGATACTGTAGAATACTGGAATACCTTTAAATAGTACTCGGTGAGTTTTCACTGAAAATGAAATGAATAGTTATTTCTTAGTATTTTTATAGACAACACCATTTCAATTCAATTTTAAATTATTCAATTTATTCACTGTATCATTACAACAAAGGTCCTCCTAAACCAGTAGGTTTTTCAGGAGGTGCCATATATTGATTTAATACAATTAAATAATATTCTTGAACAAACTAAAAAGTCAATTTACCAAATATCAAAATAACATAACCTACAATCCACATGACACACTAGGCTACAACACTTTAGTGCATTCCACTGACGATTTCACTTTTAAAAAGATTATTTGTTTATAAAAACTATAAATTATAAATTTAGCACTGTTGGGAATGACCGGAAAAGAGCGAAAATATTGAATTTAGTTGAAAAACTTAAGAGGCCAAAAATTTTCATGTTTGCTGTACAGCTGTTGTATTACCATCCACAAGAATTCTTAGTTAAAATGAATGTTTTAAAGTTCTTGATAAATCATAATGTAGTCTTTAGTGTAGGGCTGTAGACTATACATTTATTAACTATGATTTATAATCGAACAGCACCATTGCTTGAAGGTTGTCCAATTTTTACAAATAATAACTTCATTAGCTCTCATATTCCTCGATCCGGTACTTTGCACTCGCAGCCAAACGGTCCAACTCTGAATCTCTGCGTCTGTAGGTAAAAAATATAAATTTGAAGAACAATAGAAGCATCTATTCAACAGGCAAATGTATTTTTAACGATGAAATAATCGTTATGTTTGAACGTTTTTTCCTTCTATTAATTGTTTCAATAAATGTAATAAATTGTGTGTTTTTCTTTGCTGCACGACCGTGTCACTAATAATGATGATGCTGGCAATAAAAATATCGAACACCATTATCTTCCAGTGGAAATAATACAATGCATTTAGATTGGTAGCATAAGATTTAATTGGAGTTTTTTAAATACGTAATTTATTATTCAAAGCGTATGAGATATTATCCAATCTAATTATAGACAATACCAATCTAATTTGGTTTCGTCAGGTTATGCACAGTTTTTATACAAAAACTATGATGAAATCTATTTTTGTTGATGTTATGAATGTAAAGCAGCTTTTTATTCATTGTTAGAAAACATTAGTTCCCATAATAATTCACTTTCTTGAACGTAGGTTAATTAAATTAAAAAAGTGATATTCTTTTCCTAGTTTACTAGTTCATATATTAGCATATAATATACCGAAGTATGACCTATTCTTATTTTTTGAAATATTCCTTATCCTAGAAGTGAAAGTGTACTTAAAACCTTCAGAAAATTTCGGCAAATGCTTGAAAAGTATAAAATAGTTTCAAACTTGAAAATCATGTTTTTTGTAGGTTTATCCTAAGTTAGTAATTACTATTTAAGTAAATGTAGAATGTAGTTAGGAATAAATTAGCTATCACCTTATATAATATGATAACTTTTTACAAATTAGAACAGATGAAGCTCAATTAAATCATTCAGCTGCATTCAATTAATTTTGTAATAATCACGCTGAAAAAGTTGAAATTGATCGTTTAAAAATAATCAAATTATTATTCATAAAAAATGAAATTTAATAATCCTTTAAAAGTAGAACTGTATTAAATTACATGATCTAAATTAATCTGGAAGTGGAATGATTGATTAATATTTCAATAGCCATTTGTATATTGAGCTATAAAATTATTGTTTATCACTCACATTACTATCTTATTACTTTTAAGCTTATTTGGAGTAGTAAATATTTTTTTAATAAGACAGTTTCAGCAATATAATCAGTTATAGCCTATCCAGTTACTCAGGTAATTTTCTCATTTGAGTTTATGAAATTAGAATAAAATTAATAATTAAATCGGCTCTTTTCATTGCTTTGCCTACTCCTTGTAAACTGAGTCCGAGAAAGCTTGTCCACTTTCACTACGTTTGCAGATTAAATTATTTATTAATGTATTGATCCAATTACTATTATTTCTTAGGTTTATAGATGGGCCTATTATATACATACGTCTTTTTTAATAAAAGGACTAAGATGTAGGTAGGTGTCTAGAAGTAAAAAATAAAGAATGTAGTTGAAATTTTCAATATTTCTCTTATTCCTACTGATCGTTTGGATCTTTCTAAATAAATAGGGAAGTGATAGCCGCGAGCTGTAGCAGGTATCTGTTCAATCAGAGAGATAAGCTGCGTTCTCGTAGGTCCTGTTCGTAACGGTGACCGATTAGATTGGCCAGCAAAAAAGACACTGTTCTCTGCTGTAAAATCACTTCCCGGTGGTTCGGAACCCACCTAAAACTGTAGGTCCAACTCATCAATCACCATCATCCAACTCATTACCCACGCACAGGTCTCAGACCTATGTGGGCTTCATCCTCAAAAAAAAAAAAAAAAAAAAAATGTATCCAAAGAGGCTCTGTTCAAAAAAAAAAAGTCCGTAGGAAGAAATTTTCAGGTTTTCATTTTTGTGAGTGTAGGAAACTTAAACTTAGAATTTTCAAGCTTTCGGTCTTCTTAAAAAAGTATTCAGTGAAAATAATCAACTTTAAATAACGCTGTATTTGTCATAAATCTGCCAGATTATATTCTCCAGAACGAAATAAAATAAATAAATTTAGCTTGCTAAATATTGCAACATTTTAATAAATTACTTTTGTCAGCAGAAATAGGCTATATCTTACATCATCAATTGAAATATTGTTTCAAATTAATCAAATTTGTTCAGGGTCCTTCCATTATCATTAATTATTCAGATTCCACTGTTGAAATTTCTTTCGACTAAAAATTCAATATTTCATATTTTTTTACTGCTTTCAAAAATAGATAATTACGTATCAATGTTACAAATCTAATTCTCCATTGAAAAAAAATAGCTAGATTGGTCGATTATCTTGTAGATATATGTTCGGATTTCAATAATTAAAATATTATTCCAGAAATTGTATTTGAAATGCACTGTTTAGGTCACGGCGTTTTTTGAAAGGTATGGAAAGTGTGTTGGTAGGAGAGAAGCTCTATTTCGCGGATGTGGGTCTGTAGGCTTTCCGCGTTTAGTTCAGTAGCAGATGCAACGACTTTTCCCCAAATATTCGACCGCATGCTCCACTCTCTCTCTCTTTCTGGCTCTTTCTCTCTCTTTTGCCTGGCATTTAAGTCTTGGTGCTGGTGGTGTGTAGGTGAATGGAAGGGTACTCCTCACTCTCGGTCCTTCTCTCTCACTCTCTCCCTGTGCAAAGGGACTTTTACGCTCAAACTTTGTCGATGGCACACTTCGAAGTAGAGACGCTTTTCACGTTGGGGCAAATCAAAAGTTGAGTTTGCAACCCTTCCTGCCTCCCTCCCTAGGACCATCCACCCTCCGAAACTGTTCTCTGCTATTAAAACGTGACCCCTTCTCTCTGTTCTTTCTCACCTTGCAAGGCATATCACTCTGCTTCCATGTTTTTTCTCGTGTTTTCATTCGGCTTTTTCGTTCGGCCTGTAGGTTACGCTTCTTCTCCCCGGAAATGCGTGCGCTTTTCCCGTGGTTTTCACTGCCCCAATTCGGCCTTCATTCTTCTCCAATTATCATCGCAACTCTTCACTTCTTGTTGGTAAAACGTGGGCTTCGTGATTGATAACAAAGCAATTTACCTATTATATAGTAATAAGGTAGTAGATAATAAGTTACTAAGATATAAAGTAGATAGGGCTGTTTATGAACGTTCCTTCACTGTCTCTCGACTCTAGTAAATATATTCTAAATATGTTCTAAATATATTTAGAAATTTAGAACAGATGAATTTTAAGAGTCCCTCGTCAAGATACACTGAAGGAGCCTTCATAAATAGTAGAATTTTTTTTTAGAAGGATGAAGCCCACATAGGTCTGAGACCTACAGTTAGGTAAGTTAGTAGACCTACAGTTAGTAGTTGATAGTACTAAGATAGTAGTTGATAGTACTAATAGCAGTGAAGGAAGTGATAGCCGTGAGCCGTAGCAGGTATCTGTTCAATCAGATAGAGATAAGCTGCGTTCTCCTCGGCACTCTTTGTAAGGGTGACCGATTATATTGGCCAGCAAAAAAGACACTGTTCTCTGCTGTAAAATCACTTCCCAGTGGTTCGGAACCCACCTAAAACTGTAGGTTCAGTTCATCAATCACCATCATCCAACTCATTACCCACGCACAGGTCTCAGACCTATGTGGGCTTCATCCTTAGGTTATCTGTAGATCAATTTGATCTATAGTAGACAATTAGTAGTAGGAGATAATTAGTTACTAAGGTAGTATTAGATATTAGAGTACTAATAGCATTGGGGGTTGTCTGTATATCAATTTGAAAAGTTATCATTTCTAAGGTAAAATATTATTTCTGAAGCCCATATAAGTGCTGATAATAATTAGTGTTTAATGATAATTAGGTGTGCAAGAGCATTGCTCAATCAAGTAATTAAAAGAGGTAATTCTCCTGGTTAGAGGCTATGTTGTAAGTTCGTTAAAAATTGGTTTTAATCTATCTAAACTGGTCGTGGTACTGTCATTGATCGTAGTACTAGATAGCAGTTAGATTACAACATTTTAAAAAATCAAGATGATGATTTTCAAAAGTATAAATTCATATCCAAATGAAAATCTCTACATATCACATAATAAGACAAACTTACGCAATAATACGATATATGTAAGGTTAATTTTAAAAGATAAATTATTCCATCCTCTTCAATTATTTTACAAATTCGTTCCATTACCTCTCATCTCAGCCATTTTCTTGAAGGTACCTTTAAATTTCGTAATATATTTTTCATAGGTTTTCTCTTGTTTATAACTATATCAACTCATTTCAGAACTCGGTTCATACACTTTTTAGAAAATTATGGATAAAATTTGGAAAATTTCGTTTCATCAATTTTTATGCTTGAATACAAAATTTAGGACTCACACTGTTTGTTAAAAACATGTCATCTGTAATGCTACAAAGAGGTGAAAAAACTAGACGATTCTTTGGGTACTGTAACGATGATTATTGAACTATTACGAGCATAGTCATTATTATTTTGTTGATTCTTATTTTCAAATTGTTAGGTATTAGTAATTTCTAATTAAAAAATGACGTGTCATAGAAGTAGATATGTGGTACAGTTGATTGGTTTCTAATTGGATTCTGAATGTTTTCAATACGTTTTCTGCTTGTTGTTAGTAAGCAAATTAAGAGCTCACCTTTGAGCTAGTTGAAAAAAATAAGGAAAACATATTAAATCTAGAATCTTCTTGTTGAATTGACAATAATATTTTGTATCGTTAACTCAGAACAACGTATCTGTATGAAATCATTTGGAACCTGTTCATGAATAATGTCATAAAAAGTCTTTGAAAAATTAATGATACCATAATCTTATTTCCGCATGATCAATAAAACTAATTAAAAGTTACAGTCCAAGACATAACGCCAATAAAAATCTTACTAGCTTTTACAAATCGAATTAATTTCTTTGGTAGTTTCGTAAGCTTAACAATAAGTAATAATAGATGGAAATATTTTATTTACTATACTTTATTGAATTTTCCGTGGTCTGATCACAGAAATGACTTCTAGTAATATTATTGGTTAGTAACCAATTGGAATTACTTTTCAACAAATGCACTAAGACACGCTTATCGTATGTGAAAAAACTACAAGATTACTTACTACTCAGTTCTATCTACGCCATATTGAAGCACTCAGTAAAGCGTTAACAGTTTTATTTCATAAATGTTGGTTTCTTTTTTTAATTAACACAGACTTCTTTGTACGATTCAGCATGCTAAAGAAAATTGTTTTTTAACGTAGTTCAACGTACTCTTGATAAATTATGACAAATGTACAGTATGCAACTTGATATCTGAGATTTTAACACTGATTGAGATGATAACAAATTCATACCATGTTCATGGTTATGTTTATCAGCCCAATGTGAAACTAGGCAAATAATGAATTTTTCCATCTAAAAAATAATTCTAAAAACAATTACTTTATTACAATCTAGAAATTATTCACATTAAAGCACTTTTTCTCGGGCCACTCCCGTGTTTCGGAGGACACGTTAAGCTTGTCGGTCCCGACTACCTAAAAACAAACCTTGTTGTGTCACGTCCGAGTTGAACTTCTTCAGGTATGTCCTGATAACTCTGACACCAGACCTGAGCCAGCCAGGTCACGCAATATTATTATTATTGTTGTTGTTGTTGTTGTTGTTGTTGTTATTATTAATCATCATTATTATTATTTTCGTATAGTTCCCAATGTTGAAGACGCTCAGTAACTCCGGTTAATTTTTTAGGCTTGTCCTTGTTTGACTACCAGTTTTTCATTTTCTGCGAGTATTATGCTTTTCTTTCTTCATTTTGTTCCGGTTGTTGGAGCTTTCGTCTCTGGTTCAACCTCCCATTTTTCAACTTTCATTCTAATTTTGTTCCTTGAATAAATTTTTCTTTGTTGATTTTAGCCAATTCTATATTACTATTATTATTATTAGACGTAAAACTCCCAAAGTGGAAGACGCTGAATAAAGATGGTTCATTTTTTGGTTTGCCCACCAGCTTTTCATTTTTTGTGCGAATTAAGCTTTTCTCTCTTCACTCCATTTTATTCCAACTCTTGGAGGTTTTGTCTGGTATAGCTTCCCATTTATAAAGTTTTATTCTGAAGTTTTTTCTATTGTAAATTTCTTTGTTGGTTATTTTGGCCAGTACTAGGTATTTTTTAACATTTCATATCCATTCTCCTCAATTGACATATGATACTACATAGTTTACAATTCTTTTTTTTTTGTCTGTTGTCTGAAAGCCTCATGATGTGACCATAAAATTATTATTATTATTATTATTATTCTCGTATTATTATTATTATTATTATTATTATTATTGAAGCATATAGTCATCGACATGAATAAATTATATTGTATGAAAAATTCAAGTTCTATTGATTATGAAAGATCTAAATCAGTAGTAACCTTCCTCTCTTTGAATGCATCTCAAAACCTGAAACGAGCTTCTAGCACTGATAATTGTCATTAAATGACGGAATATGGTAGCAGCTAATGGTTGGTAACCTGACTGGAGAAGATACTCTTCAGGGGCGTAATTTTATGGTAGAGAACGCGCAAGCAAGTTAATAGCGGGCGGGATGAGTTACATTTCTCCTCAATGACCAAGTCACTGCTCTGTAGTTTCTGTGCAGTTTATGAAATGACGAAATCGAGTGGTAAGCTTTCGGACGGCTGCTGTGAGTTCAACACGATCAACAGGTTTTCTTCATTCTTTTGATGAAAACGTTTTTAGTTGAAGATTTATCTAAAGTTTTTAGTATGTTATCTAAGTGGAATATAGGAAATGACTAAATTTTATAATGACACGAATTCTTTACTTTTCACTTCTGTGTGGATGTTAATCTCTAGTAAAAAAAAAACCAATGAAGTAGTTGAACGATTAGTTGTGCTGTTAATTCCTACAAGAAATCATCTTTTTTTAAAGTTATTATGAAGTGGTATGTCAACATTTATGAGGTGAATTATTCATACCTTTATTGTTATAATTTTGCTAAAATAAAACATAATACTTATTATAATAATATATTGGCTTAGGTCGCAACTGGACAAGTTCAGGGCCTTTGACGTCACCTAACGACTTGTTTTAGGCAGCCGAAACCTACGGGCTTAACGTGTCCTCCACTAAGGATAATTTTGGTTGTATTTATTGTGTTCCATAGGGAAACCAAACATTATTGAATAGTTTTCAACATTAATAGAGAGATTGAGCAAAAATACGTTATTTATAACGCTAATGCTAACCTGAACACATGCATCTGCATGTTCTATAGCATATTGCTTTTGTTTTAGAAGCCTTCTAACATGAGGATACACTAGCCTACTCATGGGCGTACATAAGGGGGGCTCAGGGGGCTTGAGCCCCCCCGAAATTTCAATCTCAAATAGAAAAAATAGTAGAAATTCGTAGAAATCTGTGATTTTCACTTAGATTTATGAAAACTTTTCCCGGGGGAAGACCTTCTTTTCGATGGGAGGTATTCCATACCCCCCCAGTAGTTTCGTCCCCCCATAGTAAAACCCTGGGTGCGCTACTGCCCGTTGTTGGGGAACACCTCGAATTTTTTTCTATACGCCTATGACCTACTAGTTTATTTTCGTGTAACGTTTCAAAGTTTCACGAGATATTGTTAGTAGTATACTCTGTATAACTCGTGACCAGGCTGCACTAGCTGCTAAGTTTTGAGAATCTCGTATTTAAATTCTGTAGACATGGAAACAAACAAACCTTCTGACTCGAATCAGAAAACATACTGACTGGTGCTTGATTGTGAAAACAATAGAACTTCAGTGTAGAAGTTAGCAGGGTAATCGATGCTTCAATTAGAGGTTCGGTATGAAAATACGCAAATCCCAGTAATGGCGCACACAGCCTAGATGAAATCGATCGTTTAGATCTGGTGGCCATTGATCATGCGTCGCTGTCTGCTAGTTAAAATATGTCGTCTACAAAACACCACCACGTTGTGCCTTGAAAAATAGTCGCAGCCATCGTCGATATGTGTTTCGTAAAATTAGAAAAAGAATAAAAAAACGAGCCGACCTGCTTGGGGGAGCGCGGCGCATAGAAAATGAACGTGCCTATGCTCGTGCCTTGGAGGGGGCGGGTGGGTGCAGAGCGCCATGTATGGCAAAAGCATATTTCTTTCAGCATGTAGAGTATGCTCGTATGAATGTTGAATGCACGGCATAAAATATTACTCCCCTTGCTCCATCTCATTCTTCCATCGTCGTTCCTCCTTCCTCTTATTCGCTTTTCCATTCCTCCTGTCCCTCCACCTTTTGCTTCCCCCCTCCCTGTAGTCGCACCTACGTCATCACCCTGCCAGAGATTATAGTAGGCCAGTGCTGTAGGGGTGCTCGGGCATCTAAGAATGTTTCGGCCAAGACGAAGAGGTGTGTGTACCCTACCAGGAAGGGTTTGCTGCTGCTGGGGATGCAACTCACTGGGCAAAGAAGTGGGTGGTGGTTAGTGAGAGCTCGCCGACGGCACATATTGATTAATACCGGAGTAAGTTCTACTAGGGGTAGGCGACTGTTACGACTCCTCGCAGTAGTCCCTAGTAAATTCGCATTAAATATAAACGAGAGACATTCAATAATGCAAATTACAATCTACCGGCATACGAACGCGCGGGTTAAGTATTTTCCAACACCCTTCCCACCCCTGGTCCACCAGACCAGGTCCCCCTCCTGGTGAAATCTGCTGGAGGCGTCTGTCTTCCGCTTAGCTAGGCAACCCGCGTGGCACGCTTCCTTGGCCTCCGCAACATTGAGCCCCCACTTGCAAATAACCAACTACAATACTATCTATTTATTGCCTACTAAACTTCGCTCCCCTCTCACTCGCTATGTCGCTTTTTCTCCCTCTTTCTCATTGTTTTTTTTTTCTTTTCTCCCTTTAGTCCCATTTCTGCCACCAAAAAACTGGCGCGTCACTTTTTCAACTTCTATCCCTCCCAACTTCACAGGCGAGCAACTGATTTTGTCACGAAATTACATCATCTCTTTCCGGTCGGGTTTTTTATAGGTTGATTCATGGTGCCGCCTTCTCTCATCGAAGTCAGCGGCGCTAACAGCACGGTTACCTCTTATTATTATTGCCAGTTACGGCAAGACAAACGTTTGCCGCCCTTCTCCCTTGCCAACCTCACTCTCCCTTATAGTCGGTTATTTTACCAACAATCTCAATATCACTTCTGTGTCAACCGTCTCACTTTCCCACAATAAATGCTACCAAGTCAGTATTTCTGAACGTTCCCTTTATTTTAGGGGGTTTCTTCTTGTTTTTGTTTTCATCTCTTATTGTAGTCCTCTTCTAATTTTGTTACATAGAAATCCAAATCGAGTTGTAGTATTTGCTTGATTAAATTTTTGTCATATTTCAAGTTCAATTTAGGAAAGCAAATTCACACTAGAATAATTGGCTTTGTTGCTTATAGCTATAGAGCTTATTGTAATCAGTTTGCAAAAATGACTTGCCACATGCCAAATCAGTTAATTTATGTAGGTCTCAAATGCAAAATTACAACAATAGAACTAAGCACAACTTGTCGGTTCTAAACCCAAAGAAAGCAAGAAAGTTTTCAAGAAAGCGAATTTCTGGTGTATATTCCAGTATAAGCTTATATCTTATATCTTCATAGCTTATCATTTAAAAAAATGTAGTCCTTGCATTATACCAAATCAACAAGTTCTTGTAGGACTCATATGCAAAATCTATTCTTCAAGTGTACAAAAAATTACAAATAAAAATATAGCTAGGTAAGAGAAACAAAAATTGTAATAAAATTAAAGTAGAATTCTTCTTTTAACTGAGAATGCTATATGCATCTAAAGGCACTGCTGGTGAGGCACATCTTGAGAGCCAGCAGTGAGTTCTTAATAGGAAAATTCATTCTACAATAATAATTATAAAAGTTACAAGTAAATGCGTATGACTTTTATTGGTGGGGAGACTCTTGACCACTTCCATCTCGCCGCTTGAGCCATGTTATTGGAGACAATTTTAGGTGGGTTCCAAACCACCGGGAAGTGATTTTACAGCAGAGAGCAGAGTTTTCTTGCTGGCCAATACAATCGGTCACCCTTACAAAGAGGGCCCAGGAGAGCGTTGCTTATATATCTGATAGAACAGATACCTGCTACGGCTCACGACTATTGCTTCCCTAAAGTTACAATATTTAACTCCTATGAAACGACATATGCTATTAAAATGAATAATAATGTGTTATAATAATGAAAATGTTCTCTGCTGAAAATCACTTCCCGGTGGTTCGGAACCCACCTAAAACTGTAGGTCCAACTCATAAATCACCATAATCCAACTCATTACCCACGCACAGGTCTCAGATCTGTGGGCTTCATCCTCAAGCCAAAAATAAAAAGTGAAGAAACAAGGTCTATTTAAAACTATAATAAGTTTTCGTAAACTGTAGTCCTGCAATGTTTTATTTTACAGTCACTGCAATAAGTCAGGTAAAAAATCTTCAACTTACTATTGAAGACTTTGGTATTAGAGAAAAGTCATCAAGCATAAAACGTCAAGCGTCTGGACTTCATTCGTGGATCGAATCGATAGTGAGTTCATGTGTGACGCAGAATTGCAATAGAGTGGCTTTATACAGGACAATATGACATTCATCTTCAAGGTTATTAAATTCCTTGCAAGTACCGAGCACCACTATTAAATATATATTTGTGGTTGTAAATCAGCGTTTCTTTCACACTAACCGGGTGGGCGTGTTACTCAACATTATTTATTGATGAATGAATCAATATTATTGGAGAAAATACTAATAAAATAAATGAACCTGCAGTAATAAGAACCTGGTTATTGGAGTGGGAGACAGAAGTTAATTTTTTTTTCGGAGGGTGAAGCCCACATAGTTCTGAGACCTGTGCGTGGGTAATGAATTGGATGATGGTGATTGATGAGTTGGACCTACAGTTTTAGGTGGGTTCCAAACTACCGGTATTGAATCAAGAAGTAATAAAGAAGCTATTGAGGAATAATTTATTGTTTACCATTTAATACCCTTATTTAAAATCCCCATTCCAGAAACCTATTATAGAAGTAATAGTCCCATTCCAGGAACCAAAAATAGCAATAAAAAAATATTCGTTGCGGTTTAATCATTTTTTTTAATTTTCTCTTGCAGCTCATTCTTTTAAGAGCTCCCTCGCCATGTTATTACTTGATATTCATAATACATAACCCATAATAATAGAGTGATAGACTCACATATACACAATATTATATTTATTCGTCGAACTGAATTGTTTATTAATCCTATATTACTATTCTGTAAGCAGTAATTTAATAGAAAATTATTGCCTTTAACTTCATTCTTCTTATATTTCTTCATCTTTCGTTTGTTCTTAATAATTCTTAAAACTTATTTATAATTATTATTTCTCTAATAATCCAATAATTCTTTCACATTATTCTTAATTGATAGAGATTTTCTCTTTCCTAACCAATTCAGGTACTTAGGTATTCTGTTTTTAAGGCTGAGCGCAGGGTGTTCAACCATAATTTTTTTCGCAATGTTCCTTGTATTGGAAATTATTAAGGCACTGAAATATTATCTATTGTCGTGAAAAACTTTTTTTTCATCAATTATTTTGTGAAATATGGGACTCAAAGTTGAAAATTTTCCCGGGTTTCGGGAGCAATTGGATCTTACCTACAAATTATTTTGAACTTTTCATAATTTTTTATGACACATTTTGACGAATGAAATTATATTTTTTATTTTGATTGACCAATCCGTTTTTTTTTTCAAAACTTTTGAAAAACTGAAATTCTCGTATTTGTATAAATTCACCTTTTTTCAAAGCCTTTCTTTTTTCCGTTATACTCCATCCCAGCATCGTACGATGGATCATCATAGTTTCATCATAAAATAATAATGAAATTCTAATTACTTACTAGTAAATCAACAAAGTCGATAGTGAAAGATCTGTAATAATTTGGGTAATACCTACCATTGATCATTAAGCTTGAAGGCTGTACCAGCGAACACATAAGACCAGCATTGGTCGTATGGGTTCGTTGGGCTGTACATACAGTTCAAGAAAGGCCCATCAAACGATGATGAGCTAGATCTTGATTGAATTTATTGCACATTCATCGGAAAACATTTTATTATTGTAATCGACGGTAATTTATTGTGAATTGAATTTATTGTGCCATATGCTTGAATTCCTCGACAATTGTCCAATTTGTATGGCTAGATGATGTCATAACCGAATAAAACAAATTATAACATGCTGGGTCTTATTGTTTTAATAGGCCTATTGTTATTTGATATTATTTATATCGCTATTGTTCAGTTTTAGCTGTTCAGTCAATCTTGAGACATTGTGTGATGCCTTTCGAAATTTGGATTCACAGTCAATAATTCTAAATAGTGTGCTGTATGTAATTGTCCTTCTTTGCTCTATTATGATAATAGCTTCTTCAAAATGGGCCTAATCTATTCAAATTGATGTTTTTAATTTGCTGGCAGCGTTTTATAGGCAAATATAGACAGTAACACTACTCAATACAGTAGTATCATCACTTCTTTCCACTCACCCGATTGATTTAGATATTTACAATAACGTACTAAATTAATAATGTTTGAAAGTATGTTTCAAGGTGCATGTCTATGTGAGAGAAAAGTGTCAGCAGTTTTTAAATATCTCGAATTATGTTGATAGCAGTCTATCTTTTCTTGTATTTGTTGTGTCCTAAAATTGAAACAAAAACATTTTTTTAAATTAAAATTGTTATGCATATGTATAGAACTTACTAACCAAAAGGTACATAAAGAGTAGTATATAAGGTACATAATGGTACATAAGAGTACATAAAAAAAGGTAAAGGAACATAAGAGTAGTAAGGAAAACTATTGGAAGAAATATAGAAACTGTAAAAAAGATGTATCAGAAGTAGTACAGCATAGAGTAGTATTCGATAGTCAGATTCCTTGTAGCCAAGTTCCATGGATTTGGCAGATTGACTAATTATTGGGTCAATCTGAGCCAAGAACAAAAAATGTGAATTATTACTGCAACTCTAACAAAATTTGCATTTTACAATGAAATGTAAAACTAGAGTTTTATCAAATACGCTGCGAATTTCACTCCTATGGTTATCATGAATTTCACTCCCATACTCCCATGGTTAAGCGAGCTTGATAAAACTGAGTGAGATCTCAAATTTGTTGAACTAGGATGCAAAAATAATGAGAAAAATTAAAATTAGTTTATAGTTTGGATTTTTTATAGTTTTTTATTTAAAAAACAATTCTCCGCCTAAAGATTTAAATTATCTAATAATTGTTGAATACTGGTATTGTATGTAGTACCCTTCTTTTTATTTAAAAAATTATCTTATCATCCTTCTTTTTATTTCAAGAATTATCTTATCATCCTTCTTTTTATTTCAAATATCATATCTTTACCCAGCAATGTTTGTCATATCAATAATTGTCAGTCTGAGCAATTTCACGCCGCATAATCCCGTTAAAGACATCTTTCATAAATCAGAGCTCTACCTACTACTTATCCTTGAATCTTGTTTTGCGTACTGAGATTGTAAAAAATCGCACAATTTGAACTAAATAGTGCCCCTCAAGCTCTCAAAATATCTGTAAAACGTATCGGTGAAATCCGTTGTCGTTCGTAAGCTTGACAGAAATAATTTTGTGGTATTTAAAACCGAACAAGAAAGCTAGTTATGCATCAGCTGGCCAGGTGCGTGTGAGAATTTCTAGGCGCACATTACGATTACCGTTATCGTACGTGCTTAAAACTTGTGCGTGCGAGAGTGTGAGTAGGCTGCTCTATTGAACGCAAGTTTTGTACCTATTGAGCTTTTACACAATAATAAAATAGTCTGCACTCTTTTCCTGTATATTCGTGTAAACGACTTCATGTAGGCTGTGCAGTGGTTAGTAGATAATAGTGATAGTAGTCAGGAGAACAGTCAGATGAGAATAAGTATAGTAGGCTACGTAGAAAGGCAGTTATATTAATTAATGCTGTTATGAGAACTAAATTGAGCTAAATTGTCTAATGCTGGTACACTTTGCTGTACAGTCCACGGGACCACATATACTGTAGTAAGGCTGCTTGTCCCTTGTCACTGCCTCTATAATCTAGCCTTGCTTTTTTGTACTATAAATACTCTAAATATACTATATACAAGACTTTAATTTTTGTTTCTTTATGCCTGTGCCACTAGTGTGCGTGTTTGATATTATATACTTTGCCACGTTGGAGTCGAATGACTCAAGAGGAAATGGCACATTTAATTTGAGATTGAGCTTATTTTTGTCATTCGTTCTCAAGATGTGCTCAATTGGTTGAAATTAATATTTGGATTGTCATCTCCCGGATTCTGTGTTGTGCTCTGTATATTGAATTGAGTTTTACTAGTTTATATCCCATGTTGTTGACGAGCATTTGGTGAATCAAAAAAAGATAAATCGTTGAGTAATAATTTAAAAAAATTGAAAACTTTTAAGGTAAAAAGGTATTAGGAAAATAATTAGGGTATGTTGGTACATTCACAATAGAAAATATTGAGGTGTTAAATATTGAGGTGTATTTTAAGTTGTAGCAGAATAAAATCTAGTGGTAAATCCTCTGAATCTGATTGAAAAGCAATAGAGAATAGTATCTGATACAAAAGCAACAGAGAAGTTTGACTTGTAGAATGAGGATTATACGGTATTAGACCATAAGTTAGTGTACTTCTTATATCCTCCTATTGGGTATGATGTAGGCAGGGTTAGTTTCCTATTTGTTACATTGAATTTCCCTGTTGGTTATATGTAGGGTAAATAATGGTTGAGTATAGGTTCTATATCACAATATATTATAAATTAATATTGTAGAGACATATCTGTTGAGGGACATATCTTATTACTTATGTAGATACTTATAACTTATGTACAGACATAGATCTTCACCTGTGTAGGAAGAGGAAACATCAGTAACAGTTCAAATGATTGGACATTTTTCATATTATATATTTATATTTATACATTTATATTTATATACATATATACATTTTATATTTTTTCTAACGTAAACATAATATTGACATGTAACAACACTGTATATGAAGTTCCATGAATTGAACATTACACCGTGTACTGTGATATGGTAGCTCCTAAAAAAAGTGAGCTCCTAAATTTGAGTTGGAAATGGATTAATTTTTTACACAAAAATAGCTCACATGGATAATCTATGTATATTTTTTTAAATGAATATTGTATTTGGTTCACTTGATATTCAACCATACACTATCATTAACATTGAATTTATTTGTTTAAATTTACCAAAGAAGTATAAATCGAACGAAAGTTTTGGAGCTCATCGCAAGTAGGTACAACGTAGTTTTTTTTGTGCCAACGTAGATTAGTGATAAATTAAATTTCATCATGGTTGTTGTACTATTCACCTCATGAACAATTGAGTGGACTATATAATATTCCTTACATATAATATTGATCCTGGATTTCTTGTTCCATGACAAAATGCGTCGTTAATATTAACTTTTTAAGTGAATTCAACGACTTGCAGTCAAATTTTTATTAAGAATAAGTAGTATTTTACTTACTCTGTAGGCCGAACGTTTTCGAGTTGTTAAAACCCATCTTCATCTAGGATGCCTTGAAGATGGGTTTTAACAACTCGATAACGTTCGGCGTACAGATTAAGTAAAATACTACTTTTTTCTTAATAAAAATTTGACTGCAAGTCGTTGAATTCACTTAAAAAGTTAATAATATTACTGTAATGAAAGGTTTTTGAGTTCATGGCGGTTCAACATAATCTTGAAAAGTAACTCTTTAAAAACGTTTTGCCAACGTTAAAAAGTTAAAAGGCAAAAAGTTAAAAAGTTGAACAAAAAAGTTATCAAGCATGAAGAATTGAGTCATCGGAAGCCAGAGTTACAGGAGCTGGTAATAATTACAAATGGGCATTCGAAGTTGATTATTCCTCTTCTGCTAAATGTGTCCGAACAGCTCATTCTAGCGACAAGAACTGCCAAAAAACCTGGTAACCCGTTCTTTCAGTTGATATTAGAAGCGTTTAAAGCCAGTAAAGTGTCGGTAGCCAAACCAGTTTCTCACTGATTCACAAGAGGTGATAATTCTATCTCTTTCTGTAACTTTTCGAATAGTATCTTTGTGTTTGTTTCTCCTTGTTCATCTCGAAAGAGCTGTCAAAAAAAAACGAACAAGCAAACAGGATCTTGTCGTGTTTAATTTCAAATTGTTTTCGTTGGCTACCGTATACGAATTCGGACATCCTCGACACTCCATCCAGAATGTTGATTGACTCATTTTTATTGTCTCTCTCTCAGATAGTGAATAGAATTCGTATTGAAATAATTTAATCCACCGAAACACGAAAGGTCATGCAATAAAACTGTAATACCTATTAATACAAACCTGTTTTCGGAGAACCTCTGTAGGCTGGGAAATTAATTATTGCTAATAACATAGGAAATTGAATATCAAGGTAGTTGAAATTCTATTTTTTATATTAAATGATGTCAAGATTACGGTGCAAGTGAAAGAGATGGGTTATCTTGAGCGGTCAAAAACTCAATAAGAAAATTCAGTATGATTCGACTTAAATCGATAGCTCACTCATCATTCATCAATCACCATCATCCAACTCATTACCCACGCACAGGTCTCAGACATATGTGGGCTTCATCCTAAAAAAAAGTTTACAATTTTTTTCAAATAGATAATAATAAAAATGAAAGAAAAGCAGACTATATTAAAATTATTTAAAACAGAGTAAACACTATTTGAATCGTCAGCATTATTTATGAATTTATTCCACAAAATATTCCATTGAAATTCTACTTGTAGACTGTTCAATTGAGTTTATATAGATGGAAATAACTGCTAATTAGAGCAAATTATTATGGCTATTATTGGTATAGAGAAAATTATTGAGCTTAACAATAATTCTCAAATAAGCATTATTTATACAATTAATTCAATGCATTGCTGTAAAAGAGCTGATAGCTCATAATTTTAATAATCAATAATAATTAGTTTTACAGGAAATGAAGAATAATAAAAATATTCTGTACAATTTATGATAGAAATAATTATTGAGAAATATCTCTACAATGATTGTTTCAAAACTAAACAGTATTAATTTCCAGAATTTTATTTCATTTTATTCTGCTTGAACTCGGTATTTGTATTGTTTTGAGATTGAATCAGGCTAGTTTTGAATCTGGCAAATTTTATTTTATTTTTACGAAATAGAATATGTTAAAAATATGAAATGAAATGTTGTTATGAATAACTTTATATTCCGTCTGTGGGATAACTTTATAGTTTTTTGGAAGTGACAGCCGAGTGCCATAGCAGGTATCTGTTCAATCAGAGATAAGCTACGAAACTCCGGGCCATCTTTCTAAGGGTGACCGATTGGATTGGCCAGCAAAAAGACTCTGTTCTCTGCTGAAAAATCACTTCCAGGTGGTTTGGAACCCACCTAAAACTGTAGGTCCAACTCATCAATCACCATCATCCAATTCATTACCCACGCACAGGTCTCATACCTATGTGGGCTTCATCTTTCGAAAAAAGTGAATAAAATGAATATGTTCGAACAGAGTCAAGGATCTCACTTGTACCTTGTACCTGTTTCCCAAAAAATGCAATTCTATTTCCCTCAGTCTCTCATTTTCCAAGGATGTCCTTCTTTCAACCATTTTTTTAATCAAGCAATCGTTTGTAAGATTTCTCTCAATTGTGATCTTGAGGCGGTTACAGTTATGATTAGGTATACGAAGCTAACTGTAAAAAGCTTGTACGAGGATCTTACCTTTGATAAAACTCTTACTTATGTTACCTTTACCTACTCTTTCACGTTATCAGTGAAGCCAGTCAACAGTTGATCTTTCAAGCCTGAGTTGTCTGTAAGCGGCATATACTTACTCTCGAACTCCCTCCACTTTAATTGACGAATAGCAATCGAGATAATTAAAATACGATAGAATCAATTGAAGAAAGATGACTGACGACTGACGAGACTCAAGGAGGGACCTGAGCGAAGAATGTGACGTGCACTGAGCACTCAGACTGTCAAACAACAACGCATTTGAAAAAGACGAATAAAAGACATGGTTTAAATGTGTCTAAGACAATCACCGAATGTGGAGCAAGAATTTGTATGTCTCAAGTAGGCCTTATTACCATTAAACTTAGGACTATGTTAATTGAGGAGTCATGTGACACAATGAAGTGTTATAAACCGGAGACAATTAACATATAACAACTAAGTCTTAATTACGGCTGACACTCATTTGACGTCTGTATTGCTCCCTCCTCACCCCTCACACCCCCACCTACGGACACTACTCTACTGGCATTGCCTGTTATTAAAATAAAACTAGCTTAACTATTTCATGTATATTAATACGTGGCAGACTGTCAGAAGGAACAGCTCTTTGACAGTGACTTGAGATTCCTCACAAACTAGTACATCCCATATGAAACTTATAATTCTCCATCGGATGTAAATCTCTTGGATATAATTGAGAGTTCAATAGTAATCGTTCAATTAGTTTCCTTATTCACCGAATAGGACATCAAGGGTCCTACCATTCATAATTGTACCCTTCATATTAATAATAATAATTATTATTATTATTGTTATTGGCGATAGAACTCCCGAAGAGGAAAACGCTCTAAGTAATGAATGATTCGTGATGTATGCCTACGATATTTCATTTATTGGGTTTATTCATCTTTTCTGCCCTGTACTCTTTCATTCTTTGTGATAATTTTTGCTTTCTTTCTTCATTCCATCGTGGGCTGTACTGGTTTGGGCGCAACTCTGATTTTTCTTTTAAATCTTACTTTTTTTCTGAAAATCTCTCTTCAAGATCTCCTGTTCATTTGTATTGAGTTGAGCTAGATCCTTTAATATTATTATTATTATTATTATTATTTTGATTGTTTATAATGCCAAAGAAATAGGTATTTTGTTGTGATACTACTACTATTGTGAACTACTGCTGTTCACCACAGCAACAAAATAATATTTTTCGGCTGAAAAGTTTTTATAAAAATCTAATATTATAAACTATTTTAACTGTTTTTAGTGTTTAGTTTCAAGTGAACTTTTAAATTAATAGTGGTTAAGTGAAAAGATTCCTTTTTTTATTTTTCGAGTTTTTAGAAAAGGTTTTTTAGAAGGTTTTTAGAAAATCTTGAATTTTTAGTCTGTGTTAACCTCAATGATTTGGACAATGTAATATATTCAAAATTTGTTAAGGGAGAAGTTTTGGTCTGTTGCACCTTCACATTTGTTGTAAATTTGTCAATAAATAAACTACTCTATTGTGGAGTAGTAGTTCTATATTGTAACTTCTTTGAAATGAGGGATTGTTGATAGTTGGAAAAATGCAGTCGATAATTTATATTTTCAATTGATCTATTCTTCTGAAAATAATTATTATTATTGTACAAATGATACCATATACGAAAATAATAATTATTATACATTGAGCCTAGATTTTTCAAAGCGTGAATTCAATCACTTCAAGATTTAGAAAAACTCTTCACTGAACATTCTTCTCACTTCTAAATAGTTTCTTTTTTGTTCCTATTTTATTGGAGAAAGTGAATTTTATAAATACCTAATAATAACGATCGATTTGATATTATGCTTAGATGAACAAAATTTTATAAAATTCAAAAAATCTCAAAAGAATGAAATTGAAGATATATGATGCATACAACAGTTGGTTTTAAATCAATGTTTAGGCTGAAAACAGGCCTAACATACGTAGTGAAGATTCATCCAGTAAAGCATTCTTCATCTTTTTATAGTCATTGATGGTGACTTCGCCCTGCCTGGAAACACCTTATGTGACAAATAAATGTCCATCTACTCGTAAATTTTCTTTGAAATGTTCTTAACCGGTACTAAATTAATATCTGAGTTCTGAAGGCTGTCAAGGCTGTCCTGGGTTCCTTAGATTGATTGAGTGATTGCTGTACGTTCTTCAGCAAATCATTTATAAAGTGAAACCTAAGTTATTTCAAAATTACTCATCAACTAAGCAATATTGATTTCTAATGTAGCATAGAGGATAGGAACTCACTAAATTAATGCAGTTGCAAAATGTTTACAATTTCATATTTATCTATTATTCACAATATTTATTGGTTGTAGGGGATAAGTGTTGGTAGTTAATTTATGGTTTTTTCGGAGCTCATTCCCCCTACTTTTAAGTTCCGGCTGATTGGAAAATAGCTTCTTCTGGGTGAATTATTGTTAATAAATATTGATTTCAATCAGTATTGTTAAAGCTCATTTGAAATTTCATTGAATTAAGTTTGACTTACTCATTTTCTGTCTATTGGAAGAATATGTTTATGCATTCTCCAAGCATTTATTACACACACATCATCTTTAAACAGCTTCAAATGAATATAAAAATTAAATAAACAAATTTATTATCGGTTTATAAATAAAGATTACATATAATTAAGATACATCAATATTTTTATTAGTGAAACATACATTTAATTTATTTATTTCACATTTTAATACACAATCTATTAATAATACATTATACATATATGTTCCTTACAAAATATTATTGTAATTCTGTACATTATTATTATTTTTTATTTTAATGTTATATTTGTGCATTCAACCAGGGCATTCCAATCTTGAATTAATGCTATGATTTCTTCTAATTTGTACTCGTAATATAATAATATAATTTTTAATTTCAAATACTCAATTATTGTACTGCTTGGATGTTTTGTATTTGCTATATTTGTAAAGGAACAATAAATATTTCATTTCATTTCAATTATACACTTAAATTAATAATATAAATTAATAGAGAATAGCTTTTAGTAAAATATTAACAATATTATGAATATGCTACTTCTTAGCTGCTTGTAGGGCGTTTGTACTTTAAGAAAAAATAGCTTTACTAGATACCAGAAGAAAAGAAGGAGTTTATAACATGATATGATTAGTAGCATTAAATTCAGCAATGACGTTCTTTCTATTCATGTTACAGTACAAGATGTTGAAATTAAGCCATATTGACAAACTAATGTATGAACGCATATCATTTTTCCAAAAATCATATGTATAGAATATACTGTACTTCCTTCAATAAATATTAGTAGAAAAATATTTTCCGATTCCAGTCAATCTTCATTCAACATAGAGACAAAGCTATTGGTTTCAATTCTTGTTTTAGAACGATGGAATAAATTTAAAAGATAGAAAAACGTTAAAGGATATTTACAACAGGAACTTGGAACCAGCTTTTGTTATTATTTAAATTAGCCGACATGAATTTATGTTTGTTTACAACGGAATACATTAAATTTAAATAAACAGAAAATGAAATTCCGGCTCTAGCATCAATGAAAAAAGAAGAAAAACAACATAATATACTCAAGACTGAAGATGAGTGTGTTTACAGATCTTTTAGCTGCTCAAATATATACAAACGCACACATGGAAGGTTATTTATACTTTAGGGGAGAATATTGTCGTCTTTCTATTGGTCGTTTCTAGGACAGTGTTCCTTGTTCAATTTAGAAAATAAAATCTCCGCATTTCATTTGAAAGACTGTTTTAAAAATAACCACATTCCAAGACAAAAATATTCAAATTTTTCCATAATTCATTCCAGTAATTTCATCACTTTTTAAGTTATATAGATTGAAAAATATATATTAAAAAAATATTTTAAAAGAACACATAATTTATTTATTCAATCCAAATAAATTTATCAAATATAGTTCACAGTCCAGACAATATATTGTATTATATTCAGTTCAGTTTTGTTTAAATGTATGAATAACCACATAGGTCTGAGACCTGTGCGTGGGTAATGAATTGGATGATGGTGATTGATGAGTTTGACCGACAGTTTTAGGTGGGTTCCGAACCAACGGGAAGTGATACAGAAGAAAACAGTCTTTTTTGCTGGCCAATCCAATCAGTCACCCTTACAAAGAGCGCCCAGGAGCTTCGTAGCTTATCTCGGATTGAACAGATACCTGCTACGGCACTCGGCTATCACTTCCCCAGGAATAGATTGTTTAAATAAGACTAATGTCTGCAAAGATTTCCTTGCATGTCGCTCCAAGTTATAGTTGGTTTATTACTTTAGTGATACCCCCTACTATAATTGCTCGGAATAACGTGGGTTCACAAATTCTATGATATGTATGTAAATCATTTTCTCAACAACTAATGAGCTGAACTAAATTTTGGTCATTATTCATTGTAGCTTCTTTGAGCTATCTAGTTGAAGTTATTTCTTTCTCACTTGTATGCTACTGTTTTTTTCTTTGAATTATTGTAACTAAATTTTTGTGATTGTTTGTTTCAGGTAAGTTTTGCAACAATATTTCTGCTTGGTTCTTACGTCATGGGCTAAGGTAATCTCCACATCAATGTTATTTTGCATTATTATATCTAATATTAGCCTATTTTTTCCTTGAATTACTATTAATTTGATTTAGGACCTTTCTACATGAAAAAGATAGCTTGTAAGTTCATAGTCGGATTGTTTTCATACTTCCTCCTCAAAGTTATTGCACTTGAATATTTATAAGGTTTTTACTTTACGTCCATTAATACGGTATTTGTACAAAGAAAAAGCGGAAATCGCCTATTTTTCGTAATAGCGAATAATGTGAGAATCACGCAGAAGAATTTTAAACTATACAGATTTAATGATTTTCTTCAATATTAATTGCCGCTATTACGTGAAAATTGTCTGTTATCTTGTTCACTGTGGATTGTCCTAATCAAAGTTTCGTGTTCATTTTTATATAATTTTTTAGTAATTCATAGTGATAATCAGCATCTGAATCTTCAATTAATAAAATATACAACAGGAATGACGGTGTTCTCAGCTTTTCTTTCTTAATAATTTATGAAGAATAAGAAAAATACGCAAAAAAAACTTAAAAAACTTGGAATTACATAGAAACTAAACAAATTTATGAATAATTTTAACAAAAGAAACTCCATTGAGAATTTGATTGAAAGTTTTATTCATATCTATATAGTAATTAATGTTGGAATTTCACGATCACTAAGTTATTAAACTAAAAATCTTGACAATCAAACCAATTAAAAAAATTATTTCAACAGCTTTCAAAGCTATCATTATTAGACGCTCTTTATAAACTAATGTAGATTAGATGTCTCAAGTTGTTTAGTCTAGTTTAGCTGTTTGCCTAGTGTTTTATTATTCTCGTTTATAAGTTACAACTATTTCATGCCAAGAAATATTCAGCTTTGTTTTTAATCGTCTCTGGATTAGAATTAAATGTTTCAATTTTCAGCCGCGAGCCGTAGCAGGTATCTGTTCAATCAGAGAGATAAGCTGCGTTCTCGTAGGTCCTGTTCGTAACGGTGACCGATTAGATTGGCCAGCAAAAAAGACACTGTTCTCTGCTGTAAAATCACTTCCCGGTGGTTCGGAACCCACCTAAAACTGTAGGTCCAACTCATCAATCACCATCATCCAACTCATTACCCACGCACAGGTCTCAGACCTATGTGGGCTTCATCCTCAAAAAATTATCAGCCCAGTTATCACTTTCAAATTACACATCTTCATTCAACTGATGTTTTTTATTTATACGGTTAAAATTTGTGTAACGGACGGGAGACTACGAGGATACTAGAAATATTTATTTATTTTTATAAATTTTGATTACATTTGAGGGAGCTAGTTGAGAGTTTGGTGGTGGGGAGGGGGGATTTTGGAGTGACAGCTGTCGTTTACTTGGTTGGCAACAAAAACAGAACAATGCTAGTTGCATTATTTTGGGGGGGTTGAAGTGCGGGGCATGTTTGTGGTTGAATAGGGGGTGTATTCGGGGGCGTCCCCCCCTCAAATAGACTGGCTGACGTAGCCAATCCCCCCTTTCCTGTGATTGGTCGTTGATACGTCCACATTGAAACGTGCATTCCAAACAAGAATATTGCTGAATTAAATATCGTGCATACATAACTTTTCGATTCGGCAGTGCACCGCCCCCCCCCCCTCCCCTTTGCCCTTTGTACTGTGCGCGCGCACAACCTAACCCAACCATGACTCCACCCATTCAAATTAGCTGCCTTAAATTTTCACTCATCCAAATATTTATTCTGTTATTAGTCATGATACTCAAAGTCACAATTTATGATTACTATTTCAAACAGACTTTCATGATCAGTTACAGCAGCGATCACATAAGACCAACTTGGTCTTATGTGATCGCTGAGTTACAGTAACCTATTCGGTACATTAATAATCTATTTACATATTCTTTAAGAAGTGACAATTATTTTTACTATTTCGCATAGGGTTTCGTGATACTGTAATTTATTGTATATAATTTTAATAGTTTATTCTGTAAAAAGTATGAATAATGTTTTTTTCGTCATACTTGTAGGTTATGGACAGTTTACCAGTCAAGCAATCAATGTGGTAAACAGCTGTTTACAGAAATCAAAAACAGCTGATGTAATTTGATGATTATTACCGTACACTGTGTGGTAAAAATCATCAAATGATTATTACCGCACTCTATGGGTGGTTGTGGCTACCACTTCACTGAAAAACCATTTGGTCGAAAGCTAGATCAGCTGATCTAGAACCATTATTGCCACATTTCACCTTGAGTTGGAGTGTTGAGGTTATGTTTGTATAACAATGATTTATAGTTTCTTATTTCAACTTATCTGCTATTTTAGACTTGTATGACGAAAAATATCGTACGTAACTCGTCCGGGAAGATGTTTACCATACTCGTATGATAATACCGCACTCGACTTCGTCTCGTGCGTTAACTTATCATACTCGTATGTTAAACACCATTTCCCGCACTTGTAACGTAATATACTATTACTATTTCGCATAGGGTTTCGTGATACTGTAATTTATTGTATATAATTTTAATAGTTTATTCTGTAAAAAGTATGAATAATGTTTTTTAAAGGGTTTCATGAGACTATAATTCAAGCTCTATGAGATAATTCCTTGTTACTAATTTTCGGAATGGAATGTTTTTAATAGATTATTACTGTATTGAATAAGTTATTATAGAATAACTTATTGTATTTATTCTACAATAACTTATTCTATACAGTAGTAATAATACAGTGATAATAGACAGATTATTACTGTAAGGAATGAGTTATTTCAGAATAAATACAATAAGTTTTCTATAACTTATTCTATACAGTATACAGTAATAATAATCTTTCTATTGAATACATTCCATTCCAAAAAATAGTAACTTGATTTAATATATCTTTAATTATAATCTTATTTGTTGAAAACTTTCCGATTTTTTTATTTAAAAATACAGTTGCAATTCGTTCAATCTTGGTTATTTTAAAAAAATTGTCGACGTCATTTTGATAACTTCAACCAAAACTTCCTTAATTTAAAGAAAATATAGTACAATTATCTGGCATAAAGAGTTTTCAGGTCGCACCTCAATAAGTTCAGGGCCTCTGATTTGACTTTGAAATGACTGTTTTATGCAACAAATTTTATGGATACTTAGTCCGGAGGCAAGTGTAATCCTTTGGGCTCTACAGGCTTACATCCCTTTTCACAAGTGTCACATTATTTTAACAAATTAAGCATTTTTTTTTTCTTTTGAATAGGGTAGAGTTATCTATTATTTCACGTATCAAATAGAAATTTATAAAATGAATAAAATGCTGAACAGCCACAAGATCAGTATCTTAAATTTTAATAATTTAGAGATTATTACTTCTTTATAATCTCATTTAGCATACTTCAAACCTATTCGATTATAAAATATTATAATCAAAATTATATTAATATTGTATGTTAGTTGTAGGAATAAATAAATAATCATTATAGGAGTCAAATGAAACAGTAAGTATCATAACAGGTAATTCTGGGTGAAAATAATTTTGTATGTGGTTATATTGTGCTGAATTGATTATTCAACTAATCAGCCATCATTATGCGAACTGCCATTAGCCAAATTTGATCATTTGGTAAATTTATAGGATATTTGATACGATGATGCTCTCAATAATTAGTTTATGCACTTGGAAATTCTAGAATTTTTTCTGTTTACCTGTGAAAAAAATTCTTGGAAACCTACGAAGCAAATTGTTGTGGGTTTTTATCGGTGTAGTATTAACAGACTTTAAAATAATGAATGAAATTTCACTATTTACCTTTGCGACTGAGTGAGATTTATTACAACTTGTAATAATGCAAGGTGATTAAAATAGGCTAATTCTAATAAAAAATAAGATATGAATTAATTATCGATTCTGTGGATTCAGTGTCAATGCCTTTCGAGAATAGGATCGCAAATCCAAATGAAGGCGTAAAGAATTATTATTCTGTTAATCAATTATTACACTAATAAATAGTTGGTGTTGAATTATTTTACTTCACGATTTAACCTAATTACAAATTCCAACTATTCGTTACTAACCTCATAATATAACTAACCTTATCTTATATATTAAGGTAGTCTTACATACCTTAAATATATCCTAATAATAATAATAATAATAATAATAAGCGTATGGCTTTTAATGGTGGGGAGACCCTTACGGGTATAGTTTCACCTAGCCGTTTGAGCCATGTTACGGGGAACATGGTGGACCTACTATTTTAGGTGGGTTATAGGTTTAATATATCCTAAAAGTAGGGGTTTCCTCTATTGTCATTGGTGTTTTTTTTTCAGTTTTTTTAGTCAACTAGTTTTTGAGTAAATCTTGAATTTTCACTAATACTAACGACTTGCAGTAATTATTTTTATGGGAATATGTGAAATGTTCACTTTAACAATGGTACATGCTTTTGGAGTTTGATATTACATCAAATCGAATACTTTATTGTACAAAAATACATCAACATATCATATACACGAGGTGAACCTAAAATTATTACAACTTAGTGCTACACGCCGGCAAACGTAAAACTTATACATGGTTGTAGAAATATGTACTCCATATTTAATTTAAAAGGACGCTTTTCTTTCCGGGGTGTTCAAATTTATGTGTCAAATCTGTAAGAAACTAGAAACCAGCCTGTCAATATAAAACAATATTTCTAAATTTGTCTATTGGCTCTATTTTTACAGTTTTTAATGCATCATTCTGTCAGCTAAAGATACATCAATGATCAATCCAAATTAACAAACAGTTAAGCCAAAAATGAACTTGAACTGGCGAATGAAATTGAGAAGTTAGGAGTCAACATTTAAACATGAATAATAATTGAAAATACTTTTCTAGTGAATTTGAATACTTACATATTAGTGGTAGCCATTTTAGATTGATGCGATGCTTCCCCAGACACAGCTTAAGGCCTCTGATTTCAAAATAAAACATAAGTCCGAAAGGCCTTCTGCCGTGTCTAAAGGAAGCATCCATCATATCAATTTAGATTACCTGCGATCAGGCATGGCCTTTGCAGGTTATTTTTCCTTAAATTGTTATATTCATTTATTTATATAGACAAATTAACAATAAATGCAAAGATGCAACAGACCAGAGTCCAAAACTGCTCTCTTCACAAATTTTGATTGAGCTATTTCATCCAAAACATTTAGGTTAGTCCACACTAAAAATTTAGATTCGCTAAAAAAAACATTTGAAAAAATTACTTGTTTCTTTTCACTTAAAGACTACTGATTTCATAAGTTCACTCAAAAAAACACTAAAACAATTGAAAAAAATTGAAAATATAAAATTTTGATTGAAACTTTCGAGCCCCAAAAATGTTAAATAGTTAGCATTATGTTTTATTTCATGTTGATTACTTTTATGTTCAAAATCAGATAGAGATAAGCTGCGTTCTCGTAGGTCCTGTTTGTAACGGTGACCGATTAGATTGGCCAGCAAAAAAGACACTGTTGTCTGCTATAAAATCACTTCCCGGTGGTTCGGAGCCCACCTAAAACTGTTGGACCAACTCATCAATCACCATCATCCAATTCGTTACCCAAACACAGGTCTCAAACCTGTGTGGACTTCATCCTCCAAAAAAAGAAAGTAAATAAATTTAATTTGATTTGAATGCGAAATGGCCATAACATAAATACTTGAGTGTTGAAATTCACTAGAAAATTATTTCCAATAGTTTTTTATGTTTAAATATCAAGTGAAAAAGTAATATCAACATCAATAGTTAACATTTCATAAAATGCTGTTATTCATGACGTCCAAGTGTCGGTTTGCCAATCCTTCTTGATTTCATCGACTCATGCCGATGAGTAGATTTTAATGAAATCGTTGAATGTTGCGTGACCGTATGACTCTATACATCATGTACAGTATATATGTCTGAGAAATTACCGAGCTGAATGCGCCTGCGCCTATTGGATGCACTGGGCCGCTTACTATCATTAAAATAATTATTATAAATGTATTTCCAGGAGAAGGTCGGATAACGATCTGAGATGGTCGTATCTTGATATCGTATTTCATTGCTAATTTCCTTTTAATTACCCTTGCACTAGGATGTTGCCTACGCCCAGTAGGCAAAATGTCTATTCTGAGGTGTTTTAGGTGCTGTTAGTGTAATTTTATTCTTTCGGTTTATTCGATGTGTATCTTTGTACAATTATTGTAAAATTATAGATGTGGCCCGCGCTATCAGGCTGGCGATCACCGAAAGTCAATTGTGTGTTGTAATGATATAATACTGAATGTGCTTGGCTTGGCCTAGTTTCTTCCATTCGACAATCTCGATTTTTTGGTGCTGTTTGTCCCTGAGCTTCCATTTAACTATTTCTTTTAATGTAGATTGGTCTTTTTCAGATTATTTCCCTCAATTTAGATTATTTCTCCATCAAGATAAGAAACGAAGTTTAAGATGGTTCATTACTCTCGTCGTAATTCTATTGCGGACCTAATCTAAGACAAACTTAAGAATAAAACATAAAGAAAAAACACAGTACGTAATAAAACAGAAAATAAACTGTATGGTTAGGTTACTTTTAGCGAATTTCTTCAAATTCAGCTATTACAGCAGGTCGTGATGTGCGATTTTCACCCGGGACCATGATGGAAATTTGTTTTGGAGCCCCCAGAGTACAAAAATCATAGTGGCACAAAATGTTATATATGTAGATATATATATCTATCTATGTGTCTGATAGCACGATAACTTTTGAAGGAGATGTCCGATTTCCACCAAATTTGGTATACACTTTCCTCTTGTGAATAGCTTGGACAAGTTCGTTAGCCAGGAAAATCCAAAAAGGTTAACCCCCTTTTCGGGGGTATTTTCCCGCCAAAATTAGGGGTTTTCAAGAAAAAAAGGGTTGTATTTGAAAATTTTAGTTCTATTGTTAGACTTTAAGATAGAGCTCATGGAGTCAAAGATTTTAAGGTATTGCACTGCCTTCTAGCTCAACAAATTTTCAAGATATCAAGAAAAAACCATTGTTGTCAAAAGCTGTATCTTGCCCTATGGAGTTAGTTATTTTGTGCTAAAAAAGTGTTTCAGGAAAAAACTTTAATATTTTTTTTTCTTGACTGTTCCTTATGGTTTTTGAGGCGCTGAATCCGAATTTCAACTCATCCACCTCGAAAAACCAGTGCGTTTTGAGAAAAGCAGCCATTTTCAAAATGGCGTCGAAAATTTTTTAATTTGTCAATTTCTGTGCAATATGAAAAAAGTGATTAGTTATCAGTATTTTTTTGTGATAAAAGCGAATATGGAGCTAGTTTTTTTTAATTTCAAATTATTTTAATTTCGTGGTGGGAGGGTTTGAGCGTTGATGCTCTTTATTACGCTTTAAAATAAGTCAATTTTATTGAGGCAGAACAACCATCCAAAATTTTGAAATTTCCAAAAAAAATTATTCTATTGGGTTTGAGCGAATTTCTTGAAATGTAAATATTGCAGTTAGTCGTGATGTGCTACTTTCACCCTGAACCTCGATATAAACTTGTTTTGGGGTCCCTAGAGTACAGAACGCTTCGTGTTTTTTTCCAGAAATTAAAAAAATATATAGCCTATAGATATTCATAAATAATTGAAAAAATACAGAAATTCGCTAAGTTTTGCAGGTCCTGCGAAAGGAGTATTTTAATTTTATGGCCACATTGGACCACTCAATCAGTTTCTGGAAATTCTTCTTCTTGCCCAGATGTCTCTCATTTATTTGGGCCCTCCTTTGTCTTTCTTCATTTGTGTAAACCCTTTTTGCTCCTTCATTTGTTTCTCCAGGAATTTGATGTTTTTCTGGTGTAATATTTCAATTTTGCTTGTTTTGTCTCTGAGATCCCGCTCTGTAATGCGAATTTCCTCCATATCCATTTCTGTTATCCTGTATACTGAAAGTAGGCTATACCGATTTTCTCTTCAATCTGTCTTGTTATTCTTTTTTTTTGTGACATTCTCAGGTTAGGTTAATATAATATTAAAGTTAGTATTCAATATTCAGTAATATTAATTATTATACGTACTTTAATTATGAAGGATTTCCCCCTTCTCTCTTCTGTTAAATAATGGCCCTTATTCTTATCTACAATGAGCATTTAAACTGCGTTCAGCACATAAAATTTAGTTTAAAATCAGGGCTCGTACGCTCATACTTTTGAACAGAGTTTACTGTGAACGTCCAGTTATGGTTGTTTATATTAAACAAGGATTAGGAAACTATTGTTTATTTTAAACGAGGATTAGATTTAAATGCACAATTCAACGCTGATAGCGCTAAAGTCATTTTCCAGAATGATATTCAGATTAAACTCAGATTATCCATTCGATCAAACTCAGTTTAAAGCCAGATTGTGCATGGGTCGCTTTTTATAAACCTAGAAGAAGGTTCCAAAAACATTCTTAATGTTTATTTTGTCATGAGGAACGAAATCCTTGTTTATTTTATACACGTATGTAAATTTTGATTCATAAACGAGAACCGTTTCGTGTTTTCCAGCTTATAAAATAATATAAAATATTTAAATTATGTCTCGTTTTTGTTATCGGACGGGACAAGTGGAGCATGCAAGCCACCAATTATTATTGATAGGAACTAGGAAAGCGGCTGCGTGCTGATAAGATGCGCGAAATTATTATGTAGCTTGTAGATACAGTTGAATTATATGAATTTAATTTCGGGTGCGAGTGTGTGCGTGCGTGTGAAGAGGCCTAATTTGTCTTTGCCCAGAAACATGGAACGGAAAGGGTTTGGGTCTGAAGGCCTTGTGTTGTGGGGTTGCCTGCCCATAAGGCAGCAGGCGAATATCGAACAGGGTTGTGGGGTGCTCCTCAAGTCCACGCACAGACATACGCTCGCTCTCTCACTCACTCACTCTCTCTCTCTCTCTCTCTCTCTCAGTCATATTTCTCTCTTTTACTCTTATCTCTCTCTCTTACTTGATGGGCGGCAGCTTGGTTGTTGAAACAGGGCCCCCCAAACCCCTCAACAAGCCCCCCCCCTCATCGAAAATCTCAGCACCGTTGTTCGCATCTTCGCAGCACAGCGAGGGCTTTCACGTTGCAAGAATATGTTTAATTCATCGCTCGAATAAATAATGAACTTAGTCCTGCGCATGCGTGGTTGATCAATGAGATTGTAAAGGGCTTCGTTGTGGCTACTTCATATCTTTTTTTACAAGGGGAACATATTGCATCAAAATATTTTTATCTTGTTTTTTTTTCGTTGTTATTATAATAGTAGTTTTTATAAAAAAAAAATGTAATGTAATAAAAAACTTGGAATTACTTTTAATGGGGTGGGAAAAATAGATTATAGCTTTCGATAAATAAATAAATTAGAGATAAATAAATTATACCTTTCGATGATTTACTTTAGAAAAAGTTTGGTAACTGGAATTTCCAACTCCAGTAATTTCAACCACAAGTAACAGAAAATAATAAATTTGAGAAAGAGCTCTATGACTGGCTGGTTCTAAGGCCGCACTATTTTTTGTGATTTTTTGAATTTTGAAATGCTTATTAGTCTTTATTAACTTTCATTACTTATACATGCAATACATAGACAATTTTTTGAAGTTGATTATATGACAGTAGAATTTGTTTATTCATTTATTTATTCCTCCTGATATTTTTCGTTTGAAAGTGAAGTTATAACATATTTTTAGCTTCTACATTACTTAAATTGTTAATATTTTGTCTTTATTTAGTCTTTATTAACTTCCATTATGTATACATGCAATACATAGACAATTTTTTGAAGTTGATTATATGACAGTAGAATTTATTTATTCCTCCTGATTTTTTTCGTTTGAAAGTAGTTATAAAATACTTCTAGCTTCTACATTAATTGTTAATATTTTGGTACAGCTATAATATTTAGTCATTAGGGAAGTGATAGCCGTGAGCCGTAGCAGGTATCTGTTTAATCAGATAGAGATAGGCTGCGTTCTCCTGGGCACTCTTTGGAAGGGTGACCGATTAGAATGGCCAGCAAAAAAGACACTGTTCTCTGCTGTAAAATCACTTCCCGGTGGTTCGGAACCCACCTTAAACTGTAGGTCCAGCTCATCAATCGCAATCATCCAACTCATTACCCACGCACAGGTCTCAGACCTATGTGGGCTTCATCCTCAAAAAAAATATTCAAAATAAGTCTCAACTACTCAAGTTTAAAACATTACATTACATATAGAAGAAAATCTATTCTTACTTTCAGTTCATTCTTTCGATGCTCATCGAACGTCACTATCCAGAATTTACAACCTAGAAATGAAAATAAATGTATAGTTAATGAAAAATATATGATCAAATTAGCAAACATCCAAATATTTCTAGTATATTAGAAAATCGTAACATTCAATCCCAGGTGTTGATTCCAATTTTCATGTCAATCATATCTCTGGAAGTTAGTTCAAGTCTGCTCGTATATTAAATTGATATAATTCTTGTTAACAGACAATTATAAAGTTTTCCTCTGTCAAAACGCTTATAGAAGAATGTTGTATTGAAGCTGAGATACTTCTTTGGAAGTGAATTTTACCCGCTAATGCTGGTAGAGCAGGATAACATTGATTTTCTCTCCAGTGCAGTTGTAATTATTCTGACAAATTGATAATATTAATGTCAAGATAATAATGTTAGGAGATGTCAGAAATTTATTTTCTACAGACGTGTGTCCATTGCATGGGTCTACATTGCAGAGCAGGGCACACATCACTAGCCTGCCCCGTTTTATTAACTGTTCTTCAATAAATTGTAAACAATTTACTTTTACGACCCGGTATAAATTTAGTTGACTGACAAGAGTAGTGATGCAGGTTCAGAGGTGCATAGTGGGTTCAGTAGATTTAGTGTTAGTAATTTAGTGTTAATCAAGCATAGACATGCGAAATAGCCGTCAAAGTAATTTAGTTTCGGAGGACTCAGTCCAGGTCCACTCTGTAGTTCACTAGCCAGCCTCGATCATACCACATTTTCAAAATGGCTTCAATAACTTGAATATTTATGAAAATAGTTTGATGAATATGAGATCATAGTTGCTTTTATCAAAATATAATTTAAAATCTGTTGGCTTTCATAACTATAGTCTGTTCAGCGAGACTACGGAGTGGAGTAAACAAGCGTGTGCGTGCGTGCAAGCCGAGACTCAACGAAGCCCGATTCCCAGATAGCCTAGTTTTCGAAACGCATCGAACAGGCAACAGGCCTACCCATTGAAAACGACTTTCAATAATCATTTTCAAACACCTACTTGGATAATACTTATTATTTGTTGTAAATGGAAATAGATACATGTGAATAATGAATTATATTAATGAGATGGCAATTTTCTTATTTTCAATGCTTAGGTAATGTATCCAAACATTCAGCAATCACTGGTATCACTATTATTAGAATTGTTCATAAATTTGTCGATTGAATTATTTTTACCTATACATTTGAAATGAAAATACTGACTTGATAACTGAATTTAAAATCTAATATGTTCTTGAAATAATGCAATAATAATTTATTTATTTCACAAACTGGAAGTGCGACATCAGCTGTTGAATGAACAGGAGTTGGCAATGAATGTGAATAGGCCGACCGACCGATGCCAGTACAATTCTCGGAATTCCTCACTCACACACATGCAAAGTTTGTTTACTTCACTCCGTAGGCTCGCTGAACAGACTATTTTTTTTATAATTGTTATATATTTCGATAAAAATGGCATCAATGTTGCTTCCATCAAAATAGAATAAGGAAGTCAGATGGTCAATCAAGAAATGTATACTTATTGAATTTATTATTTTTAGTAAATATACAGCATCAAAGGAAAAATAATTTAAATAATGAAATTGCTGTTAGAAATGGAGAAGAACAGGAATAGAATTTTAGACTCTCAACTAGGTGGTACTAAACAAGTGAAGAAATACTACAAAATATGAGCTCATTGTAGCTTTTATTAGAAAAGAATTCACAATCAGATTGTCAACCAACTACGGAATTTAATTAAAATAATAAAAAGATAAATCATAGAATAACTGTCGGAAATAATGAAGAACCAACATAGAATTTAGCACTGTTCACACAGTGATACTGAATATTATTTGTATCACTAGTATTTATATATACTAGCTGTAGAATCATTAATAGGTCTACTACAAATTCTGCTGAAACTTTTGTCTAGCTTATTTTATTGAATATTTGAATTTTATTGTAGTAATCCAGATATTTGAAGGCATAAAGTATACTACCTACTACCTACTAGTAATGATGAGACATGACAAATATTTATATTTCTTTGTTGATGCCCACATGATTGATGTTCGGTTTTCAGTCGTGCCATAATCGTTCAATAGCTGTAGATTCAATGAATACATGTGGTCCTGTTTGTAACGGTGACCGATTAGATTGGCCAGCAAAAAAGACACTGTTCTCTGCTGTAAAATCACTTCCCGGTGGTTCGGAACCCACCTAAAACTGTAGGTCCAACTCATCAATCACCATAATCCAACTCATTACCCACGCACAGGTCTCAGACCTATGCGGGCTTCATCCTCAAAAAAAAATAAAAATATGAACTGCATTTTTTGTAATATGTAGTTTATCAAGAGAGTTATGGTCTCAGATCTCACAAAATCTCTACCGTTTAAATTTAGTAAATGGTTATTTGAGAAGAATAATTGAATTTACTCTAATAGTTCCTAATAGTAATAAATGAATATTTCCTGTATAACTTATTTCGGTTGACAATAAGTTGTGAAAGCATGTTACGAACCGAAAAAGTGCTGCACCGAGTTTCCTAGCACGAGAAACTTCGTCCGCAGTGCGAACAATAGGCTTTGTTTATTCAGTTTTTTTCGTATTAAATTTTAATGTAATGTATATATTACAGGCTAGGTCGCCACCTTATATAAATAGTCTATTGTTGATGATATTCGAAAACAAAGCGAAATGTCTGTTTCATAATAATGTCATCGAAAGAGAACAAAGGGTGCTCTTGCTCTAACCGCTTATAAAATGAAGCCGGGATTGTGCTGTGCCGCTTGCTATCAGCTAAGAACTTGAGAACTTGATTCTCATTACTTTCATAGCTATAAGTTCGTACAAAAATATTATATTTTGGACTGTTAGCAGTAGGCTTTGTGTCTTAAGAAGGGCTCCTTAAATCATTGCAATAATTAAAACTTCTTGTTCTTATTGTAATGATAGTCTTGGAAGAATTTGATTGGTATTTTTTATTACATTGAGCTAGCGCTTTGAAGACTGAAAATAGTTATTTATGTATTAAGAGCGTGAAGCGCGACTTTATCGCTCGAGCCAAACATTTACTGCGCGACGCATAGCGGAGCGCAGTAATTTTGCGAGAGCGATAAAGAAGCTTCACGCGCGAAATACATACAATATTTTTCCTACAACTGCAGTTCTGGATTCCAACACAATAAAAGTTTGTAGTTTGTAAAATCACAGACCGTGCGCGGATTTGGTTAGCGTTCGACGTTTTTGAGGTTATGTGAATTTCACGGATTCCATGATCCACCAATGAGAAGACATCAAAATCAAAACAGAAGCGTAAAGAAAACAGCTGGCGAGCGTAAAGTACTTTACCGCTTGCGGAGCAGTAAAGAGGTATTTTACAATTAGTTTTCAGTACGTAAAGAACTACTTTACGAGCAGCTGTAGGAAAATATATATATTTATGTATTCATTTATTAAAAAAAACACTATCAAGTAAAGATACAACAGGCACAGTCCACTACTACATTTTTCAAATTGTGAACTAAAAAATTAAAATTTTAGTTTATATCCAAGTTTAACTAGAAATTTCACTTTGAATTTCAATTACTAATTCTTTCCAAAACAAGAATATTAATTTAAAAGTTCACTTTAAAAACGAAGCACTAAAATCGTTCAATAGTCCAAAGAAAGTGGATATCATTTTGAATTTTGTTCCAGATTTCAGAGCGAAATATGTACAAGTCGATTCATATCAATCATATGTAGGAATAATACAGTATTAATAATAGGTAGAATAATATTATAAGAAGTTGAATATTCAGAAAAAATGATAAAGAGTGAATCAAGAATATTGTTAAAACAATGAAAATAATATAGTGAATTTAGAACAACTGATGTTGAGGAAATGAAAAATAAAGCGTGTTAAAACAATAAAATAAAATATATAAAATAAAATGGTAGCTATGTAGTTTGTAGAAAAAAGGTATTAACAAAGACAGTCTGTTTCTTTACTGCAACTCTCTATTCAGTCCGTCCACTTTTTCGATATTTACACTTTGTAACAAAATTTTAACAAGCAATTTGTAAGGTACACTTAAAATTTGTAAGGTACTCTTATAATTTGTAAGGTACACTTAAAATTTGTAAGATACACTTATAATTTGTTAGGTACACTTAAAATTTGTTAGGAACACTTGAAATTTGTAAGGTGCACTTAACATTTGTAAGGTACACTTAGTTTGTAAGGTACACTTATAATTTGTAATTAGACACACACTTGTAAATAGTCCATGGCGAAAATCTTTAAGTTTCTTGATGCTATATTTTTCTAGCCGCCGAAACTGGAACTAAAACTAAAAACTATGGTAGGAAACCCGCTACTTTAGGATCAGTTGCCTGTTTCAGTTATCGTTCCGCTTATGGCGGCCTTGAAAGTGAAGTAGTTGCACTATTTTACGTTTTCTTCGATTCAGGGGCTGTCAGCAAACTTTCATTGATGTGTGGCGGATTGCCTTCCATCATCCCGACAAAGTTATAGACAGCATTCATTATAACTCTAGTTCAATGATATTTTGTATTTGCAATTTTATATTTCTATTTGTTGAAGCCATTATTTGTCTAAGATACATGTCTGAAGATTTATTTTGTCCTGATTCGATAAGCGTTTGTTAAATTTACAGTGAGGCTCAATTAGTAAATCATATCTCTTTAATTATGATGTGTATTATGCATTTACTTTCCTATGAGGACAAAACTCTAGGAGTTCAACTTAATTCTATGTATTTTATTCGAATAACGTACGTCAATGAACCATGTAGATTTCAATTGATATTAATTTATTTTAAGGACTAAATAATGAATAATAAGACGAAATTGGCACAACCACATTTATTAAAACTTCGAGAAACGTATTATTCATTATGGATACCTTCCACAATATCACCTTCGCCATTACTAAGAAAGGACTAAATATTTTTTACATTGGAATATTTGCGGTCAGTTGCATGAAAAAAAATTAAATTTAACCACCCCAAGATGACGTCATCTTACGGAGCTCAATAGAGAAGTCGTTGCACTGGCTCCGTCAAATGACGTCATCTTACGGTGGTCAAATTTAATTTTCTTTCTTGCAACTGGCCGATAGTGATGTAAGTGGAATAGTATGTGGTGACATGTTGCAAGACTAGAGGATTCCACTAAATGGTAACTAAAATCGTTCCACTAGCTAGATGGTAACAAGAAATCCCTTCCCCCCCAAAATCGCTCAAGCTTGGCCCATCGAGATTCTGGCAATGTCTTTTTAACGTTTTATTTCTTTCTTTGAAACGCAGTAAACGTTGAGTTTTATTAATAATAAAAAGAAGTTCGCCCCTCACTGTTCTTGTGCGATATAATCTAGTAACATAGCGCGCAACTTTTTCTCCGTCTTAAGGGCGAGAATATCCGCTTATAAATCCGGAAACGGCCTGCATCAGATATATTTATTTTCTTTTTTACTATGCAATAACCGTTGTTGTAGGCTATTTTGAAACGAGCTTCATAAAACGGCCTGTTTATTCCAGATTCAAGTCGTTGCTTCCATTTATACGTAGAGTGGGAAAGAATAATAACTCAACTGTAATAATTTTTAGACTCAACAAAATATCAATCGATACTGTAATGCTGGTATGTGGATTTCTAATCATAAAGATTCTAATCCAATCTGGAATGTCTAGAATAATCTAGAATTAGAATAGTAAATTCTTATCTATTAGTCAGGCTTTATAGCTTTATTCGTATTAATTTATCACTTGCAAATCTTAGTGCAATATTTCAATCTGCTGATCCTCGTTCTAAATAAATCCCCATTGTTTCCTTTTCCATTGTTTGTTGAATGCAAATATTTTTTTAAGTTGAACTATCAATAGAATTCGTTAGAGCGGCACTGGTTTTATTTTGCTTGAGCTGCACAAAATTTTAGTAGTTGTAATGGTATATTTCAAGATCTCACTTGAATAATGGTCATATAAAGAAGATACAACTTAGAAAAAAAATTGTATTTTTATATTTCTTAAGATAAGATAAGATAATTTGACATCTTGTGGGACCGGACTCCCCACAAGATATTCAAGGGAAGTGATAGCCTCGAGCCGTAGCAGGTATCTGTTCAATCAGATAGATAAGCTGCGTTCTCGTAGGTCCTGTTTGTAACGGTGACCGATTAGATTAGCCAGCAAAAAAGACACTGTTCTCTGCTGAAAATCACTTCCCGGTGGTTCGGAACCCACCTAAAACTGTAGGTCCAACTCATAAATCACCATCATTCAACTCATTACCCACGCACAGGTCTCAAACCTATGTGGGCTTCATCCTCAAAAAAAAAAAAAAATATATATATATATATATTTTAATTTTATAACCACAGAGGATCACTTTAGTCTCTCTGGTTAGTTCTCCTTCTTTGGATGTTACTTTACTTTTCTTTTTCTCCCAATACTTTTTTATTCTGTCAGATCTTGCCTTTCTTAATTTATCTGAACAAACCTGTCCCCTTCGTTTATCTGTTTTTATTGATAACATTTTCTTTTTGTCTTTAACTGTTTCCCTGTAAATCATTGTGCGATAAAAAAAATTTGTATAAAAGTGTATTTTATTATTTCATTTATGATGTTTTATGTAGATATTCATTATTATGATAAGAAGTGATGCGATTTTTGTTTGAGTATATGAATGTTTTATTATTTATTGTTGACAATAAATAAATTGACAATAAATTATAAGGAAGATTTCCCCCCCCCCCCCAAAAAAAAATATGGCTTCGCTTGGAAATTATTTAAACCACACTTTTTTGCAAGATTAGTCATTAATAAACCTCTTTTACGAAAGAGAATATGGTAGAATTGACTAACAGAGACGAAGAATATGGGCAGGGCATTTGATTACTATAAGCGCAATGTTTGAAGTGGGCTTGATTAGTATATTTAATGTGTTCAGTTATTATTATTTATTGATATGTGCTAGCAATTAAACGAATCCATAGGCTGTACTCTTGCAGAAAATATCGTACATTTATTCTATTAACTTTCTATTGCGTATTGGTTGCAAGTGGTTGTTTGGTGCAATGAAATGATAATAATGGTGATGATGACGCTGATGATTATGATGCAATCGTGAATCCCCAACATCGTCTGTAGACTTCACAGTAAATATCTTGACAGAGCGTCTGCTTATCCCTGTAGCATCCGAGGATGTGACTGTTTTCTTTTTTCTGTTGTCCCCCTTCCTTTCTACTTCTCTTCATGAATCTTTCTCACTCACACTCTCTCGCCGTCGCAGCCAAGCCCAATGTGGTCCCAACCTAGCCCAACCACCACCCCTCTCCGTCCATCACCCACCACCCAAGGTCACGTCGAGATTATTGGCCGTGTCTCTCAAAGCTTTGCCGCCTGTCTGTTGGATTGCAGGAAAGTGTCCTGAACATTTTGATGTCTCCATTTCAACTCTGTTCACTCCAGTCGGATTTTCTGAATTTCTGTTGCCAAACAGTTGTGATGTCAATTTGTCCATATCGTTTAAGAATGAAGTGTTCTGAAAATAATTCCGCTATAACTAGGCGGATACTTTTCAGTTAGTTGATCGAGTCCACAGTTTTTGAAGTTCTATTTGTTTATTAGAAGTTTTACAAAAATACTTGAATATTCCACACTTTATACTTAGTGCAGGAGTTTTTTTTGTCAAAAGTCATTCATTTTACGCAATAAGTTTAATATTATATTGAGAAGAATATCTGTTCGTTTTTTTATTGTTAAATTGGCATCTAAAAGTCAACTAAAAAAAATTGAGTGAATTGGTGCTTTTTCTTTCTAATAGATGCATTTCAAGTTGGGCATCTCATCAATTTTGACTACTTCTCTTCAAAGGAAATGAGTAGAATATGCATTTCTTTGACATTGATTAGTCTGTCTTTTTCTTTTTTTTTAACAATCACATCATTTATTTCTGCTGTACAGTACCTTAAAATATATATTTGTTGTATTTATAATCTTTTCTATTCAAAATAATCAACCATTATGTTCACTTATCAAAAGTCACTGTACATCACTTGAGCTATGGGATCTGAGAGTTGCTTTTCTAAATAATCCTGTTATCATTGATGTACATTGTAAATTTACACAAATAAAGTCATGTGAATCTAAAGTAAAATTTACTAAGTAATTTACAAATTCTTTGTAAATTTACATGAATAAAGAAATATAATCTCTCTCTCTCTCTCTCTCTCCGGGCGAATCAGGAAATAGTCGTAGCTGCATCACGTCTGTTCTCGCGAAATGTGCGATTCAAACAAACATTGAAAATCCCAAGCACAAATAATAATAATCGCTAAAACTTTGACTATATTTACGTATCATATTATCAGTTGTGTATTTGTACATGGATAGACAAACAGGCCTATAACGGCATATAGCTCTGTCTCTTGCCGGCAATATAATCGCAACAACAATACTTTCGTCTATCGACAGCACAATTTCGAGTGGCGAGTGTTGGCATATTTTGCGGCGGATAAGACTCACACTTGTGCTATGTGCAGACGGGCATCGATTGAATAGAAATGTTTGGGCCGATAAGAGTAGATCCTGTTTGCTTTTGACTCGCCGAGAGGAATAGCACTACTAAAGCTTATCTCTAAAGCTTTTTGCCATGTGCCATCACAAATAATGTATCCGTTCTGTACCCTCTACTACCCTCTCTAGATTCTTCAATGGGTTCTTTATTTTCAGTCTGTGGGTCTGGGGACATTTTGGGTGAAGAATTATAATTTCAACCCCGAAAGTCTAGATTTACTGTCTCCCCCTAATGATTTTATTCAATGGGTTCTTTATTTTCAGCCAGGGTGTGGGAGAGGGGTCGGGGACATTGAAAAATTGGGTGAAGAATTATAATTTCAATCCCTAGAGGTAGAAAGTCTAGATTTACTCTAGATAAGTTTAGATTAACTCTAGATAAGTCTAGATATTATTCTTCAATTGTTTCTTTATTTTCAGCTTGGGTGTGGGAGAAAGATTTGAGGATATTTTTTTAATAATTAACTGTAATTTCAACCCTGGAAGACGTAGTAAGTCTAGAGACCGTCCAAACGAAGGCGTTTAATGTATTAGAACACTCTCGTAGAGTGTTCGTGATACAATTAAAATGAGTAGGAGTGGAACATTTGATTGCACAAAAAGAGTTTAGGCACTAGATGCCTCTAATGTCTCCTTTTGGGGACTTCTTGATGTAATGTCTTTATTGGGTACCTTTTGTACAGTGACTTCACAGACAGTCTATTACAGATACTCTCATTTTAACAGACAGACACTCTCTATAAATTCACGGTATTTTTGCGCATCCCGAAAAATTAATTTCTCCAATTTTAACTCTTGTTAAAATTGTGTCCACTTAATGGACACATCCGCAGATCCACATGCTAACCTAGATGATTTTTCAATTAATTCCCCAGCTTTGTTTCTCAGCCTGGTTCCTAGTATTAGATTCAATCAATATCTCTCAATATTTTCGTAACTTATATTCTTTCGATCTTCCTCTATCACACCTTCCCTTTCTCATTCAGTAAAAGTCGTCCAAACTTGTACACATATTAAATACAATAGAAGAATTCCCAATTGTGGTTATGTAGCAAAGAATAGAACTATTATATACAACATGTAATTTACAATAATTGTACACTGTATCTCAATACATTGCAAATTGGCAAATCGAATAAATTTAGATATTAAAACTTTCAGGCTATGGGCGAAGTTGGAAGGCACTTCTTATAGTACTCCCATACTTCTCCTTTAACAGTTGAAACTTATTAGGCCTACTCCCATTCTCCTAAACAGGATAATTATTGACTTCTTCAATAATAATTGAGTACTTGGTTCATAAAATATTAATGAAAATAACGTTAGAGTTGCATGTTGTACAAATACTACAGATAGTTTCCTCCCAAAATATACTACCTCACCATCAGTGTTATTAATACTGAAGGTCATTCCCCCAGCTCTCAGTTGAGCCCATAACAATTGTTATAATGGTATGATAGTGACTGTAGGAATTATTTTGTACAGTATATATACATATATATATGTATAGGGTCTCCAGATCTAACAATGTTGTGTATTCTCATTTATAATCAGAACATAATATGCGTTTGATTAAATGATAATTAAATTCTTCACTTTTCTGTTCACAATTGTCCTCTTTATCTATGAAGCATCGAACTAAACCGGGCAATGACACTATGTATTATTATATGATTTTTTAAGGCACTGAACATAATATTACAATCTTCGGCACCCACATTCTATATATCTTGAGGCAATTCTCTTGTGGGTTAAGTCATCCGGCTTATTCTTTCTATTCCTTGGCCTTTCTCTTTCTTTTTTCTACAATATTATCATCCTCCTCTTGTCCATAATCCTTCCTTTCGCCTTAAGAGTAATATATAGCCTATAACGAACGAACTGCTTCGATGCAGCGGTACCGTAATAATATACAGTGATAGTAGACGGCCAATTATTAATTTTGTTCCAAGGACACACGGGACGAAGAGACGAATAATAGATGTTATTATTATTTTATTATATATATACTGTATATATAGATAAGATATAAGAACGAGAGAAGATGGTGGCTCCCTAATTTATTTCCCCCTCAACCCCCCTTTTCCTACCATCCCCCGCAACCTGTGCTCAGTATTCCTTTGTGTGTCGACGGGAGAATCAGATCCTCATCAAGGATCGTTTTTGTATCTGGCCGTGGCTGCGCGTGCGTAAATCTTGATGCTTCTTTATATATGCTGTACACTTTATTATTTTACTAGAGGGTGTGACGCCGTCTTCTTATTATTTATATATACGCACACACTAACAAAGTGTGGAACCCCTCTCGTATTCCAATGTAGAAATAAGTTTTTTTTTATTGAACCATGCCGTCGCCATGATGAGAAAAGAAATTTTTCAATAGGTTGTTGCCTTTGCTGCATTAGGAGCCAGCGCGTGCGCGTATGAGTGTTGGTTGACATGAACCACACACATTCGAGTCAAATCATTGTTAAATAGTATACTTTTGAATGAATAAATGAATTTATTTATTGGCAAAAATTATTACAAACAAACTCTACAAAATAAACTACCGCACTAAAACTTATAAAAAACAAAATGAGCTATGTACTATAATTATCAATTATTGATACAATAAAAATAGAGAAACTACATAAATTACATTGTAGGTAGGAAGTGGCATAAATTGTATACTTTTCCTGTCTCTCCAAATATTCACTTCATCAAATTTCAGCAGTCTGATGCTTGGATGTAAAAGCTATGTTTCTTATGTAGTCTGCAGTAACTCTTCCACTTGGAAAAAATGACTATTTCATAAAAATTATTCAACTAGAAACGAAACGCAAACCATTTGATGTAGTAGGCTACAGCTTATAAAAAATAATGACAAAATTGTCCCATCTCCTCAAGAAAGTAAGCTCTTCTATTATTATGAACTAACAGCAACTTTTGATTGTATTCATGAACCTTTTAGATTTTAAAGGCTTCTTCAACATAAGGCAGACTTGAAAAGCATTCTCTCAAAATTCTTCTCAGTCTCGTTTGAGTTGAGGAAGCCTCTATTGTCTATGAAATCAGGCATGCGATAAGTGAAAGAAATGCATTGATGCTAATCAGAGAGAGACTCCACCAAGAGAAATGTGAGGTTATTGATTTCTGCACTATAGTCTGTTCAGCGAGTCTACGGAGTGGAGTAAACAAACATGTGCGTGCGTGCAAGCCAAGACCCAACGAAGCCCGATTCACAGTATAGTTTTCTAAACGCATCGAACAGGCAGCAGGCCTACCCATTGAAAACGTCTAATCTACTGAACAATATAAACTACTGTAATGGAACGAATAAATAATAAAATTATTTTAAATAAACCTACTTGAGAAATCAAATTATACTTAGGCAAGCTACTGTACAAACACAAACATAATAAATTGTTAATCACAATGTAGGACTTTCGTATGCTCGATGTCAAACAGTGAAGCACAAACTGAAAGTGCGACTACAGCTGTTTTAAGAACGAACTGTAGGTGGCAATGAGTGTGAATAGGCCGACCAGCTGATGCCAGGCCCTTATCAGTACAATTCTCGGAATTCCTCACTCACACACATGCAAAGTTTGTTTGGGTCACTCCGTAGGCTCGCTGAACAGACTATACTGTTCACTGTGAAGTCGTCTGTCTGCTATATGGTTAACAACATTGCAGTTCACCCTTCTGATTTCTTGACAGCTTTCAATCTTATTGGTTCAAAATCTAGTTTCAATTAAATCATACAGGGTCTTTAAATTACATTTTGATCTAAAGTGCTACACGGTTAACATGATTATGTTTTGCTTGTCAAGGATAGAATTGGTGACCTGTACATCAAACTCAGATCACTTATACTGTGACCTACTATTACAATGACATGTGGTGAGACAAATCATGCAAATGGATGCAACATTTTCCAACTTATTTCAATCATTTCAGTTAATATCTAGAAGTATATATATAAATATAGTACTCAAAAATAACTTGTTGAAAGATTGAAAGGAATGGATTGGGATTGATGTTGAGGTGGTGTGCTTTTAAAACCCAGATGTTGTCACATACTGTTCTTATTATAATATTTAATATTTCCATTAAATTTTTACAAATAATAGAATATAAAGAATATTATGGAACTTCTAGCCATCTGAACCAGTAGTGATGGCTAGCACAATTTTAAAAACAAAATAAAAACATAAAACAGTCAAAATAAACTCATGAATTCGGTGATTAACCGCAGCGCGTGCTATACATATTTAGGACAAAATAAAGTAAAAGTAAATATTACAACTACTGCACATTATTGAGATTACAACTACTGCACATTATTGAGAAGCTCAACAAAAAATTGAAAGGGACATAAATACAATAATAATAACAATGATAAGCTGGTGGGCAAACAAGAAGAAAAAGTCCAAAAAATGAACCATCTTTACTCAGAGTCTTCCACTTTGGGAGTTTTACGTAATAATAATAATAATAATAATAATAATAAAAACAATGATAATTATGACATGTGGTGAGACAAATAATTCAAATGAATACTGGAACATTTTCCAACTTATTTCAATCACCTTTGAAGTGGTGTACTTTTAAAACCCATATGAACTATACTGTGACCTGCTGTTTATATGATATGTAGTGAGACAGATTATGTAAACTGGAACATTTTCCAACTTATTTCAATCATCTCAGCCAATCTCCAGAAGTATATAGGGCTCAAAAATAAGTTTTGTGTTGAGAGCAGATCTTGTCTTGTTGAAGAGATTAAAAGTAATGATGTTGATGTTGATGAGGTGGTGTGCTTTTAATTAATAATGCAGCTCTTGTAGCTAGCCATTATAGCCCGGCTGAAATGTATGCAAGTGGTGGTGACTTTCCTTGGACTCGCCGGTTGATGCGAAGCTTTCAGTATCGTGTGACACGCGTCAGTGCAAGGTTTGCTAATAAATTCTATAACTAGTGTAGAATGGTAAAGGACGATGGGTTTAGCACTGCGAGCAAATAGTGTGATCCGCTTAGTGTAGTTGGTGTCATCGTCATCGGTGTAGTTCTTGTTCTTGTCCATCGAAAATGATAAACACGTGTAGAATTCAGCCAGAGCTCAGATGACGTTAATGTTCTATGAGATATTCTGACGTAAGAGAGCTGCTCAACACGAAAACAAGATGTACCATGTCGAACCATGGCAGCTACCATGTAATGTCCTGTCTAGATAATGTCCAGGACGATGCCAATGTCCCCTACACACTGTAATGTACACGACTAATATATTTAGCAACATGAACGTTTATAAGTTCACCACTAATACGTTGAGTGCATTTTCGTTGACAAGGGCATTTCTGGTGGCGTGTTGTGGGGGGGGGGGGGTTGTAGGATGACTGTACTGAGAAGGAGGTGGTGTAAAGGATGAAGAGGAAGAAGAGGTGGAAGAAGGGTACAGATAGCAGAGTAATACGTATGTGTCTACTTATGAATTTACATAAATAGTGTTATTAATGTGTGTGTGTGTGTTTCCGAATAGCTGCGGTTGGTATTTTATATTCATTTTGAATGACAGACGACGGATGTTGGGGTTAACCACTAACTTCTTCCTGTCCGGGCAATGCTCTCTCCTTGTCTTATGAGTATAACTGTCTCTCTCTGTTACTGTTGCTCACTCGTATCAAATTATCACACTGAAAAAACCGAAATTCTAGGAACCAAAATAATTTTAGAATATAAATAATAATTGGAAAATAAATCTTATTTTCAAATTCTCAATTTAATTCTATTTGAGAACATCGATATCGATTCAACAATTGTTAATTGTAATATCCTTGAATTATTTCCACTGTCAATACTGTATAATCTAATTTTCAATTATTATTACTGTTATGATGTTGAAGATCCATCTTGTTTCCACTAATATGTAATAAAAACTTGGAAAACACATTTAAGTGGAAATTGTACTGTAAATATTAACAGTGAGAGTACTGTGGGTCGTCTGACGATGCTCTTGACATCAGAGTGAAACGGCCGTCACGCCATAACGTGAGTTAATTTCCACTTAAATGTGTTTTTTAAGTTGTTGTTATTACTGTAATGAGATATCACTACATTCACTTGAACTCACTCATGCACTTTCCTGTATCTGTGTACACGGATTATTTGAAATTTATTTGGGTTATTTTGATATCTATGCTTATTCTATTTTTTGTTTATCTTGTATTGGAGTAGACTTTTTTAAATGGCTCAAAAACTTCTTTCATTAGTATTTTTTTTTTTATTCTTATCAATTTCATTTACCTGGTCTTGACATCCAATCGTCATAGTTTATCTTGATTTCATTAAGAAGTTTCCTGTAACAGGAATTGAAATGACTACCTAATCCTATGATGATTTCAGTCGTTTTAAGAGTACTTTAATACACTAACTATGCTTATCAGAAGTTTTAACTATTTTATTACTATAATTTTTATATTACTTTTCAGTACTTTGTATTACCCGAATTATTCGCTATTAACTTCGTAGGTGTGTATATCTCGCTGTATACTACGAGTACATATACATAACAAGAATAACTTGGAAGCTTGAGGGGATAATAAAGTACAGTATTGCATTGTTTATGAAATAACTCTTGATATATACGTATCTTATATTGTTTAATTTCATTCCTAGCTGTTCGACTTTTCGGAAAACAAATAAGTTGAAGGAAAACAATATTTCCAAAGTGATTAATTTAACTAATTACGTTGTTAATATTTAATATAATATTTTAGCAAATAATTAATTTTTTCAATTTGTAACAGCTTTCTAAAATTGTTCTCATTTTAGCTTTTCTTGAAAATGAAACACACATGGTTCAACTTCAACTCATATTGTCCAACTAAGAATCGTCGCCGTATTAGACGTAATGTATATTCCTCCAGTGTCTTGGCTTATTAAAATACAAAAGATTCATTGTCTTTGTCTCCCAACGTTACCAGTATAAATAATCGTTATCATAAAAATAATGCTCATTATCCTGTCGGAGGGTTCGGTTCGGTTCGGTTCGGAAGACCTATAATGTTGAATTGTTTCATCTAATGTTTGATTCCTATGTTTCTATATTTGTTATTGCTGCATTCTTACTCGTTCATTGTATGATAATTTGGTAGCCAGCTATGCTTGTGTAATTTCAATATTTATCATTATCATATCAGTAAATGGTGGAGCAATATTTTATTATCATTAATGAATGAATTCTTTTTGCTTTACACGACAATTTTATTTTGGTTTGTTAACCAGACAAATGATACCTGATTTTTTTTAAAGTGAATGCACAATTACATATTATATTTTTCATTATTTTCACAGCTACAGAAATAAATAAAATTAAATGCTTTCATAAAAACTAACCAATGAATATGATCACTAGTACATGTGGAGTGTGACAGACATTTGGTGTAATATAATTTCTAGCTCTTATTTTTATGACATAACAACGATTATATGGAAAACTCTTTCACTCTCCCCACCTTTGTCCCTCTCTATAATATATAAATATATATAGAGAGAGAGAGTGAGACAGAAATCACGGGAGGGACGGTATAGGGATAACGAAATAATATTTATTGTAGCCAAGTTATAACAGCCACATTTTGTTTATCAGTTGGTAGATAAGATAAAACTCGACATTAAAAATACAGTAATTTATATTTATTGTTATTGTAGGTTTTTTCAACATTTCCAAGCCGGTATGATAGCAATTTCAGAACGGAGAATATAATAACGTCCGTTGTTGAGAAAAAGTTATTGGTATACATAAGCTAGCGCTCGCGCACGTGAACTCACGCACATGTACAATTTTTTATTCTCTCTATCTTTCTCTGACTGTGCTTTGCTCTCTCTTACTCCAATATTATTTTAACACTCAACTTATATTATTATGTTCTGTCGCTCACTTGGTTTCCTTCTTCTTTCTATTCCGCCGTAGTCTCTCCGTAGCTATCTCTCACAGTTCTTTCCTATCTCTCTCTTATAGAAACTCTCATACTTTCCATCTCTTTTACTCGCTTTTCCTGTATCTCTTCCTCCTTTTCCTTCCTTTATCACACATTCTCTTTATCATTTCCTCTCCTTCCCTTACTCTCGCTCCCTCTTCAGTCATCGAAAAAACATTTTATACATAAACATATACACACGCACACACCCACACCGACAAACGCGAGTGTTCGCTTCTCTGTTTGAATGTTGAATGTACAGTAATTACTTTAGCCTGTATTTACAAAGCTAAAAAGAGGTGTGCTCGGCTTGAGTCAACACTCCGCATTATTAGTCATTGCCAACAATATCTTGCAACTGCATCACAACTAATGTAAAATAATTGTACGGTATGAACAAAAATATTTTTTTCGCTATGTGAGTCGGCTCTGTACAATCTAGTATTTTTTTAATTAATGAAAATTTATTTAATAGCCAGTTATACATGTGTGGCCAGTTTGTATAGGCTTAATAAACAGAAATGCCAATATTGTAAAAATTTATTTGTAGAATTTCTGTTGTGGAACTCCATAATAAAAGAATAAAACACATTAATAATAAAGAAGTGGAATTGACAAAATCTAATTGTTTTATTATTTTATTGTAAAAATTATTAATAAGAGAAACTTTACAACTACAATTTGAATTGGTTTGTAGTACGGTAAAAGTTTCTATCAATAAAATCATAAAATATGTACTAGAGTATATTTATACTAATACTGGAACATTTAAAATGTTAACTTCTACATTGCATTTCTGGATTTGATTACACAACTAAATGGACAATAATTAAGCGTATCAATATATTATGCTTTATTAATAATTTTTTCTTAATAATCAAATTTGCATGCAACATAATTGTATATTGAACAATCGTGGTATTGATGATTCACTTCAATCACCTTTTTTTATAATTTTATTAATCATTTCAATGTTCATAAAAATTCAGTGTAGATAAATATTCGTTGCAACAGATCCTGAGGTCTTAAGGAGCATAACAAATATTTTCAGTTTCTCATAATGCCATAATTCTGCAGTATTCTACGCTACAAATCAATGGATACCGTGATAACCTTTTCAATAAACTTGTGAATTTAATTATATCCTGTGTTGTTGACTTACATGCAGTGAGTAGGATTACAAAATTATTATTTCCCATCACAAAAATGTTACTGTACTACAAACCCAAGGTTCCTATAACTTTTAAGGTTTTTTAGTAACCTTGCTACAAACCTACCTAACTTTTTTTTTGGAGGATGAAGCCCACATAGGCCTGATACCTGTGCGTGGGTGATAAATTGGATGATGGTGATTGATGAGTTAGACCGACAGTTTTAGGTGGGTTCCGAACCACCCGGAAGTGTTTTTCAACTAGTAGAGAGAATTCCCAAGAATATACAAATGAAATGTTGAAATGAACAGAGTTTCAAATTTCAGATACAAGTCCAGTAAGCTAGTTAATTATTGTTATTATCAATTGACATTTGAATGGAGTGACATCACGCTCCAAATACGAATGCAGGACAATTTTATTATTGGGTTACTCAGTGAATGAATTATTATTGCCGTTGCTGCATCCGTCCGAATAATAATGTAAATTGTTCATTTAAATTGACAACAATTATCATGTGATGGGCAAGGCTATTACATTTAATCTAATACGCATAAGTCTCCATTAATTGGCAATTGTTTTTAAAATTATAAAGAGTATGAAATTGAAGCTTTTGTTCCAAGCTGGCTGTTTCAATCCATGTTGTATGTCTGTTTATTAAAATAGTCCCTCAATAATTCTCAATAATAACCCTACCAGAATGTCCAGAATAATATTTTCTGTTCTTTTTTCTGAATAATTGAATAATTTTCAAATTTTAATTTTAAATAATTCTCTTTAAATGATTTAACCACAATACTATTGTTTTATTCTTTTTTGACTAATATTCAAATAGTTTTTTAAACTCTGTAATAGCTAGCTATAAACAGTATTTTATTTTGCCCTAATTTATTTGAATCTAAAATAATCATCATGCGTGTAACCTAAGCAGTAAACTCAACCAAGAAATTGATAAATACTGTTTTTAAATAATTGATTTAATAATTAGATGATTATAAATTATTAGAATATTTCTCTCCATTATCAAGCGTCTGCTCATAGAAGTGACCAGGGCATACTGAAAATAAATAATATATTTATTTTCGAATTTAAGAATAGATTAGAGTACGCAAAAACGATAAAATACACAATAGAGAGAAAATATTAGATTCAAAAATAACTCATTCTTTCGAATTATTACATTTTTAGTATCTTGCTTGTAATAGATCTATCTATTTTCTATTTTTTGTATTATCAAGTAGCTCTTGACCAATTTAATCTTTTAAATGAATAAATTTTGAACTTTTCAGTTATTAGTATTTTTATGATTTATATAAAAATTTTACAAATTTTTTATGTTAACTCCCATGTAAGTTAGCCTCGGGAGTACCTAGTTTCTCACCAGATGAAAAATTGTATTTTCTATATGTTTCACATGCTATATTTACTGCGAGAAATAAAATTTTATTTATTTAACTTATTATTATTTATATTTATTTAATTATTTATTATTATTTATATTTATTTATTTACAATGTTCAAAGATTCCATCTCTAAGTGTTCAAAATCACGTTTTTTGTTGAACTTTTAAAGATTTTCATATAATTGATTGTAGAAAGTTACATAGCCTACCAGTAGTGTTCTATCATATCTTCCATTCCTCACATTATGCAAAGGAAATACAGCAGGTTTGCGTTGGTGTGAAGTCATACAAACTGGTCTTTCTTATTCTTCTTCCACTTATTTTTCTGCTCTTTCTCTCTAGTCCAGCGGTTGGAACCAAGGCGTGAATAAAGCTGCCAGCCTGTGCACCGAATTGTTGTTAGGATTATAATAATTTGTACGCAATATAAAAAATAATGTGATCCTTCCCAACCCCCCCCCCCCCCCCCCCCCCGCCTGTCCCATGTATGCCATTACTGTTGCACCCACCATTTTGTATCTTTTCTAAAAAAAATATTCTGCTCGTGAATTATTAGTTTCATCTCTTTCTGCTTGGCGATAATAATTGTAATTATGATTTGGAATTGGCATTGGGGCTGGAGGCGGTTCGAAGGCAACGATCTGGTTCTAACGATCTTGAAAGTTTTCAGGGCCAGAGGAGAAACACTGTTGTCCGTACACATAATTATATTTGTGAGTTTTATATGTTAGGTATTTTTAGGGTAAGGTTGATAATAATGGTAAAAACCTTGCGATTAGAAGTTGAGCTTTGAACGACATCAGCAGGAATTTCTTTTATTGGAAGTTTTCCCCCGTTAGCTTGCAGTTCTCCGTGTTCCAATTCAATAATGAATGCAATGTACTGCATGTATATGCATGTATATGCTTACTTGTATAAATATGATTGCAATCCATGATTATTTGGATATGGTCAATTCCGCACATTTAAAATTTGTTTGTGTGTCTCCGGAGTGATACCTACATGGCACTTGAGTCAATAACAGTGTATTAAGGGATACTCTTGTCTCTGTTTTCGGTTCTGAATTGTCACTGTAGAGACAGAAGGAGCAAAATAATAACTTTTAGCCTCGTAGGTTGTGCAGTGTCTTATTATAAAAAGTCTACCATTTAATACACCAAATAATTTTTCTTTGAAGATCTAAATGTTACTCAATCAGCCAAGAAAATTGGTTCTTAGAAAGGAATTCAATCTTTTCCTAAATTCCTCATAGGAATCCAATTATTAATATGTACGGATTGAACTGATGTCCTAATTTTTGTCAAAGAATTGAAAGAGTCATATCCGATTTATAGCTTTGTATCCAACATCACATTCTTTACGTCATAATTTATTCCAAAATTGCATCAATATTTGCTTTTTGATATCTTATTCCACCATGCAGATTTCAGTATGAATACTCGCAATTGCTGGATATTAGCATAAAAGTACTGAAATAGTGCAGTATGTATACTATATAGTAAAATAGTATGGCAATTGCTTGCAAAGAATACGCCCCATCTGAATTACAATAAAGTGCACTCTTTAGTTTATTAAATACGCCATTTATATGCTGTAACTTTGCTTTGCAAGAGTATTGAGAAACTTGGACCGTCTAGTGGAGAATTATTATATAAAATTTATCGACTGTCTTACGCATAACGACTTGAGCAGCGTCCCTTCGGTGCTTTCTCCCCCTCTCACCCTTCAATTTATTCTCGGTTGTTCCCCTCGACCCCCTTCTCTACACACTTCGTCATCCCACTTTACTCGACTCATTTGACATCGATTTTCGTATAAAAGTGTAGGCCTCTGAGAAGGGGGCCGTAAAAGGCTTTGTACCAACACACAAAGACAACGTGTGTGCATTGTAATAGGGAGCGGGGTGGGGAAGTGAGGGAGTTTCGCCGCACCCCCTATATAGGAAATAATAATTGAATATAGGCAGTAAAACAGTGTGGAATATTGTCGTAAGGAATGATAGCGCTAAAACGCAAAGTTTTCAGAACACGATTTGGCAAGTGCGTTCGCCATCTTGTTTTATGTTCGTCTTTCCTCATGTACGCGCCATTTAAAATCCTTATAGCTAATAATAAAAGGAATAACAACTATATCAGCCGTTCTTCTGTTTTGTAAGAGGAGAAAAACGGCCACAATCCCTTCCCTCCCTCCCACTCTTTCCTTCTCATCCTATCCTTATCCTTCCAATTCCTCTCCCAGGATATCAATCTTACAATAGCCAAGCATTGCAATGATTATTGCTTATGCTGTTGCTATTAAATTGGCAGTATAATCTACAAAGGAATGTTAGTGAGAACTTGCTTGCTGTTGCAAAACGTAGAATTAATAATGTATTTGTTTGCTAGCTATAAAACTGTTTGTTTGCTAGATACATTAATTCAGTTGAAGAAATGAGATAACTTGGCTAATTACAGCTCTTGAATAATATGGTGTACTTGTATGGTTCAAGCAGTGTATTTTAGTTACAATATAACAAAATGGCTACTGTAAGTTGATTTCAGGAATAAATTTTATGAAATAGTTGAGACAATAAAACAAGAATTTTCTATTTTTTCTATTTAGCGATTTAGTTTTTCATTTGATTGGCCGGCCTCCCAAAATAAACAAAGGCTTGTAGACAACAAATAAACTGTAGACTTGAAAGCTTAATAAATTAACCTAAAAATGTGTTATTTTTCTTTTCAATTTCAAATAGTAGGTAAAAGAATTACTAGTTTATATTAGTATTACTAATATAGTATACTGTAGTTTTCATATAACTTGGCAGCAGTATGTTGGGTTCAGGTATAGCAAGTCCCATCTGCTACACGCTGCCAAGTTATATGAATACTACAACTTTTGTTAATGGATTTATTAGATTTATATTAATTAATTTAAGTTTATTAACTATTCTGTTGTCTGGTTTTGGTGCGCTATATGAAAATTATTTTAAAAAATTATTTAGAAAAGGAGCTTTTAAATTAATAAATATAAATATTATTAATATAATTATATAACCAAAAATGTCTTTTAAAGAAAAGTATTTTATAGTATACAATGATATAGTAGTTGTACTAGTGTATACTAGATTTTGTATATTGTGTGTTGGTCTTCTCATGTGCACAGAACTCATTCCGTTTGAGGACTAATTTTTTTTTTTTTTTTTTTTTTTGAGGATGAAGCCCACGTAGGTCTGAGTCCTGTGCGTGGGTAATGAGTTGGATGATGGTGATTTATGAGTTGGACCTACAGTTTTAGGTGGGTTCCGAACCACCGGGAAGTGATTTTCAGCAGAGAACAGTGTCTTTTTTGCTGGCCAATCTAATCGGTCACCGTTACAAACAGGACCTACGAGAACGCAGCTTATCTATCTGATTGAACAGATACCTGCTACGGCTCGCGGCTATCACTTCTATGGTCTTAGCGGGAGAGTCCATAGTGTACCCCTCAACATTTCGTTTTTACTTTGCAAAACATTTGTTTCACTTTCCTTTAACTTTGCATTTATACTTTTGCAAAAAATCAACTTTATTAAACTAAAGTTTTGAGTTATAACACCCTAATTTTTCACCCTTATCAATCGCAAAGAATATTAGTAATAATTATACTTCAAAGTGAAATTTCTAGTTGAAGTTGGTTAGATATAACTTAAAATTTGTATTCCTTAGTTGAAAATTTGTAAAGAAAGCTGTAGTGGGCTGTGCCTGTTGTATCTTTACTTCATTGTGTTTTCTTGTAATAATTGAATAAATAAAAAAAATCATATTTAGTTACAATTCCATTTTTTTTTTAAATAGGCCGACTTGCATTAGGACTTGTATTAAACTCTAGTATTGAGCTATTACACTCAAATTTTCCACCCTTTTCAATCATAAATCTTAATTTAGTTACAAACCCCTATTTTATTTCAATTGGCCTATTTGCATTAAATTTTGTACGACGTTCACTAAACCCCCAAACTCACTGGCGGCTTATGCGTAGTGATATCAACTACAGATTAGTGAGCAAATTGACGTGGGTTTACAGGACTCTGGTACATGTGCCGATCAAGTTTGTCTAACCGGGAGAAGATTGCTGATCTGAAGGTATAACCTAGCAGGCCTGTTTAGGAATAATATGGAAAGGATTAGCAGGTTGCTTGGTCAGGAGAGGCTGGCCCTGCTCAAGGGAATGCTGGTCCTGTTGGCGCCAAAATCGAATTTGAGCCCGCCAAATTAGGGTGCGGGGGAATCGGAGAGTCCAAGTGGTGCGGCGGGCACGTCGATTCGAAACTCATTGTCAGTGTACATGGATTAGCGCGACGGCCGTACTGCCGAATATTGTTATCTGCCGGCGTAGCGTTAATAATGAACTCGAACTAAATCAAACGCCGCATTAGTTTAATTCGTTGCCGCGATAGTATATAATTCGTGGCCGGGGATTTCGACGTCAATTATGCGCCGAATACGCGCGCACGGCCACTTTCGCGTTTGCACAGAGTGCGGCGACTACGCGCAGACTTCGTCATCCTCAATTAATTGTAAGCCGATCCTACCCCTACTGATTGTGCTGCTGCTACTTGATATTAAATTGCATGCCCAACTTGTGTTTGCCTTCAAAAGCGGTGTGCATTTTTGCTGTACTGCTTGACATTTTTGTATTCATTTATTTACTGTAGTAATAGTTTTTTTTTGTAGGTCTTCCTAGACTTGAATTTTATCTGATGGTTGGATTTTTGGTATTGGACTATGTTTATCTATTCGTGACCAAATGGGGAAAGCTGGAAAACGATAAGAATAATGGTATGGAGATGTGGAAGAAATGCAGGAGGTGGCATAGAAGGGATTAGATTAGATAAGATTTCCTTATTCATGTAAGTTTACAAATTTCGCATAGTATGAGTAGTTGAAACAAAATTTCCAACACATAGGTACTATAGTAGACTTTGATTATAATTTTTATAGTGCTAGAAATTATTTACAATGATGTTTGTATGTTATTAATGATATAAGCTCTGGTGATGACAATCTAAGTGATGCAATTACATGAAATGGCCAAGTTTGGACAAAGATTCGTCCATTCTTGACACTTGACCAGTTCTTGGGTTACTATGTTCAGGGAATGATGATGATGATGTTGGGATGAAGGGAGGTTGTGGTATTGGTGATGATGATAATGATGATTATTATTATTATTATTATAAGGGAAAAAAGATGAAGAATATTAAGATTCAGATGAAGAAGAAGGGAAGGAAGAAGAATTAAAAGTATTAAAAGGAGTGAAAGAATAAGCAATGGCAGTAAAGAAAGAAGAGTAAGGAGCTAAAATGTTCAGGAATAATGTTCAGTTGTATAGTAGAAGAAGTAGAAGGTGAAAAAAGAAGCAAAAGAAAAATTGGTAGTAAAGAAAGATGATCAGGCTCAAGGTGCTGTAATTCTGGATTTAGTAAGTAGTGTTCAGCTGTATAGAAATAAAGTTCCAAAGAAAGAGATAGGTGAAGTAATATATTAAGTTTCAAAGTCATATATAAATAGAAATCTAATTAATTATTGTTGAGGAAGGATATGGAGAAGTAGATGGGAAGAATAGGAGATGGAATATGCCAGGGTTTTCCATTATTGTGTATTTTCACATTCTATTAATGAATAAGTCCAAATATTGAATTTTTCTTATATTTCTTTCAAGAATTTCTTATCAAATGTTAGTTTTGATTAGGATTAATTCAAGATGAATGATGTGAGGATTATAAAGAACTATTGGCCAACTATTGAATAGCCTATGTCCTCCAAAAACATAAATCAGTAGAAAAAGTAAGAAAGTTAAAGAAAAATTTAAAACGAAAGAAGGAAATATGAAATGAGTATCTTGAAGTTTCAAGATATTCAAATTAATCCCTTTACTATTTTTAAAAAAGTTAAAAAGTTCTCAACGTGTTCCCAAAGGGATCCTATACGTGGATAATAATAATAATATTAAAAAGTAATGGATATTGTTATGTACAATAATAATCTTAATATCATACCTATTAGTATTGAAGTTGCGCGGTCCACTTACAATGATTCAGTGATTCTCTTGGAAGGTCCAGCTGCTAAAATCTGGAGATTGATCTATCCAGGTGTTCTCCGTGCTTGTTACTATTGAAGAGGTCTTCGAAATCAATAATTTAAAGACCGTTTTGACCAGCAGTTATGGTTGAGGTAGCAGATGGATGGAGAACAGCATCAAGCATGCCGATTGATGTAGGGTGAACAGAGTATCACAAAGTGCGGCAGATCTGAACATCAGTAGGCTTATATGCTATTCCAAATCATTTTAAGGATGGGTAAGATGTGTGGTCATAGACAGTTCATAAAATAATCACCTGACTAGAAGCCAACCTATCCTGCACTCAAGTTCCCCTTTGAAGTGTTCCCAGTGATACTTAATTGTAGAAAGATGTTTTTAAACATCATTTCATGGTTCCTTACAGAAAGATGAAAAAAAAATATTTATTATTACTTTATAAATTTATTATTAAAAACTAAATAAATAAAATTTATCAATATTGAAATATAGTAAAATACAGGTTGCCCTGATTTATGAAATAAAAATTGCCCACATAGACCTTTTCGGTCTGTTCGTGGGTCAATGAGCCCAGTACTACAAAGTTACAGTATGTATGCACATGTATACTCTATATATAATATATGTATATACTCTGCATATATTATAAGTATATACTCTGGTAATTGTTTAACAAATCAAATGGTGATTAAAAAAATACACACTCAGACACAATTTCAGAGATAAAAAAAAAGTTATTGATGTACCGTTCTCCAAGATTACAGAAAAAATAAAAAAAATAATAGGAAAAGATAAATTAAATTGTTTGGAAAGAAGAGGCAAAAAAGATACAAGAACGAGACAAAAAAAAGATTGCACAATTTTTAAAGAAAAAAATAGTGATGAGTATTAGATTATAAAATAGAAAATTGGAAAGCATGTTGATTAAACTAAAACGAAGCAAAGCAAGTTACTACTCGTGACTGGCATTGATTTCTTGTCTCAATAAAGTTGAATTTCTAATTTGATAATAGTGAGAAAAAAATAGCAGTTAAAGAACTGCAGTTGATGTTCTTAGAAATAAGAATAGAATTGACAAAATAAATAAATATATATTTAATATTCCCTTAATTATCAACGGATCTGTGGTTCAATTTTTATAATAGTGTAGGCTTCATTGTTTTAATTTCGAATTTTTATTAATATTGTGGTAAAAAGTACTTTATTTAAATTGAACATATTAGAATGAAATAATTAAACAGTTTCTTCTCAAGATAAAAAGGATTTAAGTTCTAAGGTTTTTTTAAACGAAAATTTCCTCTAACTTACAACCATTAGGACTCCAGTTTTAAAACTGGAAGCAATTTTGGGCTAAAAGGCTGTTGTTCCTTTACGTTCAGTTATATGCATGTTTCATATTCTTTGTATCTGATCTTTTCCTTCTTCAATTACTTCACGACATTCCGGAATCTCTTTCCGGAGATAGGAAAGGAGATAGGTAGAAGATAGGAATAGGTAGGAGATAGGAATTTGATAAAGGCGATGACCTTTATCAAATTCCTATCTCCTACTCTACTTTCTCCAACTCCTCCTTCTCTTCCATTACCACTTCCTCTTCTCCTCCTCTTCTTACTCCTCTTCTCCTCCTCTTCTTACTCCTCTTCTCCTCCTCTTCTTACTCCTCTTCTCCTCCTCTTCTTACTCATCTTCCTATTCCGTCTTCTCCTCCTCCTGCTCCGCCTCAACTTCCACTCATTTCACCTAATTCTTCTAATCTGTTATCAATTTCGTATTCCTTAGTGATCTAAACGTATGAAATCTATAAAAATTATTGTCTTGTACATTCTTCATTTACATCTAATTCTTTTAAAGTTTCTCCCAAGTTATTGGTGTCACATGAAACACCAAATAAAATTACTCATTACACAAATTCATCGTAAGTTCAATTCAAAATAGACACGCGCAATACAATTAAAAATTCGCATGAAATGGCACAGCAGATAGATTTGATGCATCCGACTTGGTCACCATCAGTCGCGCACAATGCTCGGGGTGTTTTTCTGAGCGGGTGAGCGCCAACAATAAGAGCTTGCGAACAATATAAACAGCTGCTGTGTTGCGCGTGTATGCGCGTCTGTCCATTCTGGTGATAGTGCGCTCAGTTATTATTATTATTTGTAGCTCTGTTGGTACGATTTCTAATCGTACTATTTTACGACGGCCGGCTACCAAACAGGGCCTGTCCTTTCAAGCCACCCTCCAACAACAGCGTGTGCTTTTTTAAGCTGAAACTTTGTGATAAGGGACTTTATTTGTCGGTGTCCGTTTTTCCAGTCGGCAATGTTTATTCCTTTCATTTGCCTGCTACAAATCCTAACCGTTGGAGGACGGTCTCGTGGCAACAATCGACGTATGTTTAATAATCATCATTACGTTCCGTCGCGGGTTTTTTACCCGTTTCCCCACCCTCTCACACGAATTTCGTTCGTGGTTTTTACGGTTACGAATAATATTCGTTGACCAACATCCGTTTTCTCGAAAGAGTGTGGAGCGTACAAGTTGTTGAATTGTCACCACGATAGTCGTACACCCCTCCCCACCATTTTCGCACACAAATAAACGCTGTAAACTCGTCGCTGTTGCCTCTGTGAAACGTTATGTTCCACTCAACTATATACATACACACTCGCACACACATTCATAGTGAGTCACCAGTCCCTTATCATCAGTCCAGTTGATAATGACATGTGTAAAGACTGGCGGTTTATTTTACTAGCGCTATTAATGGTTTTATTAACTGCTGTTATTTCTGGTCGGCCAATGAAAAGCTATGTTTCGTTTGCTTGTTTTTGTCGGTCAGAGGGAGTGGGGGGGGGGGTGTAACGGGAAGTGGGTGGTTTTTGGGTTGTGAACTTGGTAGGGGGGAGGATTCTGGGTTTGTGTATAGGGGAGGGGTGTTAAAATTGTAGGGGGTGCGAAAGTTTGGGGTGAAATAGTTGTCAGGGTGCATTTCAGTGCAATGAGTGACGGTGAAGCAGGATGGGAGTTGCTAGAACAATGGTAATCACCTGGGCTAATGGGATATATTTGCACGCTTACCGTTTAATGTCTTCCGATTTTTGTTCGTGTTATTTTCTTTTGTTTTGCTTTTGATGTGACTAAACCGAAATTTTGTTAGGTTGATGAAAATGAAAATTGTATAAAATGGTTGGGGCAATAAAACCTGAGTGTTGTAGTTTGTGCGGTTGTCATCCGGCCTAGTAAACTGGAATTATCGTGAAAGATATAACAAATATGGGAATATAAATAGAAATTTTAATTTATTAGAGTTCTATATATTCAGATGAATGTTTCAAAATTTCAAGATAAAATTTGATTTGAATTACTAAAATTAAGTATATTTATGTTATAGTATTATAGTAGCCTATATTATATTGAGAATTTAGTAAATTATATCCGATATAATTAACGCAAATGATTGTAATGCTTCGAGATACTCCATAATAGCATTTGTCATTTTTCTTCACAAATTCTATTGTTATATGGTTTTGAAAAGTGTCTGTTTATCTTTTCCATTAAACTAATGCATTTTATTTTTTGTTACAGGTGAGTCTTCCTAGTGTCTCATATATGGTTTTACTAAATTCATTTCAGTGGTAAGTGGAAATTTAAATCAATTACTATTTTTGTGCCTTCAAATTACTCAATACTGTTTCTATTTCTCACTTTACGTCCATAGCCTAGTGAAAGGTTTATTTGAAACTCATCTCTCATCTCATAATGGTATAACGTACCGTTGGTTGTCTGTCTATATTGTAGATATTTATTGATTAATCACTATTTAAAGTAAGATCAATACATATCTCTCTTTATCCGTGGATAAACTACCTGATTATTAATTTTCACTTCGAAACTGCTTTTGGTTATTTACTCTGATAAAAGTAAAAAATAGTAAAAAGCAATGAATCTCCCACTCCAAAGTCTCGTTCAATCTCCCACATTTCAAGTTTTCTACCGAGAGTATGAAAATCCTGTCTTCCGATTTTGGTATATAATTTAAAGTCTACAAAATAACGAAATACCTGTATAAAGAGTTCAAAAATTAATCTTCAATGAAATATTTTTTTAGAATTTTATAAATGTTTACCAACAATGGGGACAAAATATGAGACGCGTTATGATAATTCTATTTGCACACCTCTGTTGTCTACAAACAGGCGAAATTTTCAATTTTCAAAGCGCAAAAATTGCGTCGCCTTGATTAGAAATGTTTATCTTGCGATTTCATTTATTCGGCCGTGCTTTTTCATATTGAAATTATGCACTTTATTCACATTTTTACGCAGCCAGCTAATTCTGGTCACCCCCTCCCTCCCACCTACAACACCACCCGCCCTAAGTAAAATTTTCGCTGTTGTATTTACATGCGTTGTTGTCAACGATGATGATTTTTTGTTGTGTATATTTGTTGACCAACAATATGATGATTCGGTGTGAGGGCTGTTGTTGAGTTGGGACTTTGCATACGTAGCGCCTGATTTTGCTAATCTGTATTTACTTGGCGTTTTATTTGTTGTATTTTTGACGACGTTTGATTTGATTTGATTCGATAGACGGCGAATTTTTGCCGGCTTGCTAGCTGCTGATTGCCGTCACAAACAGAAAAATACATTCAACTCTCTGTTGCTTTGTTCGTTATATAAAATTCGGGACATAGCGAACACAAACGAATCGCGAATTGTTCTGAAAATGACAATTTCTGAAAAAGATAGACATGCATATCACTTGACGAAAGATTGATTTTCCAGTAGTGGTCCAAATATGGTAATGATGTAAACTGAGTTTTTATTAAAACTTCAATATTATAATAATTGGAAATTATTTATTTTAAATGATCAATTTCATGAAGAAAAAATATCGCTTCTATAAACAATAATAAGATTTCCATGGCTTTATGATTTCGATAAAATGTACTAATAATCATAAGTAGAATTCTCCTCTCACTTCTCAATCATTCATCATTTAACATTGAAAATGTTGGAAATAAATCTAAATGATTTTACAGTAAATCTAAATTTTTCTTGTAAACTAACCTCAAAGTTAGGGATAATGTAGCCAAGTCAAAATTTGCGAAGAGATCAGTTTTTGGATTGAAAGTGTTGCATCTGCTGGACGCTCTTTGTAAGGGTGATCGATTGGATTGGCCAGCGAAAAAGACACTGTTCTCTGCTGTAGTATCACTTCCCGGTGGTTCGGAACCCATCTAAAACTGTAGGTTCAACTCATCAATCACCATCAGCCAACTCATTACACATGCACAGGTCTCAGACCTAAGTGGACTTTATCCTCCGAAAAAATCTTTGAATTCATTGTAATTCTGCCTTACTATATAAAAATATATTAAAATATTGTATATTTAATATAAAATTTTACAAATAAATGGAGTTCACTAGTGAATCATGAAAAAGCAGCTACTGATAATCAGAATGAAGAAATATTTTGAAAATGTAAAATCGGGAGTACGAATATGAAAAATACTAAAGTAGGATTGTTGCGGTAATCCGTGGTAGGCTCATACTAAACGAAGAATAAATTATTGAAAATCCATTGCTTTTTTAACGATACTGTAATTGACTATTACCAATGATTACAATGTTTCTCAAGTTGAAGTATCATTACAGCCTTTTTTTTTAAGTTTTGTACAAAAACTGAAGCGTTACGTGCTAGTCACACACCCACACACGCATTCTCTCCTATCTCACATACTGTCTCTTCTCTCTCTCTCTCTCTCTCTCTCTCTCTCTATATATATATATATATATATATATATATATATATATATATATCCCCTTTATCTGTCATTCTCTTCCATCCTCTTCTACTCCACTCCTAAAGTAAAGCAATGACTATCTTCCAGCACTCACTCCCTTATACTGAGCTTGAATTCATATTTTATGAATGAGATGAGCAAGAGTATGTTTCATATTAAGAGAGATGTTCTCTCTGACTCTTGGAGAGAGAGATAGTCTGAGAGAGGTGTGTGAGTAAGAGGGTGGTTTGTAGGCGCAGGTGCATGAGTGAGTCAATCGCCTTTAAGGGAGCAAAGAACTGAACTTAGGTTGAGACTGTTGATTCTGAGCTCGCTGCTATCTCAACCCTTCCTTTCTCGTTCCCTTATGCCTACTCCCTTTCATTTGGTCTCTCACACTCTCTCTTTCCCTCCCATTGCCTCATCTACCCGCCATCAACACTTATCTTGTGGTCTGTAGACTCCCCCAGATGTCTGTCGGCACACGCTACTCGGTATTCCCCTCTGTGCTTAGATAAACTCTCGCATGTCCTTTCTCTATTTGGTCTCACCTAGACAAAACAGAAGATTGTGAGGGTGTAAGAGTATGAGAAGGATTGAGGAAGAGAAAGACAAAGAATGATACAGCGAAGGAGGGAGGGAAAGAGACATTGGTGACTGAGTGAGATAGTGATTGGGAGAGATGAGTGAGACTTTGTGGGAGAGATAAAGTGAGAGAATGATTGAGTGAGTGAGAGAGGAGTGGGTGAGTACGCACAGTGTGAGTGCGAGTAGATGGAGAGACATCCACTGCTGTCATGTTCACGATGCATTCCGCTCCGTTTATACAATGAATGGCCTTGGCTTTTTACTTCTCCTGGAGAGACGCCTTTACTCCCCATCCTAACGCTGCTGCTGACTGACTGTAGCGGCTGCTCTTTTCATTGCTCTAGGATTTTTGTCAGTTTGCCCCAGTACTGTAGATCTGCTTTCCTTGATTTACAACTGCTGTACTTGTATGGTAGATAGTTGTATGAAAGATATGTTTGAAGAAGTTGTATGAAAGACAGTTACTAGCATTCACAACTACTTATATTTACTTGTCTACTTGAGCGCTGATTCTTTTTCTTAATAAGAAGATGATATTTCTTTTCAATAAGAATATAGAAGAAGAAAGTAAAAAGAAAGGTAGAAGAATAGAAAAGCGATGAATTGATGGAGGAAGATTGATTGATTGGCTTGAAGATGGTAAAAGGAGAACGTGAATGAAAAGTGAGGTGAGTCAAAGATATTGAGATTTGTGTAGAAAACAGAAAGAAATTAAGAAAGAAGAAGTAGGCCCTGAAGGAGATGGGGAGGAGGAAAAAGAAGTAAGAAAGGATGAGATGAAGAGTAATAAATGAGTAGGTGAAGAGATAGAGTTAATAAGAATGTTTGATGCCCTGGATAGGTTAGATTTATTTTATTTGAAGATTTATTTATTTATTGCCTGTCTTGACAGACCCATTCCACATTGAACGGAAATACAGAATTAGAATAAATTATAATTGAAGAAAATAAAAATAGATATAAATTAAAATGAAAATGAATTGTATATAATTTACAATGTAAAAGATCCAGTTAATAAAATAGCACTTAATGAAATAAATTAAATGGATAGACAAAGTACCTATAAAACCTATAGTTCCATATAAAAATAGTTGGAAAGAATAAGTTAATAATATTTAAAGAGATGTGAGAGAAGTGAGAGTGCTGGTGATAAGTGATGATTGAAGATAGCCGACTTTATTTTAGTGGAATAAGACGCATACATAGAAGAAGAACAATGTTACATGTAATTGTAGACACATTAATTAAATTTAATTGTAGACAATGCATTATAAAAGTAACCCTATTCGGTATTTGGTACTATTGAAATCCGGCTACACTGTATTATTGGAGAGTATATGTCAATATTTTACTGAGAATAATTATCTCAGACCTGAAATGACATTACGAGATATAGTTTACTATTAGTTCATCTTTCATTATTGGAAATCGAAGAAAAATATCAAAATACTAACTCAAACTTTTTTATATTTTCTTCTGCGCGTAGCTTGATATTGAACTGGAATAAATTTCTATACAAAAATATTGTTCAATGAAGCAAGTAGCTATACTAGTCAGCTCAGTAGCCTAGCTAAGTAGCTAGAGTTGGTGTTGTCTTTTAGTACAGACAATGAGCAGCAGTATAGACAGGCCAGGCCATTTCAATTGTTACAGCCCAATAAAAAGCAGGATGGAGTTAGTTGATGATTCTAGCTATAACAATGAATGAATTATCGATAAGCTCCGCGGTCGATAGATCGAAAATGACAATCGAAAGTTGCCTCCTTCTCTCACTCTTGAGGAGGAGGGTGAAATGTACTTGTGGCGACGACAAAAAGGATGTGTGGTGATGATGTTTATGATTATTATTTTGATGACAATGATGATTTTGATGGGGTCTACTATGAGTAGAATATAGTTTGGTAGGGGTGGGGAGAAAGATAAACTGTTCACGATTTCCTTCGGCAATATTTAATGTCTTTCGTGTTTCGAAATAGAATAATAAATACGATGTCAATACAGGCTGGCATGACGGTGAAGGAGCGGTGTGATGAATGCGGTGGGAAGAGCGAGGGGAATGAAGGCTTGAATAAATATTATTATAAATTTGAATGGGAAATAAATAATCAATTATTCAATGGAACGGATGGTTAGGCCGAGCATAATGGGTGTCCGCCACCACTGCGGTTCAATAGGAGACCTTTCTAGGCCTTGGAAAAATACACGGCTTGAAGCCCCACTACTCCTTTAGATTAATTTATTTTGTTGCCACCGGCATTGACGAGTTCTCTTCGGCTTGCTTTATTTCGTGTATCGACTATTATATTTATAAAAGGAAACGCGATCTGCTAGTTTGTCTGGAAAAATGGTGGAAGAACGCAAACGGATAGGTGGAATTGATCAACATTTTAGTAGCACAGGCTGATTGAAAAAGTATGTTGTTGATGAAGTATGTATGTGTCTTTTGACACGTTGTAAGTTTTCTATATTCGCAAATAAAACAGTTCATATTATGAAAGTTCTCAGAACAATATTCCATATGGATGAATTTGTGATTTTATTTTGAAAGAATAATATTAAAAAAACCCAGAAATGATGTCTGAACTGTGGGGAGATAATAGCTACTGTACTAGAATGATAAACCCTTTATTGTTGTTGTTTTTAACTCTTTATCCTGATGCAACAGTGTAAGAACTGATTTTTTAAAACTATTTTGAGAGGAAAATAAGCATCTGGAATTAAGACCCGGACGATCCAACTAATAGAATTAAAAATGAGAAGTTTAACTTGCTTACCAAACAAGTTGAACTTCTGTTCTACAGTAGTTGGTCTACCGTAAAATGTATGGAATATTTGGGTTGAAAGGAAAAACAATATTATCAAACAAGACGTTATAAACTATAAAGGGTAGAATAAAAAAAGAAAAAGGCAGAAAACTAATGATGCGGTTTGTGGTCAATTTATATTGACACAATATGGATGCCCAAAACAATCATTATTCCTGTGCAATGCAGGAATACCATTATTATTCCTATTGCAATATTCAGTATCATCATCTGAATAATGAAATAAGCATTGAAACCGTATATTTTGAATACTGAATTGAGAATTGATTCTTTGATCAATCGAAAACAAAACTCAACTGCATTTTCTAACTATATATTTATTCACTAAATAGTTATCAACAACGTGAAACCCCCTGAATCATATTTTTATCTACAACACAGTTGCTATACTTCTTTATTTTTATTTTTAAGTGATCTCTCTAGTGCAATGCAAATTACTGTTTTAATAAAATATTTATTGATCATAGCAAAGCTCGTTCACGGAAAACTTTGTATATTAATAGAGTTTTTTCCTATCTAAAGCGTGAGTTATTTTATTCAAATCCGGATTTCTTAAGAATATTTACTTGCTTCATAAATCTTTCAGTTGAATTTTTAAATGTGCCGTAGTTTAGTAAGAGGAGCGACACGCAAACTCACACACATACACACACAGACACGTATTTAATAAAATATGGTACGAGTATCGACAAATCATACCACTCGAATATAACTTTGATATTTTATGAATATTATAAGCCCCAAAGTAACAACACAAGCTCAGCTGTGTTATGCAAATAACTTATTATAATGTAGATCTTGGAGCGAGCACTGCATCCTGATGGTGAAACCTTTGGCTAACGTCGTAAATAAACAACATAAATAAATAGGAATAGGTCCCTGCAAAGCTTGCTTATATTCAGGTTAGTTCATTGTAAATCAGAAACATATTTATTTATTTGAGGTTGGTCGTCCATTAAAAGAATGCCCACAGCTGAGGGAGACCGCAGATAAGTACGCCAGTAGCCAGTAGGTTATTTATTTATTATAGCTGTAATGGTGAGAGGTGGGGGAGCCAATGTTGGTAAACGATAATGGTGAGTGTAAAAATTTATCGAAATTATTTTACGTCGTTGTTGATGATCGCACAGCCATCTAAATTTCGTTTTAAATACTCATCGGTAGCCAGCGAACGGCGTCTAATAAGGGGTCAGGTCGACAGTTGTTTCCATCATGGAGACGAGGTTAGTGGTCTAACGCGCCTCGGGGGACACTGATGATGGCCACTGTATCCGAGAAGGCCCCTCCATCATTTCCATGCTCTGCTCTGGAAGTGCTCTTCGACTTCATGTGAGTTCGTAAATTGCTGACGGAATGGATGAATGCTGATAAAATAGCGACAGTAGATCATGCTGATGGTGTTCAAGAAAATACTGCACCCTTTACCCCATAAAGTCTTCAACTTTACATCAGCTGCGGTTGTTTGAATTGCATAAACTGTCTATCAGTAGTTGAATAATAATGGTAAGCGTGTGGGCTTTATTGTTGGGGAGACCTTTACGGGTAGTTCCAGCCGTTTCAGCCCCATTTTATTTATAAAACATGGTAGACCTATAATTTTAGGTAGGTCCCGAACCTCCGGCTAAGTTGTAATATTGCAGATAGTGGGTTATAACTGACTGGAAATATAGCTTGTTATTGTTATTATTATTATTAGTATTAGTATTATTACTGTTATTATTATTATTGTTGACCTTACAGCCTGATGGCTGGTATTAAGAGTACATACGGATCATTGATCGAGTATGTACCCACTAAATATTGTAAAAGTTCTTTTTGTATTGTAAAAGTTATTATTGTTGTTGTTATCGTTTTAAACCCTCTTAATATACAGTTTCCCCATGGTGGTAACCATGAATCCGCACACTCTATATGGATCCTTGCAATTCTTTCTTCCCCTCCCTTGGATCCAACGCCCCTCCAAAAGAAATTTCCAATCTTAAAGAACGCCCCGAAAATCTACTATTCTAAGTTGTAGACTTTCCTTTAAACATAAACTTGTACCATCAAACTTTCAACTTTTGACCATTAACTGGTTCCATCAGACTTTTTTGGGATCCCTGCTAATGAAGAAAACTTTGGTAATTTCCAAAAGTTTTGTGGAAACTTTCTCGGAAAAAATCTTTTTAATATATTTTCTAAATTATTTGCTGATTTAAGAATAGATAAAAATTAACCATCCCTTCTGTGACGCCTTTTTCCAAGTTTCTCAGTTATTTTCCTCTATTCCTTTTCTTCTCCTTTGTGATTGACTTCCTATTGTTCTATCTCTTTCCTCCTCCAGGTGTGTTCACCCGGTCTTCTCTTTTTCTCTTGAATTATTGATTAACAATCCATCACTTTCCCCTATAGCAAATAATGCTTTTAAAATATGGTACAAAATTTTAAAAATAATTTAATTACCTGGCTATATTGAACATTTGATGTTACTTAGATCTCCTGTATTTCCATTTCAACTTATAAATCTGTCACTTATACAGTTGTAACTTATAGTGTAGTACGGTTTAGTAAATCGACTTTACACTGCTTATAACAGCTCATATTATTGAAAAATGGATTTTTTAATAATAATAATAATAACAGCAACAATAGTAATGATAATAATAATAATAATAATAGTAATTATAATAAAAACATTTCACTCACATCGAGAGACAATAGAAACAGAAAATGACTATTAAAAAATTATAATGAACAATATTTTGAAGAGGAAGGTGGTGGATGGGTGTGGAAAACTCTTCCGAATTATGCTCACCCACTCACTAGGAGAGGTAAAAAATATAACTACAAGTTGGGGAAGAATGTCCCAAACATAGAATTGGAATGTAGTATCATTCCAATTTTTTTTACTTCTGCTCATACTGTAATCTTGCCGTGTTCATTGGAAATCCACCCAGTGACACACATTAAGGAGAAAAAAGACCTCACTGGGTCATGACACCCACCGATGGGAGGCCATCTTGCTGTTAAAGGGAACTTCAACCCCAACATTAGGCGTGTGAGTGTGTGTGTGTGAGCTGAATGCGGGTTTTGCCCTATATGACCCTTCTACGTCTAAAGCATCCCAACTAATCGAAAAACAGGCGTCAACCATCTCACACACTCACGCACCTTCACACACCTAAATGCACACACCACCCTTCCCTATAATAATGCGTAGCACGCGCTTTATAACAAACTCAGTATGCAACCAATACCTATATATATCTTGTACATCTATATCTTCTTAGCAACTCTTGGGCCTACTCTTGGTTATCTTCGTGAGGCAGCATCAAATATCGATCCTCTAGAAGAGCTAACATCAATTTCATGGTAATAGAGAACTTTCTAGTACTATCTAGTATTGTTATCAAATTGTAAATTTAACATTAGCCACTGTTTTTTTCCAAAATGATTTCTACTTCTTTTCAAACAATTTTACTTTGTTACCCCGCTGATAATTATAATATATTACATAACAAGGGTGGTAAGTCGGTGTTTACCGTACGAGTATGATAGTTTATGCACGAGGCGAAGTCAAGTGCAGAATTATCATAAGAGTATGGTAAACACCTTACCAGACGTTTTATGTACATTATTTTTCGTCATACAAGTCTAAAATAGCAGATAAGTTGAAATAAGAAACTATAAATTTAATCATTGTGTTACGGGTTCTAATAGCTAAAATAAGGCTGGCAACACTAAGGTTCACACTTGTACTTTATTTACACAAATATTTGTAAGTTCAATTAATTAAATAAAAACAGATCATCAAATGACAAGCTAATACTTATTTTCAGTAATTATTTACAAGAATTAATGAATAAGTAATTACAGGCTGATCAATAATAAAAGAAACAAGAGTCCAATAAACTGTACAATAATGCAGGAAGAAATTATAAAAAGAGCAACTATCACTTACGAAAACAAAGTCCAATTCGTTATTTGACAGTCCCAAATAATATTACTTAACACAACGTCTTTAAACTATTAGTAAACTGCATAAACAGTAAACACTTGTCTCTGCACTTGACACTGTCTAAAGACTGAATAAAGTACTGTTTACTCCACTGGCACGAGATCTATAATACAATCTGTCACACGGGTTTGTAGAAAACTCAACTCACTGGTTCACGTGGACTCCTATATATAGCTGTTGTAATTGTATAATTCCAAGAATTGGAGGTCACTAGACGCATCGAGAATCTTCAAGACTGCTTGGAATTTAGACCTCGATTGTTCAGGAAGAATGTAGAAATCTCGAGAAATCAATTGAGTGAGAGAGTTGCAGACTTGAAGAATAAGAGTGACAAAGACATGTGGAGAGCAAGAGAATGAAGATCGGTGGAAGTCACGTCCAACCATGAAAACAATAGAATGATATAAATAGAACAAGTGCGTGAATAACAGCTTGTTTGCTTTTGTAACAATTGTTATACGAACTTAACCTCAACACACGAAATCACAGCAACTCTAGGTTAAATGGGCAATAATGGTCCTAGATCAGCTGATCTAGCTTTCGGTCAAATAGCTTTTCAGTGAAATAGTAGCCAGTAGCCACCCATAAGCGTGCGGTAATAATCATCAAATGGCGTCAGCTGTTTTTCACTTCTGTAAATAGCTGTTTACCACATTGATTCCTTGACTGGTAAACTGTATCACTAGTGTGGAGTGAGATCAGTTACTTGGTTCAAATTTAAAACGTTATTTACTGGAATGTGTTTTGAATCTAAAAGATTGTACCAAAATGCAGATAGTAATCTTGTTTTGCTTATCAGTAGTGATATTTTTCAGAAGAACAATCATTTTTCTTCGCTTTTTATTAACCTTTTCATACAGAATTTGTTTAGAAATCAGGCAAAATCAGGTATTGAAAAAGATTGCTTGATAATAATTCGTAATCATTCTCGTGCTATGCTTTTCTTAGTGGATTCAATTTCCTTGACAGACCCTTTTGCAAACAAGGTAACTGGTTTTGACTAGGTTCTTGTGCAGATATCATCTCTCTCAATAAAAACTGTTAAAATTTGGTACATTGTTCAAGAAATTGGATAGATTCTGTACCAGATTTCCAAAGTCATGCTTTATAACTTGGTTTCTTGGACCAATGTATTTCCCATTTGCACTTGAAATTTTCGATTTGAAGAATTGATTTTGCATAGTTTTTATACCTTTCCTGAGTATTGAATTATCACTTTCCTATTCTGTAATAGACTATACTCTCTGTTATTTTATAATCTGTTATGTATATTTTATTCTCTGTAGTGTTTTTTCTCTTTTTTTAAATAAGGTGCCTTGTTTCCATCAACTCTGATTCATAGTAAAGTGCGAAAATAGAAATATTAGTTATATTTATCATAGTTAGTTATATATTTATTATAAATTTAATAATTTATTTATTACGTGTAATAAGTGTGGTATAGTATACTTGTATTCCTTACTCACATGTATTAAACACAAGTAGAGTATACAAGTATTCATTTAACGTAACGTGAGTTTCTCTGCACCCCAGAGTGTTTCAACTTGAGAATTATAACTTATTGGTTATTGAGCAAAGAGTTTGGCGTATTATGCTAAGAAGGCGCTATAAAATGAGCCGCTAGCTCACACAATATCATTTGCACCGTCGAACAGGAAAGACTGCGTACGTAAATACGCCGTACGTTTCCTATGTAACTTATCGCGGTAATAACGCTCTGTTTAAAGTTGGTTCGAGTAACCTGACGACTTTTCCGGTCCGTAAGTCATTTCTGCTCACGGACGGAATGTACTGTTTTCATCGCAACGTGTATACACATGTTAACGGCGGCTTGATACTGTTTTACGAGGATCATAGTAGGTTCTTATTCAAATCGGTTGCTCTCAACAGTTTGGATGATATATGTGGACTTTTAATAGTAATGTATGTTACCTTTAGTACATGTCCAGCGGCGGGGTTTTTGTAGTGCTGACTCTCATTACTAGCATCTGCCATGTTTTAAAACACGAGAGGACTTCTGTACAGTATTTATAAAGTCTCTCTTCTTGGTACTCTGTCTCTATTTAGCTTTCTTTTATTTTCTTCCATCTTCTCTACACAACTTCCCAAGATATACTTACTCGTGCACTCTATTCAATAACTTATTACTAAGCGCCATCATGGTTATTATTTTTACCGCCCTTTCCTCACCTCACTTTTTGTCCTGTTGAACCTAGATCACTTTTCTAAACTTCCTTCTCATTTCTCTTTCAACACCGGCAGATGTTTTTCGGTTGAGCTTACACTGAATTTAAAAAAAAATATGTAGAGTATTTTTAGATGGGTTTTAGTAATACGTGCATTTTCTTCCTACTTATTTTGGTATTTTTACTTCAAAGTCAACTTACATGTTTGCCCTGGAGTCAAAAATCTCTATATTTTTCCCTGTTCTCTATTTTTCCTATTATTTATAGTTTGTGTGTGATATAGGACCATCCATTTTAACTTTGGGCTTTCATGTAAAACATCACTAGCTCTAGAAAAAGTTCGTAAAATTCTTTAAAACTCGTAAATTGAACTCATATTCTTCATGAATCATCACAAAAACATCCATTATTCATACATTCTTGTTTATATATTCTTTACAATATGTTATACAGCTATCATAAATTGGTTCAAATGATATTATAAAAATTTCTATTTTACCTGAATAAAGTTTATCCAATTTATTATTTTATTTCGTCATAGATTTAGAAATGTTATTGATGTAAAATGTTATTCATAATTACAAAAATATTCGTTTATACTATACTTACATACCTGTACTTCTATTGATTTGACTTGATTTAAGTAATAGTTGTATTTACATTTTTTTGAATGTTTGGCACACGTCAATGACACAATAATAACATTAATCATAAAATTAAAGTCATATGAGTACTATTGATTTATAATGAAAATAATATTAATCTTTCTTCACTATTTTCTATTTTATGGTCCACATCTCTATTATAGTCGTCACTAATAAACAAAAATAGTTTTCAACGATTAATCCCCCTAGTTAATTGTAGATTTACTGCAATTAATCTTCCTTGTCCCGTGTTTCGGAGGACACGTTAAGCCGTCGGTCCCGGTTGCATATTAAAAAAAAGCAGTCTTTAAAAAAGCGGCGAGGTGGAACTACCCGTAAGGGTCTCCCCACCACGAAAAGCCATACGAATTTACTTTTTTTTATCTTCCTTGTGTATTCCTTTTTAAGAAGTGGTAGTAGAAAAACTATTATTTTTTAGTTGAATTATTTTCTGTAAACGAAATTGGGATCTGATGTGACATCACTCTTGGCAAGTAGTTTAGAACGCTATAACTTAGTACAGTTTTATCGGACACACGTTGTAATGGTAATGCGGGATCAATTGACGAATGAGTAATGTTGCTTGTAGACAAGTCCTCCTCTGATAATGTATGACCACAGCACGGTCCACGGAGGATTCTCAACATTACCGGCGTCTCTCCTATCCTCCCTCAATGGCTTCAAAAGGATAGTGTGGTCCTACCATGGAACCTGATAACTTGGTCTTTATCTCTCTCCTACTATCTTTCTCTCACTCTCCCATCATTTCTCTCGTTCTCCCTCTTTGCTTCGGGTCCGCTATGACTTCAACTAGTCGTGGCCATCAACTACTATTAGTACAATGGAGTGAGCGAAACTTATGCATATATACATAATACATTATATAGCTAACGTCGGCAAGGACGCCGATAGAGGGAGCCTCCTCGTTGCCACGAAAGGGAAGAGTGCAGTGCACAAACAGGGGAGCCATACATTATGGAGAGAGAATGTAGACATTGGCCAGAGTAAACAGAATATGGAAACACCGCTACCCATCAACATGATTAATGTTTTGCATAATGAGTAGGCTTGGGTCACTACTACTATCCACTCCTCGATTCTTCGCCCCCTCCCAACTACTCCCCCCCCCCGCCCACCAAACAAGTGACAGGGATCCTTGTCACTGTGTTCTCTGCTCATCTTTCTGTCATACCCCCCTCACCATACCTTACAATCCCCTGTCCAAACCGGGGAACACTTGAAATTCAAATAGCTCCAGAAACAGCGTCTCCCACCGTCTGCTAGATGCTCTATGTATTCAAATTATCGCCACCCTAATCATTATTATCATTATCAGGCTTTCTCTGGTTTGTGTCAAGCACATGATGGGAGGAGGCGGTTCTGTTGAATTGTCGTTGTGTTTTGCCTATGTTGACATTAGTTAGCTTAAGCTATCCTATGTAACTTAGTGATGTTGGGGGGGGGGGGGGGGGGGGTTAGGTTTAGTCTACCTACCCCTTATCTTTTGCTTTGTGTGTGTGTGTTTGTGTGCCTACATGAGTGGGAAAAGCTTGTCGTCTGGTGGAAATCCTGAGGACCATTGTTGCAGAATACTTGCAAGGGGTGGAAGTGGTCGTTGGTAGGTGGAGGGGGGTTGTCCGGGGGTTTTAAGGTTGATGATGCTGCGGGGAAGGGAATAGTGTACGTTCGTAAATCGATGGTCTAATCGATGGTAAATCTATCTGGTAAATTGATGGTAGTCAATGTCACTCTAAACTCTTGAGTACCGGTGATAGTCTGTTGAATTTTGAGATTAAAAAATTGAATTTATCCTTCACATTAACAACCTAATTGAAATGGCAGTAGAATTTTTTTAACAGCAATCACCAAAATTAAAAGACTGCTTATTTATTCTCATGCTTTCTTTGCTAACAAATAATCCTTGTTGACTGCCATCCACAAGAATAATAATAATAATAATAATATCGTGTGACCTGGCTGGCTCAGGTCTGGTGTCAGAGTTATCAGGTCGCACCTGAATAAGTTCAGGGCCTCTGACGTGACTTAACGACTGTTTTTTAGGCAGCCGGGACCGACAGCTTAACGTGTCCTCCGAAACACGGATAAAATAAAATAAGAATAATAGCACTGTACTGCATTTTTATGTTCTCCCAATATTATTTTTTCCAGTAATTATAAATTATTTTTGAAAAATACACAACAATCACCGTGGTTTGTTTAAAAAGCCTAATTCAATAATAAAATTTATTAGAAAAACTTTAATAAAATTCTGCAGCATTCTATCAATATGTTTTTCATCAATAAAAATTAAATCAGATGTTGAATTTTAAGATTCTAAAAAGAATGATGATTTTTCATGGAGCTGTACAATCTATCAACTATTAACAAGAAGTAGATCATTTATTTTCTCTAATATTTCAATAATGAACATCGCATTGTCAATGCAATTCATACTCTAATCTAGAAATACCTGGGAATTATTGTTGATCAACATCTCAAGTGGAGGAGTCATATTGATTATCTGATTTCTAGATTGAGATATTTAATTTTCCAATTCTATAGAATAAATAAGTTGAATAATTTAGATATAATTAGACTAATATATAAGGCTTATGCCGAATCCATTCTGCAATACTGTATTGAGGTATGGGGGGGGGGGTGCAATGAACACACACTTTAACAAGTTGTTCATTATTCAAAAATATATAATACGAGCAGCATGGGTGGACCTAGACTTTATACAAGTAGACTGATCTTTGATGAATTCCAAGTATTAACTGTAAGACAATTATTTATGAAGAAACTTATTGTATACATAAATTGCAATAGAGAACTATTCAAATTCAGACAGATTGATTACAATATAAGACCGTTAAGAAATCTAGTTTTGATTCCAAATCTCAATAAACGCATTTGCAGACATCAAACTCTCTATATATGCTGTAAACTTCTTAACGTGATACCCATGCAGCTAATACCATTCACGAATAAAACTAAAACTCTTGGAATAGAGAGAGACGTGGGTGAAGGCAAATGAATATTTTAAAATAGGCTCTGAATTCTTATAATGTTGGATATAAGTTATATTTAAGGTTGTTTATAAGTGTTATTTTTTTTTATTTTCATCCGGCGCACAAGCTTGGCTTTGCTGATGGAAATCTTGAAGAATATATTTTTTCTTGTAATATATGTAACTTACTGTGCAAACACATAGTTCAATTTTGTGTATCTGATTGTGATGTACAATTACATTTGTTTTTTTGGTGTTTTTAATAAAAAGAATTTTAATTTAATAAAAAAGAAAAAAGGGCACAACATGCAAAAGATGAACATTACAACGTTTTAAAAATTATTACTGGTCATTTGATAAAATTATATTATTTGCTTTTTGCTTTGTTTAGCAGTTCTCTGTAAAAAAATAATATCGTCTTATGTGCCTCTTGGCTCTGTTATGGAAATCTGGGTTTGTTTCGAGTGCGATTTTTGTCGTTGAAGTGATTACTTCTTGGGTGGATTAGATGATCTTTCTATGTGAAACTAGATCCTGGCAACCAGAGCCCTGGCATAAGCGAGCACAGGGCACAGTCACCTCGTTAGGCGGCCGGTAAACCTAATTGGATATTTAATATTTTACTTTATTAAATTGCTTGCGAGTTGCTGTAGAGGAGACGCCCTGTAAATTTTAATATCGCACAAACAGTGTAATTTAATTAAAAAGCGTTTACCGGGGGGCCCCTGCTACAGCTGAGAAGTTCGTGGGCGAGAGAGAGCGGGGTTGGGAGAAAGAAAAATTAATAATAAATTTATATTAGTTGCCGCTCTTTATTATTAAAGTCTGACGTTGAAGCTCGTCGCTCGCTGCAGCGGAACGTTAAAAAATGATAAAATAATAAAAAACACACCGGCGCTCTCTTTTCGTTAAATATTATAATTTCCGCTTGATCCCGCTCCAGAAATTCTGTTTCCGTGATTGCCGCTTCGTCGTCAGTTCTACCAACCTCATCATTCTACTCTGAAAAGAAAATGTATGTAAATTGTTGATTTTGAATCGGGGACTTCCAACTCGCGACTTCAGTACTACCCTCAATGTCTCGATTCAAGTTTCATTCTAAATGAAGTTATACTTCTCTTTATAACCAATGTGACCTATAAATGGAGTTGGAGTTGAATAGGAGATAATTTTTCTGTTTAATTCAATTTTCAATCTATATCCTACTCATTTAGCGCCCTTAAAGAGATTTCAATTTGTTTTCAGTACAAATAAAAGTGGCGGATCGAGAAAACCTTTATATTTATTTTGATATTTACGTCCAAATCAATCTTCTTCATATAACACAAAAATTAATAATTCTACATGAAAATTTTTATATAACTAAATTATATAAAATAGTAATATAGTAAAAACTTTAAAAAACACTCAAGTGGAAATTGTTATGGCGTGACGGCCGTTTCACTCTATTGTTAAGAGCATTGTCAGACACACCCACAGCACACCCCACAGGAATAGTAATAGCTGAAAAAAGATGTCACTGGTAATGACGAGATAAAACACGGGAGTGTTATTCATATTGTTACACAAATTTTGTGGATGACTATAATGTTGTTGGATTTTTATGAATGAAAAGTGTAATGGAGTTGATCACGTGATCACCTGATCATTACTGTCTAAAAATAGGTAAGACCAGTACGTACTACTACTACTTCTGCTGTTACAATTACTGCTAATACAACTACTACCACTTACAAGTAGCAATATTATCTCATTACCAGTACATGATACTCGATATCACTACCATATTTATCATAAGATATGAGGTATCTCGGAATTGTAATTGAGAATGCTGTAGCTACGAATAGGATATTGTTTGTCTTTGAGATATCGAATGGAGTAACTGCCGAAACTAGTGTCTTGTTTCTTATAATGAATATAGTAATAGTGAGAACATGGAGTCTCATTCATTGTAAACGTCTGCCACAACGTAATCACCAGTACAAAGTAAATTGAAGTTTTTCATCGAAAGATTTGTTTTATAAGTCACTTTATATTTGAATGAATATTTAATATTTTCTAGTTTTAATATTTGGCGACTCCAACAATTTCATTCGCAGCCTACATTAATCTTTGAATTCAAGAAAAATGATTTATGTGATGAGTAGAAGCTTAACCATGTTAGTGTGGAGCTCCTACCATGTTGGTGTCTAGAACAACATGATCACCAATACAAAGTAAATAAAAGTTTTAAGGTTTTTTTTAAGTTTATACCTTATATTCATTAGCCTAATATAACTCATATATACGACTCATCAATCACAATCATCCAGTTGATTACCCACGCACAGGTCTCATACCTATGTGGGCTTCATCCTCCGAAAAAAATATGATATTATTTATAATATTTAATAATAATATAATATTTAATAATATTTTAATAATATTTTAATAATATTTATTAATTTAATATTCAACACCAAATTTCATTTGCAGTTTACATTGATCTTTGAATTTAAGAAGATACTTTCTGTGGGGAGTAGAAACTCTGTCTTAAGGCTCCTACCATGTTGTGTGGTTGCATCTCTATCTCATACAGCTGAGAAAATACTCGAGAGACGTGTCGTGGCAGCAGGCTGCGACCACGTGATTCCGAGTGGCTTATCCCTAACCTTTCCAATTGGCCACCCACGCCGCACTGGTGCGTGCGTGTGTCGGGACGAGAGTCGATTACTTTGAGCCTTTTTGTGTAACTGGCGGCCGCAAAATTACTGCCCTCCCCCCACAATACCCCTTCGACTACCCTCCCGCCGGTATCACTGCTCAACGACCCTCTGACACCACAACCCCTATCGTTGTGCTTCAACAACCTCCCCCCCCTTCTCACCAACCCCTAAAACCGATATCCGGAAACTGATTTGTTGTACACTTTTCGGTTTTCCGGAGCATTTACATTGGTCCTCACTCCCCTACTTTTGGCACTTTCCCTGCGTGCTCCAACTGACCGCAAGAGCTCTGCTGAAGCTGCTCTTCAATTTCTTGAATTATTTTGACTTCTATCACTCGAAATCTTCTTGTAGTAGAGATGTGGAGTGTAGGTCATATAATACACTATACAAACAGCTGAACTTGTCTGTAATAGAATCTGTTATCAAAGTAGAAAATTCGTTCTAGAGTGACATTGGTTGATGAGAAGTCGTCTCACCAAGGTTGCGATGTCAAGGGACACTATAGATATTCTTTTATACAGTAAAGAGGATTCTGCTATATAGAAGCTTGTTCGAATGTAAAATATATTATCACATCAAAAGTATAAAGCGCCGGTGTTATAAATATAGAAGACGTACTTTATTCAAGAGCTATCTAGTCCATTTAAAATTCATAATACAATATTGATTGATTGATAATGTACAACCGTCCTTTGATACTGTAGACTATGGTATTATTTATTAATTTTTAATCATGTTATATTACATTAGTTTAATGTAAAATATCAATAAGGAAATCTGAACATAATCATTTTTGAAAATATTTTTTTATCTCATTGTAATATGAACAGAAGAATGAGAGATATAGTGAATCAATAATTTGTTGGCTATTGTCTATTTTTGGTGATATTTTCTAATACACTGTAGTCACAGTATATTATACAGTAAACAGTTTTCATTCCACATACAGCATTCAATGTAGCAATTCAAAATTGAACATCGAACTATCAGTCCATACCCAGCCTCTGAGCCCAGTTAAAAAAGTAAATTCACAGTGTTTTATCAAATTTCTTATACTTTTTCTTGATCTAATAATTTTCAATTTTCAATTGCGCTGTAGAAAAAGCAGAAAGTTGAAAATGTAGGTAGGATTTGCTTCCCCAAATATTTAAAATTCATCACTTTTCCCGTATCTGATGCACTCGAGCAGATATCATGGCTGTTCGAAGAATCATGCATTACTTCAAACCCCTCACCCCATTAAGTGTTGTGATCTCGTATTCTTTTTAGCGAATTTAAAAATTCTTTTTACCCGGTGCAAGTTTCTAGGTAAGCTACTGTATGCACATTGTAAAGCTGTAGTAATTGTGAGTTTTTAAATTCTGTGGAAATTTAGCGGAAGAATTTCTCATGTGACGAACGGCCATTCTCTTTGTGTCCGGATGACGAGAGAATATGGAAATTGGAAAAGCGGGAAAGCCGAGAAACATGTACGACGCTTAGGAAGAAAACAAACGGACGGTTCATAGATTTTGCAAAATAAAAACTTGACAACCTTCGTCAGACCAAAGCATTGAATGCTTGAAGCCAACCAAACTAAAAAGAAATATTCATGCACCTGAACATAACGACTTGCACTTTTTTACAAGAGATTGGTGACATACACCGACAATTTTTTGATAAGTTGTGTTTAGAACGTGTCTTCGTCCACAATCTGCATGTTCATTTTTCTTGTAAACACGCTTTGATCAAAAATTCAGTTGTGCTGTTGTTTTTGCGCAAAGTAGTTCTTTTAGCAGTACTGCTGAACGATTGAGCACGGTAGAATATTCTTTTAGTCCCTGTATCCGCATAGTTATCTGTATCAACTGCACAATTTTTTTCTATAAATCTGTTTTCAAGCGTTCAAATTCATTCGATGCTTCCTTCGTAAGATTTTTTATAAATTCATATTCACCTTATCGACATTGGCAACTGCCTGGAACAGTGACCACTATACCTGACTACTACCCCAAAGGCCCTTTGTTCGATTCCCGGTCTAGGCCTAGAATTTTTATATTGTTATCATTATCATTCAACCCACCACTTGAACATACGATTCAGGCTCATGCGAATTTCAACCGTCCGGTTTTTCATTCGCGATAGAATAAAATATAAATTGATGATTCTTTGACTTGGTATAAATAACAATATTGGACTTACGAAATGAATATTGAAGGAAGGCATAATCCAATTCAATCAATAATAAGTAGTCTTTGATTAATCATTGCTTACCCATTAGTGCTCCTCGGTAACTTGAGTTGCCAATCCCTTTCAAGCGACCTGATAATTTAATGACACAATTATCGTCATCATTGCTCCAATGACCATTAATCAATGTTTCAAACTTTATTTTGAACTATAATAGTCTAATATTTTAATAAATATTTTTAACTGTTTCAATATAAATGATGTATTATATTTATATATTACAATATTAACTAATAATATTGACTAATTATCGTCATCATTGCTCCAATGACCATTAATCAATGTTTCAATCTATATTTTGAACTATAATAATATTTGAATAAATATTTTTAACTGTGTCATTATAAATTATGTATTAATTGTTTATATTACAATATTAACTTATGCAATATAATATTTTTTAGGTTGGATGCATATAAATTTTTTTGTCGAGATGAGTCGCTCTTTTAAGGAATAATTTAAGTAATTAGTATTTGTTGATATTTTATCATCATCATTATTATTATTTTTTTCATTATTATTATTAATAGCTAGCCACTGTAAAATCGAAATGGAATTCTCTCAATAATATAGAATAGAATAGAATAGAATAATTTTTTATTTCACTTGCTCATATCATACACAATATAAAAAAAAAAAATAATAATAATATATATATATATATATACATTAAAAAATATTACAAAATAAATAATTGACGACCGTTTGCAGTCATAAAACATTTCAGTCATGAAAAAATTAATGAAAAGCAAACTTAAATAAAAATTTTGCAGTCATACAATATTTCAGAACAGTTTGTTTCTAATGATACCCTTTAACATCTCGATCAATCAAATTAACAAGAACAAAAAAGCATCAACTAGAAACTTAAGATGAGATTAAGTATCAAAAAGAATCAAAGAAGAATTTTATACACATTATCATTTTATATAATTGAACAAGAGAAACAAATACTAGCTTGCAAAGTGATGGAGTGTATCACTTGAATGCAAGCAGGAGTCAATTATAGGAAATTTATCTCTCACACACACACACACACACACACACACACACACACACACAATTCTTTTTTTTTTTAATATAGAGCAAGACACTCAAATGCCCCATTATTTTGCAAGGCATTTATTGAAATGTGGCCACCAAGTCCCCTAACTCACCTCAACACAGTAAACCATTTTTCAACATCATCCGGTAGAGCCTCCAGGAGCCAAATTCTCATTTTAGACTTGAATTTTTTCAACTTCCTGACCATTCTTATGTCAACTGGAAGCAGATTAAAAAACCTTGGTCCAAGAAAAAGAAAACTTTTTTGGAACAAAGTACAATTAACCTTTGGGCATCTCACCAATCCTTGTGTTAGTTGACGGGTTTGCTGAGTATGATTAATTCCAATTTGTAATAATCGATCATAACTTCCGCTCATTCTGTAGAATAGTGCAAGAACCTTAAAAACATACATATGCCGTAGAGGAACTGCATTCAATTGTCTAAATAGAGGAAAAGAATGAGTTTGTCGGTGAACACCAAAAATGATCCGAATCGCTGCCGAATATCTCACTTTATTAATGATTATGAAATGAATTAATGATATAGGAATTGCAAAATATATCAATTTTATTGTAATTTGAGATTGTGAATTGATAAAAAAAAATAATAATTATTATTATTATTAAAGGGCTTTTAAGGAATAATAAGTATGCCTTGATATTTTTTCTCTTAATTTGTAGCAATGTTTTGTCTGATAGGCGAATTTCAAATGTGAAAGATAAACTTAAATGATTTCTAACATTTAAATTTCTAAAGATGACTATAAAGTGCCATTGGATTTAATTGGCTGACTGTGACGTTGTGATGAATATAGGGTAGAATTGGAGGTACAGGTATCCCTGAAATCATTGTAACCCATGTATCTGTAATTCCTACGGATGGAATCCACTGATGAGAGGTTGGCATTTCTGTATTTTCGGTAAAATCAAATCGTTATCAGCGGACAGTTGAATGCAACGGATGCAAACCGCACCGTGCATGATGGTGCGGTGCTATGGTACATGCCCCGCATGTTCTGTCAGCATATTGACGTTAGTGTCAAAGTGCCTTGCATCCCGTTTCCGAGTGCATCCTGCGAACATCTAAATGTGATTTACAAATTGAATTTTAAGAGGTGGAAGCGTGTCGGGCCACAGGTAGACCTGCCTGCCATGATGCGTAGCCCGAGTATTGCAAATAAGCCGGGATTAGGCTTGGCGAGGCGAAGCGAAGGGAAGCGAACGTTCCAGTGTCAAGAATAGCATTGCCTATTTAGGCTATGGTTGGATTCTATTGATAGACGAGTGACAGTTTTATCTTGACTCATTTTCTGGGATTTAATATCCAAAATTTCAATTAGCACATGAAAGTTTCATGTAATTGGAAGCATCAACTTTAATATTTAAATAATTAAAAATCATCTACATTTTCATTGGTCTACTGGGTGTTGGGTGTTGTCTACTGAGTCTACAAGCATATCTGAATAGCGAAAATTCAAAGTGGACAGAGGACGACCAATAAAAAATAAGAAATTCAGGAAGATCGGTGGTGGATTAACTTTGCAGAATGCAAAGGGTCGTGCAGGAGTGTAAAGAGAAAATGTATTAATTTAAAAAATATATAGTTTTAAAGGCGAAGACTGCCCATCAACATGTATCTAAGGTAAATTTAGCATAAGCTGATTTGCTAAAAAATGTTCTGTTTTATAATGTAATGTACAGTATCACATATGAAAATTATGTAAGTTGCATGAAAGATGCATTTTGAGAATTGTTTATTTATTAATAGACTTATAATGAAGAAATCAATGTTGTGTTTGTAAGACTCCAAAACATTAATGATATAAAATGTTAATTGAAATTCTAATAAGTATTTTATATGTCATTGATCTTATTAACTCAAAGTATTGCTATTCTTTTTCTCTGGGATATTTACGATCTTGATTCAATATTAATTTGTAGCTCTGAAGCAGAAATTAGAAATGTATGACTGGTTGAATAATTTGGCTCCCTCCAATAATGTTTTACTCTCAAGGCGGTTTCCTTTAAACGTGTATCAAGATCATTATTGCATCTGACTGAGAATCCTCTATGACGTTGCTTTGTCGGCGCTATAGCAGTGTGAGCCTTCCATATATTTCTGAGTCTAGCGGTGCCACGCATAGATGTGTGGCTGATTTTTTCCGGATGAAATGTGCATATTCTGTTTGTAAATGAACCGCACGCTGGGACAGTCGCGTGCTGTTTCCGTTATTGTGTTGCTGTTTCATAGTGGATGTACAGGCGTTTTTTCTCCATCTGTCCCGTTCCGTTGGGCGGATAAAAATTTAATTCTGGGACGCGCTCACCTCGCCCAAGTAGACCTAGAAGTGGGCGGAGGTCCGCGCGGGTCGTCCGTCCCGGCCTCCGAAATTGGATTTATCCTCTGGAGGGCTTCAAATAAAATAAAAAAGCGTATCCGGGCCCGACCGACACAACGATACGCCTATATCTATATAAATTAGTCATCAATCAAAAATACTGCGTAATTTGATTTCTGAAACATTATTCGCCGTGTATTGTAAATTTTTTCGAGACCAGCGAGGATCTTTTTTACCCGATCTCGGCAGCGGTTTTGATCTGTTCCTCGCCACCACCCTCCTCTCTACATCAGTGTTGTGACGTCACCCTTCGCCGGCGTCGGACGCTTTTGTGCAGTTCGCGAGGAGGTGCTCCAGTGTCGCATGCTATTCCCAAACCGATCTCCGCTCTCTAGTCGCTGTTTTCAGTTTTTTCTCTTTTCTCTCCCGCGGTTTTTTCTCATTTCGTTCGTAGTTTTTCTTCTCCTTTCATTGTCGAACGTTCGGTTTCGTTTTTATTTCATCATTTGAATCGCCTCCTCTTCACCCCTCCACCCCTCAACCATCAACCCTCACCGGTCTCAATTTCATACAATGGAATCAACCTTCGCATACTAAATTATTGTTTACAATCGGTCGCCCATATTGCCTTTTCCAATTGAGTTTTTCTTTTCCCCTCTTCTCTTGTGTTCATTTTTTGAAAAGCGTATGGAAAAATTACAAACTAAATAAAATCCAGCCGGGAATTTTTTCCCCTCCATTGTCAATGTGAATGCCTACCGAGTGTATTGATGTTTCAAAGGTTTCGGGAATTCTCTTATCGTCTATTAGAGATATCTGAACTGAAACCGCCGCCGCGCGTTCTGTTGTGAATGTTTGGTATGCGTCGTCGCTGCGCTTGTTACGCTTGTTATTTCAAGGTTTCAAATGTGCTGGCTTCAAGCTATCGTTGCCCAACCTCAAAGTGAAGCCTGCCTTTGTATTCAACAGCCACTCATATATTGGTATTTTGATGAATAAGTGGTACCAGCTCAGAACAATCGGCTTCTTCCAAATGTTCCCATCAATATTATAAATAATTGAACTAATAGTTCACTCTTGATTTTAAGAGAATGGCGGACTGGCATAACATTTTATAGCTTATGGAAATGGAGTATCATTTATTTTTTATTTATCGTGTGACAAGTCACATTCAAATCTAACAGTGTCAGGCGAGGCATGGGTTTTTCTGATTTGCTAGCTCATTTAGTGTTAAATTGCGTAAAGTGCACCTATAAGGTGAACTAGATTTACTCCTAAATGGTTTCGGTTATGCTAATCGTTTTGACAAAAATGTTCATTTGGTCTGAACCCACTTGCTAACTATCCGTTGCAAGAGTTTTTATATCGCGGGTGCAAATACTGTACTTATTACTGAACGGCCTGTATGTACTAGTATATACAGTATATTATTCGCGCTCCCTGATAAGCAACTGATGCAGCTATGAATTAGAGTAGAGTTTTCGTGAATTAGAGTACAGTTCAACAATTTAAATGATCTAATCAATTTCAATCTCAAAAAAACTCAAAATTGATAGCCTGTAAATGATTGTAAATAGGAAAAATTCAATTATTTGAGGGAGGAACTGATAACCTACGTTTCTTGTATTTTACCTATTTCACTTTCTAAGTAATGGCGAAGGTGATATTGTGGAAGGTATCCATAATGAATAATAAGACGAAATTGTCACAACCACATTTATTAAAACTTCGAGAAACTAGTTTCGGTTGTTACACCATTATCAATCTCAATCAAACTGAAACTTGAAACTTGTTATGTAGGTCAGACTGGTAGAAGTTTCAAATGTAGGGTAAATGAACATATCAGGGATTGGAAAACCCAAAAAGGAGATTCAAATTTCGTAGAATATCTCATTAATAATGGACACAAGTTCAAGGCTGAAGAAAATGTTGAATTTCTGCATTTGATTGGCAAAGGCAGACAATTGAACATTTTAGAAGCTTTGGAGATAACTAAGTTGGTAAAAAACGATTCCATAACTAATTTAAATGACCAAATTTATTTTAACCAATTCAATACAACTAACTTGGTTTCATTATAATTCCAGCCTATTTTTAAAAAGCAGTTCTTATGTGTATTTCTCAGTTGACCTTGATTGCACTTCAGAAAGCTTCTAATTTTTAAAAAATTTTTAATTTTAGTTTGATTAAATTCTAGCCTTATTACAATTTTTTGTTACTTTCTTGATTTTCACAGTGTTTAGTTATTGATTTGACTCGTATTTTTGCTTGTTACTCCTCCCACCAGGGGGCGTGACTTGACAACCAATCACAACGTCCGATTAAGGTCAGCCTCTTTCCCTCTTAGCCAATAGTATCATTCCATGCACAGTATATATAAGGCTTCTCTGTACTTCAGTTTTCAGTTTGATTGAGATTGATAATGGTGTAACAACCGAAACTAGTTTCTCGAAGTTTTAATAAATGTGGTTGTGACAATTTCGTCTTATTATTCATTACCTATTTCACATTGCGTTCAAATTTCTTTGCCATAAGTATTTTTCCACGTAATTTGTAAAAAATACGAACGGCTACTCATTAATAATGTAAATGTTCAATGAACCTCATAAAACTTGAGTTATCCTTCTTCATAATATGAAATTGATGCTGACAGACGAATTACTTTTAAACTTGTCTGAATCCATCCAAGAACCATTTTAAATTTCGGTCATCAACATCCAACTTACTTGTAGAATAGATGAACATGTCGTTGGCCTATTATAAAGGGGTGAAAGAGATGGAAAGAAGGTGACGTGTGTATTTTTCAGTTCATATCTATTGAGGGTGGACACGAAATGGAAGGATAATGCAGGCATTGTTTACCGCTGCTGGAGAATAGGGGATGGTTTCTACGGCCAACTAGGTCCAGTTCCAGAAGCCAGCGCAGCGCGTGACCGTTGAAGCGAAAACAGAGGCTGAGCGCATCGTACAGCTGGAATAAATAAAGATGGAAAATATGGAACAAACTTTCGAAAAAACCCATGTCAACGCGAAGGGGCCGTGGAGAAGGTGGGGGTAAATTTTTGAAAAAATGGAACTCAATGAACAATACAACAGAGTGGACGCCTGGAGAAACAAATAGCACGGGGCGGTCGTCGGCAGTCTACATAATCAATTTGTGTAGCAGACAAAAAAGGCGGGCAATGTTGCAAAAAAACTGATGGGGTCCAAACAAGAGGCCTGACTGTGCCTGCTGCTTCGACTCTCAAGGAAAATACTATGCAGAAAACTCGGTACGAGCGAGCGAGCACGCTTTGGTTTTTCCACGGGAAAAGTGCGGGGGAGATATGCAACAGAGACGGTGAAGTGAATGAAAAATAAAGAAAACACATGACAATGACGACGTGTATGCGTATGACCGGTTGCAGCAAATAATTTACATGGGCAGGGCGAGCACACTCGTACAAGTGGAGTGTTTCGAAAAAAATCAACATCGCCAGTAGTCTCGCAGACTGAGGCCTTAAATAAATTTCCATACCTATACATTATTGAAAGAGTAGAATCATGCAGGCGTGTAGAACTGTTGGTGTGGGGTTTGGCTACAGTCAATACCCTCGGACACACCAGCATACGTAAGAGGCAGTAGCATGGTTTTTGTTTAATTTTAGGCGAACCCTACTACAGCTGCATATAAACTACAAACGATGAGAGATATTTCTACTCCTCTTAAAAACAGAAAACTAAGGGGTGAGGTCGCCGTAGAATAGACGGAAAATCATAGTTCAATTCACGGAAGATGAGTCGGTATTGAGAGTTTGCTGTATATTCATAAGCAATTAGTTTTTGTTATCGTTTGCTGATTTTAATTTGATCGAATTTTGTTTTATTACAAAAAATGGTAATTTACAACAACAACAACAACAATAATAATAATAATAATTATTATTATTATTATTATTATTATTATATATAATAATATTATTATAATATAAATAATATAATAATAAATAATATAATATAAAATAATATAAATATTATAAATATAATAATAATAATAATAATCTTATGGTTTTTTGGTGGAGAGACCCTTATGTAAAAGTTCTACCTCACCATAAGCCATGTTATGGATAAGAAAGTGGACCTACAATAATTTAAGGTGGGGTCTGAACATCGGGTTAGATGATAATAAAGCAGGTAACTAAAAGTTATAGCTACCGGTCACCCATAAAAGTGCAGCATTGAGTGTTCGTGACTTAACCGCACGGGGTACAACGCTCATCGTATCACCGATAACACCGGATTACCAATGATGTACTGTTAAGGGGCCCACACACTAGCGAGTTTGGCTCGCGAGTAAGACTCGGCCAGCCGGACTCGGGAGAAAATCACTAGTTAGTGGGCTGTTTTCTCCCGAGCCGAGCCGAGCCCAGCCAGACTCGCGCAGGGCTACAAGCGCGGCTGGGCTCGGCTGGGACTCGCTAGTTAGTGGACGTTTTCCGAGCCGAGCCAGGCTCGGCACCTCATTATAACATAGCAGATGGTCAGAAAGCAAGTATTTGCACTGTTCACAAGACGTAAAAATAAGTTAATTGAGTTATCTATTTAAGTTTGTATATTTACTATTACTATGACTGAAATAGGTACCGAGTTAAACTAATGTATAAACAGAAAAATAAGAAAGAAACCGTATATTAAAATTTGAATATTCAAGAAAAAATAAAAATGATAATATTGCAGTGCATAGCTTATTTTTAATACAATACAAATAAATATTCGAATGTTGTTTTTTCAACAAAAAATACCTACAGTAACATAAAAATAAAAATAAAAAAAAATAATTTCAATAATAATAGCTGCTAACAGATAAATTGTGTATAAAATAAATAAATAATTATTGAATAATAATGATAATAATAATACATCCCTTTGCATGTAAGTCCAATGCCCATTTTATATTTATTATTATAACATTATCATTATAAATAAAACAGTATTTAATAAATTGCAATATAACAATTAATTACTTCGATACAAATGAAAAAAAAATGGAAGTAATTAAAAAATAGAAATTGAGTAAAAAGTAGATGAAATTAATCCTATATTTCATCTGACCTTTTGAATTCTATGGAATAGGCCCCCTATTACACTTTTGCATATTTAATTGTAGATGATCTTCTTCTTCTGAGGATGAAGCCCACAAAGGTCTGAGACCTGTGCGTGGGTAATGAGTTGGATGATGGTGATTGATGAGTTGAACCTAAAGTTTTAGGTGGGTTCCGAACCACCGGGAAGTGATTTTACAGCAGAGAACAGTCTCTTTTTTGCTGGCCAATCTAATCGGTCACCGTTACAAACAGGACCTACGAGAACGCAGCTTATCTCTATCTGATTGAACAGATACCTAATACGCCTCGCGGCTATCACTTCCCTAATTATAGATCTATATCTATATCTATAATTATGTTATAGGTCTATAAGAAAGATACTTGTTGGGAAAATAATTGTTATAAAAAACATAAATCGTGCCTATAAACTCTCTGACATCTTTTTCTCATATGTCAGAAAAAAATTAGAAGAAATAAAACATTTTTTAATAATAATAATAATAATAATCAAATTTCAAGAATTATGAAATTTTAGCGAAACCAATACTCTCTCTAGAGCATAAAATGACCTTCCAAATGAGATATTGATTGTAATTTGAAGATTTTGAGATTAGATGAGCTATATGGATCAGAATTAACATGGGCGCACTCCAGCCGACCTTGAAAAGTAGCCGAGCCGGACTCGGGAAGTTCACAACACGTTAGTGGTGATTTTCTTCCGAGTCTTACTCGCCGAGCCAGACTCGCGAGTTTGGCTCGCGAGCCTTACTCGCTAGTGTGTGGGCCCCTTTAGAGATAAACTGATTAGTATTTAAAAGTTTAATCTACGACCATGTCATAATGTATGCATTACAGTTTCACAATTGATGCCAAAACAGCTGTCTTTTCGAAATGCTTTTTGAAACCCGTTGCATAATGAGCTCATTATAGTACAGGTTCTACATTATAACACGGGTTCTGGACCAATCAGAAGCATTTTTGATGGAATCAATATCGTAATTCAATATTGTGAAACTATCAGCTGATTTGATCAAACTGCTACACCAGCTGCTTTAACCTTACAATCTACTATAACTTCTCGTATTTGAGATGAGAGGTTAGGTATCTCTGACAGTCACAGGTAAAATGAAATTGTTTTAATTAAATGTATACTAGTGGTCGTAGATGAAATAGTGTATGCAACGATTTTATTTGGCCATTAAAGCACTCGTGAGATATTTATAACACTCGCGTTCGCTCGTGTTATAACTTACATCTAACTCGTGCCTTAATAAGGGTCAAAATAAAATCGTTGCATAAACTACTGTTAATAAATTATATACAATATGCATTCTGTATTTAGGTAGACGAGGTATCTAGTACCTCTTTTAGATATGATTACAATATTCCTACATATTTGTATAGGCCTAGCTAATATTAAAAACATAAGAATAAGCATCTCATGATGTATTGCTCTTAAAAACCATTTCATATTGGCCTGAGTTTGTCTTAGGTAAGGAATTGTAATTCAATTCAATTCAATTTTATTTATTGTCAACAATACCTAATAGAACATTCATTTATTCAAACAAAAATTACACCACTTCTTATCATAATAATGAATATCTACATAAAACATCATAAATGAAATAATTGTTACATCCCTTTTTAAGCAAAATACTTTGTAAATACTCTTTAAGCAATAGAAAAGTACTTACTATTTTTAGAGCTAACAGATCTAACATTAGATTTTGTTATGAAAATAGCCATCTCATGACCTTGTTCTTTAGAAACGCTCCATCACCTAACTAAGATCTAACTTGTCTTGAACAATGAATTGTATTCGAAATACTGTACCTACCAAATCCGTGTTTCGGAGGACACGTTAAGCCGTCGGTCCCGGTTGCATATAAAAAAAAGCAGTCGTTAAAAAACGGCGAGGTGGAACTACCCGTAAGGGTCTCCCCACCACGAAAAGCCATACGAATTTACTTACCTACCAAATATTTAGTGAACATATTTGGACGATTGTAGTATTGAAGAAATCTCTCGTTAGTAAAATTGTTTGTTATAATATGGAAGAGGCTCACCCCTCTCCAGAGACCAGGGCGGCGTTTGAGAAGTGCGTTGGCAAACGCGTAATCTCGGGCACGAGCTTATTTGTACGAGTTTGCATTGGCTGCAACTAGAATAGAAGTTGAGTCGTTTGGCACTCTCGGATTATACTAAAACTCTGCGAATGGAAGGAAACTCTGGGAATATCTGGCAACATACGACGCCAATAACTATAACAATATTAATAATAAGAGATAATAACAAAAGCTCTCCCTGATATAACAATAATCGTAATAATCATAACAGTAAGGCGTAAGCTAACGTCACCAAGAGGCAGTCCCAGATAGCGTCCTCGTCTTCTTTTAAATCCAAATTCGGAGTTGTAAATATTTATTATATGCTGGCCATGCGTAGTAATGCAAGTTAGCTGAGTATAACGCGCGTCCCATAGCGTCGTTAAAGGCATCGCTTTTCGCTGGTGAACTTCCATAGTTCCAGTCATATTATTTAATGCGACTAGCATTACTATTAAGGCCTACATAATATATTATTGATTTTATTGGTGCCATTATCATCCGTTATTGTAGTTCTCTGGAGGAAATATAATTGTAATGGAAACTATTCCACAGAATCCTTACTTCCTATTACATGACCTATATTATTATTTACTACACTCATCTTCATTGTTTACACATACACTAACATTATCGTGCACCCTATCAGTCAGAATCCAATTCTTTGTAAATATTTCTGATTTTTCTGTTAAATTATTTATCTCTTCCTAATAATTTTTCCGTTGTAAAGGGTCCGTTGTTAGCGCTCGTAAAACTTGGCCCTAAGTAATGATGATTTGCAATAAAAGAAATATTATAATGAAACATTCTCACATTTATTGGCATTTTGCCCCTGTTGTAGGTTTGGAGTTTATTGCTTCTCTTTCTATGTAATTCAATTCTATGTAACTCTTTCTATGTTCTTGCAGAAAATTATATTTATGAATTATTATATTATTATTATTATTATTAATGAATTATTTTCTCTTTTGTTTCAGGTGAGTTGAAATTGATGCTATCCTTTACATCGGAATCATATTGTCTCTTTTATTTCATGCTGAATTGGTAAGAAATATTTCTTGATCATGATTGGTTAGATATACATCTTCAAATAATGGTAGGCCTACAGGGCAAAGTGTACTTTCTCTTGTAAAATTGATTTCATTTATTTTCTAAACATCAATTCATTTAAATTTGAGAGGTTTATAAGTTGAGGTTTCATCATCTATTAACTTTGTGATGTAGCAGTTAGTTGCGGGAATGGGACTCCAATGTAGTTAATAATACAGTTGCCTGGAATAATATATTTCCAGTTTTATTATTTATAAATAATAAAGTATTATAATATCTGCTAATATCTGACCATGAACCTAATTTTAGTTATTGTGATTGGATATACTCAACTCACAAGATAATACTGTAGCTGGCGCATTTTTGCTGAATTTTTTTCCAGTTGAAATGAACTACCATACCACTTCAAACTTGAACTAAACCAATTATTCATCAAATAACTGGACTCATATTTTTGGAACAGTCCAATTGCCAGAACTCGTTACCCCTCATATATGAGTCTTCATATGAACAAACTCATTCCGTTACCACTTGTAAAATGGGCTGATACGAAAATTTCAGAGAATATATTACAAAAGTTTTGCACTCGTTGAAGGCTTCGGTTTCAAATGCGAAGCCTCATGTTTGAACATTCTTTCCTCGATGTTTGCCAATGCAATTGCACGACTTCCCAGAGATGTTGCTTGACTAGAGGTCTTCTCCAGACCGTCATTATACTTCACTAGGTAGCTCAGTTCCACGTAAGGACTGACTGGGGAGAACTTTGAAAAACAATAATACTTGGTTCATGCATAAAGGTCGAAACATACATTTGTTTCCCGTTTTTCATATCTGGTCAACATCAGAAAACCCTGAAAGCTCGCCCTACACATGAAGACATTGAATGGCTCTGCTCATATACACCAAGTTTGAAGTAGTGAATTATTCAACTTCTCAATTCCTATTTGCTCAGGAGAACCTCTTGTGGAACCCTCTCTTTTATGAATAAATCGCCACATCTACTCTACATCCTATTGATGGCTTTTTTATTCTTGCCAACTCATGTTTCACTATCGCTTGAAACCAGAATTTCATAATTCGTAAATTCCCTACGATATTTTATCCTGATAACGTCGATTATCAATATATCTTTTCATTTATAATTATATCACAGTATTTCAATTTTACAAGCATATCCTGATGATTTAGTTTATCAAAATATCTTTTCATTACAGTATTTCAATTGTACAAGTGTATCCTGATGATGTAGTTTATCAAAATATCTTTTCATTAGAGTATTTTAATTGTAAAAGCATCTGGGAGAGTCAAATTCATGTTAAATCATACGATATGCAAGAGTCAAAGTCAGGTTTTTCACTCATTTTACTATATTCAAGATAAATTTTCAACGTAGTAATTCCGTAGTTACACCGTAAAATAATTTCCAAAATCACTAAATTAAAAAAAAATCAAATCTTTCATTAGCATATTTATTTGTTTCTATGAAAAATTGTAACCCATTTTTTTAATCGTCAGAAAAACTAAAACCTCACGAAGAGACAATGTTGTATTGATATGAATTTTAAAATCTAATTGAAATTTGCATGATCAAAGATAAGATTATACATAGTTCGAAAAAACTAAAAAATTACGAAGGTAATTGCATGACAATTTCATAAATATTTTACAGTCTAATTATAATTTGAATAGTCAAGTGGTAAGATTAACAATGAGCTGTACTTTTCGTGTTTTGAGTATGCAGTTTGAAGGGGCTGCTTACTTTCAAGAAACATGCGTATTAAGACTGTTTGAAAAAGTAGAATAAATATAAGTACAGTATAAAGTTTAAGTAGAAGTAGACAAAGCTTTCAGGAAAGTGTGTGTGTCTGGAGGGGGGTTTGTAAAGAATTGTAGTAGAATCAAAGGCTTCAGGAGAATATATGTATGCGAGTGTGATGGGAGGGACATTAGAATGAGACAGAATTTTAGTTAAGAAAATAGAAATAGTGTATTTTACTTATAAAAGGGTAGGGTGGAGTATTGAGGTAACAATAGTCGAGGAGTGAGAGCTTATGAACGAAGAAGGGTAGTGGCGCAAGCCTGAGAAGCTGCATATCTTGGCTACGGACTCTTGTTGCGTAGTGTGCATGTGTGTATTACGCGCGTTTTGTATTAATATGCGAGGGTGGTCGTCACAAATACCAACCACACTCCAACTGTAGATGGTTGCTGACAACATGTGTGCGTGTATGTGCGTGTGAGCAGAGACAAAAGATCGGTCCACACATACTCACTCCCCTTGATAGTCATCATGCTCTTGTAGAGGCATCGGCCGAGGGTGGTCCACAGTGATGAAGGAAGGTTTGAAAGAAGAAAAGTTGTATATAATGACGTGGCAAAGATATAAGCCTAAATAGGGAAACGGTAGGCTGTTCTACTTGCTCTTTCTCCCGATTCCTTGCTCTTTCTCCCTGAGTTGTCTTGTTCTTGTCATCATTATCATCAGCATCAGCATCATCATGCACCCTTAGCACTCTTTACCTTCAAAATCTCACATTCACTTCATCCCACTCTGCGTTTTTCGCTCATTCTTCAGTATTTCCCTCTCAAATATTCTGTCTTTATCAAGCTTGCACCAATACAACGCTAACTTATTTCTCTCTTCCCTTTTATCTTTCTGTATCATACACTCTTTCTCCCTTCCACACACACTTTCTCTCTTTTTCTCTATGTATTTTCATTTTTCTTCTTTTCTATTTTCTTTTTTTTCATTTTCTCCCTTTTTCATTTTCTTTCTTTTTCATTTTCTTCCTTTTTCTTTCTTTCTTTTTCATTTTAATAAATTAGCCTCTCAAACTTACTTTCTCTGTTCTTCACCAATATAGCCTTAACCAACCCTCTCCTACACAATCAATCATTTTCTCTCCCTATTTATCTTACTCTTATTCACTCCTTCTCCCCATTCTCTTTCTCTTTTCTTTATCTTTGTTGCCCTCTACATTGCTCCTCCTAAACTTCTCCCTCAATTTTCTCTCACTTCAACTAATGTTCCATTGCATTGTAAAACCCTCCCCTTTCCCCACCCCACCCACAACTCCTCATCTTGAAATGCAACGCGCTGCCATTTATACTTTTTAGCTTTCCTCCCCACATATTATTTTCTTTACAATTCTTATTCCCGTGTAGAATTTTTTCTTCTTGCTCAACATGTTCATAAAAACATGCACGTGAATGCGAGTGCGTGCGTCTGTTTAAAAAGCCCATTACTCTCTGCAGCCACTCTCACTCTTCTCTGGCTGCTAGCTTTTCTTTCTCCCGATTTGTTTTTAGAGCCTCTTAACGAAACGGGAAAATTAAGAATATTAATTATATCGGAAGTGCGTCTCCATTCCCTATCAGTGCTTCTCGTAGAATTTCCATTTCACTCATGATTACTTCAATGCACTCCAGACTCGAGAACAAGTATTGTCGAATGCTCAGGCCTGAATGTTGAATTATAATTTTTTTGTCTCAGAATTTCCCATTTATTGCCTCGAGGGTTGCTGTCAATTCGTTAGTCAGTGTGTTTTCTCAAGTAGAAGAGCAAAGTAAAATTTTAGACAGATTTATCAAGAGGTTCAAATCTTAAAGAAGATTTTGACTTGGCTATAAACGAATTAATTCATGAATGGAAAATGTGATTGTAAACAACATATTGAGCAGTAGTTTCCTTGATCAAGCTTACTTGTTATGAATTTGAACATAGAATCAGTGATATTCGTATACTTAAAGCCTAACTAACAATTCAGTTGATTCCTATTTATCTTAATTTGGTTTATTATGGAAGCTAGTATTGTTGGTAATCCAATACTCCTCTTTAGTTTAAAATCTGTTTAACTAAATAAAGTCTGTTTGAAGTCTGTGCAATAACTTCTATTTATTTTTTTTTATTTTATTTTTTTTTTTTTTTTTTTTTTGAGGATGAAGCCCACATAGGTCTGAGACCTGTGCGTGGGTAATGGTTGGATGATAGTGATTGATGAGTTGGACCTACAGTTTAAGGTGGGTTCCGAACCACCGGGAAGTGATTTTACAGCAGAGAACAGTGTCTTTTTTGCTGGCCAATCTAATCGGTCACCGTTACAAACGGGACCTACGAGAACGCAGCTTATCTCTCTGATTGAACAGATACCTGCTACGGCTCGCGGCTATCACTTCCCTTAAATTAATTTAAATTAAATTAATTAAATTCTTATTTAATTTAAAATTTTATTTTCCAAAGTACAAGGAAATCAATCTGACATATTGACGAATTAAAAACATTTCACATATATTGCAATATTTAATGATGTACTGAAATTTAGCAAGGGACTTATTAAATAATTTTTTATAAAAATAACAAGCCAAAAATCCATTTTGTATCATCTCAAGTTACTTACATAGACACAATCTACCAGCAGAAGTAAAACTTGTGTGCCAGAAGTGAGTTGTAGAATCTAATTTTATTTTCAAATAAACAAATATGAAAACTTTGGCTCGTATTGATTATAATTTAATTTACTATGATAGCTAATATTGTCGATTTATCTAATAATCATACTTATTCTCACTTTTATTATTTTCCATAGTGCTTATAAGGTCGATTCTGTCAATGAATGACAAACAATGAATTTTTTACATTTTATGAAAATTATCTTTCTAATACAATTCCACAAGTGAGTGAGAAAGTAGAAAAATTTATAATTTCACTTCCTATTGAATTCTTCTAATATTTTTATGGTTATCAACTCCCAGCAGTCAATTTTAACAATAACAATTATGAAATTCAAAATGAATTCCTCTTAAACTCAAACAAAGTTAGGTTGCTAGTGAGCAAATGCGCAAAGAAATATCACGAACATAGATACTTGGAATATGTTTTGTGACGTTCGCACGCTAACTTTGCATAGTTTCGTGAAGAATAGCGAACAGAATTTTCAGAGTGAGATAACTGGTCAAGTTGGTAGTGTGCAGTATGCACTAGAATGCATTATTTACAAACAAGTGTAAGCATATTAAAATGAGCTAACAGCCCTATTAAAGCTGAATAAACGGCAGCACCTTCCCTAATATTATAACCTATAAAGGCTGGCCTGCGGAGCTTGAAATAGAGCAGCAACCTATTAACTTATCGCATGCTACTAGTGAAATGCATCCTGCATTGCACTTTTCTCTTTTGTATATGATGTATTATATATTTGCTCCCTCACATGTTATCTCCCTCTCAAACAACCCTCTCTTTTTATTCATATTGCTCATGTATGATGTGTGTGTGTGTGTGTGTGTGTGTGTCCTTTGCTTTATTTACTAGTTGTTAAGTTCCGCAAAGTTCGTATCGATCGGACGCAAAGTTCCTTAAATTGGGCGAAGTTTGGATGGGGCGTAAATTGCATGTGGCCAATACACGCTCCTCTCTTTTCTCACTCACTCACTCACGCTCCCTCAGTCCCTCTCTCTCTAGATTTCTTACCCCTCTTTTGCAAATTATCATCAGTCTATCTCTCTCGCCCCCCTCTCACACACACACACACACTATCTCTCTCTTTCTCTCTCTCTCTCTCTCTCTCTCTCTCTCTCTCTCTCTCTCTCTCTCTAGATTTCTTACCCCTCTTTTGCAAATTATCATCGTTCCCTACCACTCTACATCAACTATCTCTTTTCTGAAACTATGCTGCCTACTCTAGCATCAAAGCACTCAGTTTACTATCTTTAATATGTTACTCATTAGTTAGCTTTGGGTAAAGCTAGATCAAGTACGTCAAAGTCTCTAGATAATTATTCATTTATTTAATTTCGACGGCAACCTATTAAATTATACATCAGTAGTAAGTACAATAATGCATGTTGGTATAATATCGAATGCATAGTAAAATTTCTATTGTTGATGGGAAGTTGGGCTCGTTCAGAATTTAAAAGCTCTCATTCCAATCTATTTCAAACGTTAGTTCTGTCAATAACAATTTTTACCTTAACTTTGCAAATTTAATATTACTTAACAGTATAGCCCAATTATTTATGTCATGAATATAGGATACAATTACTTACAAATCAACTATTACTTGACTAATTAAATAATTACACTATATAATTAATATTTACCTCCACTACTTGTTCATCTTATTCTCTGTACAATGAGATATACAACATTTTATTCAATTTACAGAGTATTTTTCTATTGTATCATCTTTGAAGTTCTATTGTTTTCCTCCAACTTATTCCACACACACAGGCTTATGTCTCTAGGGAAAATTTCACAGTAATTTTTGTTTTTATTTTTTGATTTGTATGTATTATGTAGATTATGTGAATAAAGATTTGATTGATTTATTATAAAATTATCTCTTCATTAGAATAGGCCTTTAGGGATTCTCTTTTTTATTCAGGAGAATATCTTGATATTTTTGCTCCTTGTGTTTCTTTTTCAATTTATACCTATTAAATTCTTGGTCTATTCTGTTTTTATAATTGACAAGATCTGTTCTAGTATAAAATAAATATTTATAATAGACAATATGACAGATACTCTTTCTAGATTTGAGATGTGAAGCCTCAGAAATGCTTCTATATTGATCTGTTCCGTTTTTAGCCACAAGAGAGTGAACGACTAGATGAGCCGGCAAGAGAGAGACTAAGTGCTACTTCGCATTCCGAATAACAGTAAAATATGAGCTTTTAAATAACGATAAATGGAGGCTGGGCGCCTTGGACCAGGATGGTTGGTGGGGGGGGGGGGGGGGGGGGGTTATTTTGAATAACGTTAGAGGATTAATCATAACCGGGCATGCTGGCACACACTGGATGGACTATTCTTATTTATTTGGCAGAGCTCTTTTATTATAAATAATAGCAATAATTGTAGGGATAAGGCACGCGTGTGCTATCGCGAAAAATTGTCGCTCCAATGAGCACCAGCGTCTTGTCTGGACTATTTTCGGATTAGCCGGTATTAATTTCACGCGCTTTCCATTTATTATTTGTCGTTGTGTCTAGCCATAGTTGTGAGAGGCATTGTTCTTGCTCAACGATTATTATAGTTCCCGCTCACTCTTTTAAAAGAAGACAGATGCGTCTACCAGATCACCCTGGCGGCAACTGCTTGAACTACTAAATGCCTATTATTCCTGTTGTTCGCCCGTCAGGTGGACCGTGTCCCGCTATCATTAATCGTAACTGACTCGCTCGAAAACCGCGTTCTGTTTCAATGACAATAACAATATTCACCAGCTTGTTGTCTCATTTTTACATTTTTGACAATTTTTTTAATCATTAATAACTTCCATTTTAAATTTGTATTGTAGGTATCATATTGAATATTATAGGCTACTAATGTAGGTAATGTACATTCTCATATAAAATACCCCAGATATTTATTGTAATATATTTTTTGTAAGCTTAACTTCACAAATCTAGGGTATCCGATTGGAAATAAAATATTTTGCATTCTTTGTACCCCAGACAAACATAACGTCTATTTTCATTGTCAGTTTGGGAGTTGTGAAAATGTATCGTCCCATCATGTAGAGATTTTTTTGGGTGTAGGTTTAATTTTTTGTATGTACTGGCATAGATTAGGGAGTAAGGTTCGTCTTGGTAGTTCGTCTATGGTACTGGTTTGTATCTACTTAAATCAAAAATGATTTTAAATTTGTATCAGAAGGTAGAGGTGATAATGTTACATTTACTAGAATAGGTGACAGAACCTTACGAACTCCAATACATCGCACGGAGATCTTTAATAAATCATTTGTTGTAAGCGGTTGCCGGTATTGGAACTTGCTTCCTACTGATTTGAAGAATTTGGAGAGTCGGACCCGTTTTGCTTCTTTGCTGAAGAAGCAATTTCTGGAACGGATGTCTGCGACTGTTCGGCCCTGAGCTGATTTCATGAAAATTTTTTTAAGTAGTTTGTATGGATGTGTTTTATATTAAAAAAAAAAAAATTTAAAGTTTTAATATAATTAATCAATATTTTTATATCTTGTGTGTGTTTGTTCTCTCATTCGAGCAGTTTTAAAGTAGCTACAGACTATTATTAGTTGGTTTCTATATATATATATTTTTTTTAAGGATCTAAATAATTGTATAAATTTCAAGTTATAAATGTGTTCCAAATTCGTAAGCTAGAATTAAGATATATTAACTAAGGTTAAGTTAAGAATGGACGAATTTTGTCCAGACTTCGCCATTTTATGTAAATACGTCACTAGGATTTTCTTCAGTTAAAATTAATATCATTTGCTGTACATTTGCTACCTATGCGACGGTAATAATTCTAAATTTAAAACCATTTAAGAAATTTTGTAAATTTACATAAATAAAGTGTTCTAATCTAATCTAATCTAATCTTAGCATTTTCAGTTGTATAGATGTAGTTGTGGTAAATGTTGAGCTGTCAAAATTGATGATATCCATAAAACAACGATTTATCAGTCCAATGATAAATTTTTTAATTGCTTTCATATTTTCCAGAGCATTATTGATTGATTGATTATAGGCTATTATAAAATTTGTAATTGTTCTATTTTTACTACAACTAAGATATTGGAAATTTATATTGCAACGCTCAAAGTTTTTATTATTGAAAATCCAAATATGGAATAAAATCGACTATTATTTTGTAGCAGTTGCTTCAACAATCAAACTGCTTGTTTGTTGGAACAATTGTTTTAGGACGCTCGTTTTCATGACGAAATTTTTAAAAATAAAGTTTCATTTAACCCTTCTCAATTGGTATCTACAATCAAATCGTTCAACTATTAAGAATAAATTCATGAATCTCATTTACATCAAGCCGAAGAAGATCGTAATTTCATTAATTATTCCAAGAGATGCCTCAATCTCATTATTATCACTCTCTACATTTTATTCTTATTTCATACTCAATAACTTAAACTTAAAACATACACAAAATTCAATAATTAAATTGATAATTTGCTCCAACCCACAAACTAGCAAGCAAGAAGGTTTTCCTCAGCAGTTGTTGAAGATTTTTCTAAACCAAATGGTTGGATTTCCGTGTTTTTTTTTTTTTTCTCAATTCTTTAGAATATACATATATCATTTACTTCCCGGTGGTTCGGAACCCACCTAAAACTGTAGGTCCAACTCATCAATCACCATCATCCAACTCATTACCCACGCACAGGTCTCAGACCTATGTATATATCATTTCATTCTTATTTTGTATCTCCTATGCTACAAAGGAGTAGCAAAAATTATTCACATATTTTTTATATTGTGATACTCTTACCAATTCGTATTAAATTAATTCATTCCTTCATTTATCTGTAATTGTCAACAATCTTACAGCAAATTTTTGAATCTTAATTGTTGGAAATTACCGATAAAGGCTTATTTATTATTTAGCTTCTTGCATTATATCAGGATGCCTTACTTTTCTTTAATAATAGTCTGGAAAATTCACGAAAAAATCTTCAGATACAGTATCAATTATTTCCCACAGAACAATTTGTTTGTTTTTTTGTGATTGAACAATAATTTTTCCAGTTTCCTAGTACAAATAGGCCCAACTTATTATCTCAGCCTAGAACAATCTGTTTAAATTATAATTTATAAGTGAGAATTACCATCTTCGTACATCGTAAACAACAACATTGACGATGATCGGCGTAATTACGGAGGTGTGTAATTCATAAATCGATTATTGTTGTCTCTGTACACAATAAAGGAATCACTGGCGAAATATCATCAACCTTGACGAAAGATACGCTATTATTGAAGCGTACTTAATTAATGCTCGCTGCTATCATATAATAATATAGCCCACATTATATTGATCAATCGATATTTTATCGATAACCAATGCATGGTTTCGTCGTATGGAGTCTACTGTTATTATCAATAGACTAGAGGCACATTGTATAGGGAATGCTCTAGGTAGAATAATCTACCTAGATTGATTGAAGCGATCTATTCGAATAGATCAACGAAGAAAAACAAACTCTTGCTTGATGATGCTGTACGGTTTGTGCTTTCTGCTCTAAAGTACCTATTACTTCGCAACTGCCAACATTTGCACAATTAAATTTCCCGCGGGTATTCATCTTCGGTCTATAGTGTTGACGAACGTTATACAATTTGATATTGTTTTCCTGATCAGGCGGCTTGATCGAATATAATCAATTTAAGCTTTTATTAGTTATAATTATTATTAAGTAGACTAATTTGCTGTAAATTCCATATTCCAATACCTGGAACATCAGGTTATTGTGTGGAATAGATTGAGGGATAATTGTTATTTCACCATATAATGAGTGAAAAATCCTAGATGAAGATGTCACTACTTCGATTTCGAGTAAACTCGAACAAAAAGTCGTGGCGTAGGAGAATTTAATGGCGAAAGCTAAGCTCTCTAATGACAATGATTCCGTATCAGATTAGTTATTCAAAATGGCGGCCAACCATCAACCAATAAGATATCGGGCTCGAAATTTAAAAAAATGTATTTGTGTATTTTATGAGGGGATGACTTTCTTAGGAGAAATCCCCCCACCCCGAAAAAATCTCCCCTGTAAGAAATGTGCAATTTACACCATTAGATCTGTTTAATGGCATTATTCAAAATGTATAAATTGTCTTGTAATAAACTACTAGAATTTTTTTCACTTCTGAGTAGTGAATTAAGAGTACAGAGAAGAGATATTAAGAGTATAGAGAAGATTCTTGAAGAACATAATTTAAATAAGACCAGTAGACTACATGAAAGTTCGTTTTCACCGACATGCTAAACATCTAACAAGAATATAGATATTTTGATATGTCGATTTTAAATCGGTGTTCTTACGTCTGTTTCAATGCTTGTTTATATATTTATTAGAATATTTATTTATTTAAGGCTTGTGATGATAAACAAATGAACTCTGAACACAATAATATTGCATTACTGTCAATTTATTCAATGCAATCAATTTTCTAAATAACAAGTTTTCTTTTCAAATAATTGATTACAAAAGTCAAATAAATTAACAATTGAGTAGCTATCCGTTATGAAGAAATCTACTAGAATTATTTATTATCTATTATAGTTCCGAAGTAAATAATCTATTCGTTGCGGGAAGTAAATAATCTCTTTGTTGAAGAAAGTAAAATTTCCATTATATAGACCTATTTGTTTTGAGGACAACACATATTGCCTGCCTGTTATGAATTGAATGCGTTAAAGTTATCTGCTATTCTCAGAGCATATTGAAGCGAAGTCAATCTAAAAGTTCGTCAAGATTACAATCGAAGTAAATCCGTGTGTTTTCTTGTAACTTTTAGAATATATTTCATTTCCATCTCTAGTTTGTTTTCAAGTCCATTTCAGTATGATTTTTAAGTAATTGATTTTGAGTATTTACTTCCTTTGAGTCTTCCTTGGAAATCATACTGTAGACTGAAGACAAAATCTTACAAAAGCAAACCTAAACGAATTGAAAGAGTCTTGGGAATATCAAACTATTTAAAAACAATAAATTTAGAAAATATTATTTTATAGTGTACAATTATTTTTATTACATTATGTAAGCCTCAACACAAGTAATTGTACTTGTCGTAACCATTGGATAAGAATGTTAATACATTCTTGATCTGACTTGACTTGTGTATTTTATGGGGGATGTCTTTCTTAAGCGACATCCCCCCACCCCGAAAAAATCTTCCCTGTAAGAAATGTACAATTTACACCATTAGGTATGTTTAATGTCATTATTTTCATACTCCATAACCTGATTCTTCAAGACTTAATCTTTAAAACCCCCAAAAATTAGAATTCTTTGTATTTATAGATAAAATTCAAGTATAGAGATACTCATTTCAAAACAATAAGCTTTCTAATAGAGTTTGAAAACTACAGTGTTATTTCAAATGTACATACCTTATAACCCTACTATGAACTACTGAGGTATTGTTCCGACTTTCATTTTCAACAAAATATCGTGACTTGTAACAATGTTCACAGTATCTTAATAATAGTCCCAAAACGAAATACCAAATAAATACAATTTTTCTCATTATCAAAGCATACTGCAGCCCCAGAAACTGGGGCTAACTAGTAGAAAAACAGAACTATAGGCATATAATAGTAAGTGAAGTATGATTGATTTTCACACAACACACCTGAGTGACTCTCCATTTGCATTGTGTGGAATGTTGCGTTGCGTGTCTCTCCATCAGACTTCACCATGGACACATTCGAGTGGAATAGAAATGTTCAAGTTGCGGTACCCCTCAACCACGTTATACGACCTGATTACATCGACCAGAAAAAATTCTAGGCTAATAATTGGCAGGATCAAGAGTGGTATTCTTATAAAGAGAGGTTGTGGAAACGAATAAGTTAATTAGTTAATTAGATTTAGTGGGGGAGAATGCAGCAAAGAAGGTTCGACGTCGATTTTTCCCGGTTCACTCGTTTTGTTCTCTGGTTTCGATTTGTAAGGTGTTATTGTATAAATAGCGTTCGACGCGCGGGTAACCGTCGCGTTTCCGCGATGTGTGACGACCTATAAAAATCAATTAATAAATCGCGGAGCAGAACGCCTTCTGTGTCCCGATAATATCCACTCGATTGTTGGCATTGATGGAGAAAAAGCGCGGGAAGCAACCGGGTTGGTGCGCTAAAGTGCATCAAGCTTTCTTTTTATGTTGGAGTGGGCTCTTGTTGAATTTGCACTACACATCGAAGATGGATGTCGACTGCTAATTAGCCCGCGCACCCACTCACTTGGTTAGATGCCATCTATAGGCCTATAGGGGACCCTTTCCATTCCGCTATTCGCCCTTTTGGGCTCAGCAGTCATCGCCTATCATCCATGACGAATGAGACATTTTTTGCGCGTCGATAAACCGGTAGAGTCGACAAGAAATGGAAGCGAAATCGTGGATGTTTTTTATGTTTTCAATTCAATTTATTCACTCAAACGATACAAAAAACAATACAAAGTTGTGACAATAATACATTTCAGTAATCAGACAAATATACTATAACATGACAATAATACATTTCAGTAATCAGACAAATATACAATAACATGACAATAATACATTTCAGTAATCAGACATTAATCAGTAATCAGGCAATTATTCTAAATAGATATGTCACCTCACTTATATTTATACGGCTGGAGATGAAAAACTACTGACATAAGTGAATCACTTGTTCGCCAGTTGGAGTAAAAGCATATCAACTGTTTCTAATTCCCCAGCTAATCATTTAAAATTTAAAATTGATGTGAAATTTAAAAATGTAAAACTGGTGGTGCATGTCGTGTCTGCATTATTAGTTCAATTTGTTTTGTTGAAACAATGGTAATTCTATCAGCTTCTAAAAAAATGAATGGTGTATCTCTATGAGAAACAGGTGTAATATTATCACATTCAATTTTTTGAAACTGGCAATATTACTTCAAATTAATATTATTCCTGATCATTTTATAGCGACCAAACCCACAAAAGTACTTAGAATAAAAATTGAAAATTGGATCAAAACGGAAAATGTTACAGCGGAAATCCTTTAGTTTTGATGTTTTCCACTGTTACTTATGCACTGCTTACTAGTTGTTACCTCTCGAATTCTATACTTTTATAAATTGCTTCAAACTCTTTCAATACTTCTATACTTCAGAAAAGGTACGACCGTACTGGCGCCACCTTTCAGAATTTAGTTACCTGAACTGTACTTTTTATGTTTGAATGGAAAGAGGATTTTCTTTTGAAACTGCCAACAGTATCATCCAAGAATAGTTTGTTGAAAATATATAATTATTCTATTTCATTACTACATACTTACATTATTTTAGTTACATTGTATTAGTTTTATTATAATTATTACTAAACTAGAGATCAATAATTATTTTTAATCATATATAATTACTAACTACATTTACTATGTACAAAGCTTTATATATATATTCAGATAGTCTTTCTTCTTTCTTAAAATATCAAATAATTCTTTATTTTCTAGCTTGCTCTTCTGTAACATTCTTACTAGATTTTAATACCTTTTTCTTCCCATTTTTTCTTTTCTTTTGACTTCTTACGTTTCTCTCATTAATTATTTTTATAGATTACTGATTACTCGTTGCCAGAGCTCAAACATTTGTTTTGCTGGCAACGCCAATATTAAGTTTAATTGAAAAAAGACATGATTTACTTCTTGAGAGTGATTGGTTTTACACTCCGGTGTAAGGATTTTGGCTCCTATAGAAAAGCCTTATCACCTCAACATTACATTAAACATGACCATCACAAATAAACAAATTCTCATAGTAATACTGTTTTAAATTATATACCCAGTACTATGAAGTTTCTCTTTAATATTATTTAATTATTTTAACTTCACAGTTGTTTCTAATTCTAATAATTATATTTTTCTTGAAAAATTCTCCAATTCAAATTTTTTCTCCATAGAGAATCCTGTAGTAGAAAATCATATTTTTTATTATTTACCCAGTTCTATGAAGTTGCTCTTAAATATTATTTAATTCTTTCAACTTTACAGTTGTTTTTTAATTCTTATTATATTTTTCTTTAAAAATTCCACAATCCGAATATTTCCTCCATAGAGAATCCTGTAGTACAATATAATATTTTTGTGATCTGTATGTAGTCTTTCAAAAAAGGTTTTTCAAATGAAAGAATGCTACGTAATTTGGAAATGTTTGAGATCTGGTGTTTCCGGTTTCAATAAGGATCAATTGCGCTACAGGCAGTAGCTGAACTGTAAATAATTTCAATGTTGCTGATGACTAGACTCATACTTATTTGTTTATTTTATTGTCAATTGTATTTCTTGAACTGATCACACTACTGGAAAAGTGATCAGTCAATTTCCAAGTAATGTATCTTGTTATTTTTCTTATGTTGTTGAATGAGGAAATGAGGATCAATAAATGTGTATTCATTTTTCTAGAGCTAGATGTTGTCCGAAACATCTCTGTTCAGCTGCTTTTTCTATTCACCATGCGCATCCCAGCCATTCTGCCTAGAATACAAGTTATAAATATTGAATATTGAGTATGTGAATAATGAATTCTAGAAACTCAATTGAATCTTATCACCAAATTGTTTTCAATTGCAGGAATTGATATAATCTGCAATTCATATAATCTGTGCATGCTTTTTATTTTTTATACTGTAATACCATTGCAGCCCATTTTCTCCATTCACAATAAGTAGGACTCAATGAAATGTACCAAGTGATGGGTAGTCCTACTCATGCTACTCATATTCGTATGTTCCACTTATTAACTGGAATTTGATGTGGTCTCCACCACATTCTGTCGTACAGAGAACACATTCTAATATTATATGGTCGGCTTTACTCGCTTCTGAAATTACATTATGTTAGATTCGAAAGCTATTATCATCCTATTCTCCGCTTGGTTATGGATCAGAACATTTCTTACCAGTCCACTTCTTGTGTATAGTATTATTATAACGATAAATCGAACACAAAAAACCGATAACTATTTATGATTGGTATGTAATTCCAGCAATTTAGACCGCATTCGTTTGTGATTATAATATTGGCGCCACCTTTCAGAATTTGGTTACCTGAACTGTACTTTTTATGTTTGAATGGAAAGATGATTTTCTTTTGAAATTGCCAACAGGATCATCCAAGAATAGTTTGTTGAATATTGTTGTACTATAATGTGAATAGAAATGTGTAGTAGGCTTATGCTAACCACTGTACAATGAAGATGCTACCAGTGGCCTAGTCCTACTAACCTGTTTCCCTTCGATTGAAAGGAAGGAGCAACCAGAAACATTTTTATTATTGCATCAGACTTTAACATTAATTCATAGTTTTTAATTTTATTTTTTTAAATCAATCAAACCTCTGATCAAGTCGACCTTCAAAATTGCATCACAATTAAAAATTACAATACAGATTACTTGAATATTGTTTCACATGTTTCCCCAGTTTTTTCACGTTGATTTTGATAAATCAAGCTAATTTTTAGAATTAGTCCAACCAATATTTTTCAAATCTTTGTTTCACTTGAAATTTTAAAACTTTCTGTGTTGATAGACAATGAACCCTTCTCGGATTTACTGTCCGTTCTATCAACCTAGTATACCGTACTATAAAATTATCTTTTTCATTTTGATATATTTTAGTTTCTTGAAAATAAACATTTTTTGTTTTTGTTTTGGCCTTTTTTTATTTCTAATGATGCCCACATGAGTCAGAGACTTGTGCGTGGGTAATGAGGTGGATGATTACATATAAATGCCTGACGGTGGAGGGGGATTCGAACCCACGACCGCTTAAACAACAGCAAGTTGAAGTTGCGACGCCCCAACCAACTGCGCTAAGCGGCTCGCCAGTTGAAGAACAATGTTGTTTGTTTTAAATAACTTACCTCTAGAAAGGATGAAATATGTTGATGAATTTTAAGAAGAGCAGAACAATTATAAACTCAATAACACTACAAGTGATTATACATCAATGATTGACCAAACAATACAAGAACAAAAATATTCATTTGTACAATAATGCTTAGAACATTTTATACAAAAAAGTTTTAATCTTTAGAACATATTAATATTTTTAAATATTTGATAAAATAATATTTATTTATACAACAAAAATGTTAAGAACATTTTATACACGAACATTTAAATCTTAATACAAGAGAACATTGTAGTTGGGGTAGTCAACTTGTCCTAAATTCGTGAATCGTGAACAAAATAAAAACTTAATAATAAAAAAATATAAGGCACGGCGGGCTTAATATAGATAGAGGTATATGTCATATAGTCATATATGTCATATATTTCATATTGTTATGGAATATTCGTTATTTTAATTTCTTATCATGGACTATTTCGATATATTGCGGCATCACTCATCACGTTCAAATAGAATGAATAAATTGAAAATCATTTAAACATAGTCAAAATTTCTGAAGAGAGTAGTTTTGGACTGTGTCTGTTGCTTTTTCACTTCATTCCTATTCTTAAATAAATAAATGTTTATTTCCATCAATAAATTACGATAATATAATTTTTTTTAATTTTGGAAAGTAAATGACCATTTTTTCAAGTAGTGTGGCCATTGTTAGTAGGTATTAACAAATTTATTCTACATTGTTTTTACAGTTTATTGTTAAAGTTACATACTGTAGTTTTCATATAACTTGGCAGCAGTATGCTTGGTTCAGATGTAGCATGTCCCATCTGCTACATGCTGCCAAGTTATATGAATACTACAGTATATATTTTTGTGTTCAGTTCTTTCTTTTTTTTAAACTGACCAACAATAATATATCAATAAAAAACATTTCTGTAACAATACATAAACTCCAAATAACAAATTATTCTGTCCATAAATAAATAAAAACTTATCGAATATCATCATATAATTCATGTCAAAATAAAGTTTTTATTTTCAACTGCTTATTGTAGTTGTGAATTAAAAATTGGTTGAAGAAAATTGAAATACTTCTCCATAATTACAATGAAGTTGGCTTCAAGAATTCCATAGTGACTTGATGGTTAATGATGTCACAGAAATGTTGTTAATGGCTTAAAAGCCGCCAACACTTGGTGTCTGGTAGGCTGCCAGTGCACATCTGTTGTTGCGCCGGGCGAAAGTAGTCGCCTAAGTAGCGTGTAATTTGAAACAGAAATATAATAGATTGCCGGCTATCAATACAAAAAAGGGAGGTGTAAGCCATCTCTGACAAGTCGGTGGTGAAGTAGATGGCAAGCGAGAACTTGTGGGTTTTTCGGGTTGGATGGGGGGGGGGGGGCTGAATGGTGGGGATATTGAAATGATGCAAGGGGGAGCACGACGCGATATTTTAGCAGTAATCCCCCGCAGCTCAACAGTCCTCCCTCGTCCACTGTTTCACAGCCGGCTTGTCATATTTAAAATCCCGTGTTGGCACGATTTATTCCACCGGTGTTGACACCTATTAGGCGTAGGTTTATGTGTGGTCAGCACGTCACCCGTATTACTGAGCGCTTCGGATTCATGTCGATTGGTGGCAGGAGTGGGATAGGGGGTGTTCCCCCTCCCTTTTCCCCCCTTCACACCCTTTTTGGAATCTGTAAAACACACTGCGTCCCCCCACCCGGTTCTGAACAATCTAAATTACTCTCTCCAATTTTCATATATATTTTGTTCTCCACTCCGATTTTCAAGGGTGGTAACAGTGATTGTCGAACCTCTTCCTCTAAGCATGAGGGAGTTGATATTTAGATTGTTGTAGTGTTCAGGTTCATTGGTGAAGCAATCGAAGAGGGTGGAGGGAAAAGCCAACTCATACAGAAATCAGGCAAGCTTTCCTTCCTTCCCTACCCTGTCGTGCACCCTTGCGTCGCGGTATTATTTATTATAATCAGCACAAATTTTGAATAAATAATAATTGTGCGCCCGCCGCGCCCTCTCACTGCTGTTGATTGCGGTGGCTGTGTGCTGGTCTATAATATGACAGATGGCTCTGCACAAACGTCACTAGGTCTACTACATTATTTGTACACGCAGGACAACAGCAACGTCAACGCACGCACATGCTCCAGCAATAATAATTGTTTTATAGATGCGGTGGTGGTGTTCGTATTTGCTATGCTGGTCTTGTTATGGCAATGCAACGAGTTGGCACTGGCTAAAAAGATTGGTGCATTGTGGGCCGTCACTAGTGGGTTGCATAGTTTCGCTATGAATGCCCTCATCTATTGATAGTTGATGGAAGGGTTGGAATGTTTAGTTGGCGTGGTATTTATTGCATTGCTGAATTGGTTTCATTCACCATGAAGCCCGATGTTAATTTTCGTAGTTTGTAAAAATGCATCACCGAATGCTCTGTTTGTAATGCCTTTACCATCTATTTTAGTTTTGCTGTTCTGCATTGCTATAAAAATATGCTTTTAAGGATGCTCGCATAGTGGACATACTCGATAAAAATCACCATTGGAAAATCAGATTGTAGCAGTATGATGAAAATCACCTTTTCATAGCATGAATTTGATTTTAAGATGGTGATTATCATAGAGTACTGATGCTCTAATGTGGATGCAAACTTTTATGACATTTGTCTTTATCCAAGTTCTTTACTATGGTCTGTGGCAAATACCATACAATAAAATCAGTAAATTTTTATTAACAATACTGGACAAATGATACTGAGGCACTTCAACCGAAATATTACCTTCATTACTATTAGGTTGAATTTTGATGTATACATTGAAAACTATTACTCAATAGGCATATTTCTAGTTATGATTTGGGGTATGTGCATTTTTTATCTTCAGTATGTTGAGTTGTTTTACTTATTTTATTTTTTTCCGTTTCAGGTGAGTTAAAATTCAATGTTTCCATCAAAAGTTTTTTCCATTCTTCCTTATCATTGCCATATAAATTATCAATCAAAATTGAGATGCCTTAATAATGTGACACATCAGAAATACCCTAAACAAATATTTTTTTGACTAGTAATTTACCCGTGCATTGCAACGGTATTTAATGTAGATTTTTTAAAATTAAACATGTGATTTATGAATTTCAACCGTCAATGCGGTTACAAAACTTTATGACCGATTCCTAAGAATAGAAATTTGTGAATGCTGCCATTGATCAATCATACTATTTTCAAAGTGAACATTATGAGCTTTGTGATTCACTGTGAATAGGTCTTATGTGAATATGTCGGTGTTTTCCTGTAGAAGATAATATTTAGTTTTTTTAATCATTTCCATAGCGAAGGTCGGCTTATTACATTACAAGGCACTCCCTTATTTTATCTTATTATTAACATATAGGCTTTAGACTTAGCATTTCTACGTAATATTTGAATTACACTTATTTGCGTTCTGTGACTTTGGAAATACTTCTTTCTCATTTATTTAGTCGTATAATAACGTCTTAGTCGAGGTCACTGCTATTATTGTTATTATTATAGTCTCGGCAGTGATTCCTATTCTTTCAAATCATTACTGACGTAAGTGGTTAGAAAGAGAAGGTAGATTAAAACCAAGGTATGAGAACAAATAAGAGATAAAAATTTAAGACATGCTAAATTTAATCGGCTCTCTAATTTCCAACTAAATATTCTGAAGTCATTCCTTTTTTCATACCACTTTCGTACTAACGTTCACCAGTATTTGATCATTCTAATATTTTGAAATTCTTCTCTAACAAGACTATCAAATCTAGGATTTACTCTCATTTTTTCAACTACCCTATAAGTGTCAGTTCAGATTAAACTTTATTGAGATATTTCTTTAGACATTCGCCTCTGAATTTTGGGAAGATAAAAAAAATAATATTCGAATTGTCTTTTTCTCAGAATCTTGATTTTTCAAACTAAACTATTCTAGTTCTATTCAAGTATTTTAGATATAAATAATTTTTGAAATTCATCAGGGCAAGTATAAAATAAAATTATCTGGAAATACCATTGCCAAATTTATTATATCACTCTTTTCTATCCCTATTCACGCTATACCATCTTTTCTCACGGTGGGATGGATCACTTGCATCTATGATGCTATAACCTAATTTTCAAAAAGGTGTAATAATGTTCGAGCTTTTTATATGATTTTATATTGTGTGAGCTTAGGGTTCTTCATTTTTTGAAGTTTCTAAACGTCGATATTAAGATTAGCCAATATCGCTGCTAATTCAGTAAAACGGCGAGCAGATGGTATTCATATTTCCCTAATTATTGGTATTAGCAAAAGTTCACCTAAGAAAAGTGAGCTACCGTTAATTCCGTACTTTATACAGCACAATCAAGTTACTGCTCATAACATTGCTGTTTAACCGTTTGCATGCATGGTCCCTTCCTTTCATTAGAAACTATATGACCTTTTTCAAGAAAACCCATTTTTCATACTTAATCTGATTGAACTAAATATTGTTCTGAAAAAGTTCTATTTTTAAATTTTAGTTAATGGCCGATCGGTAGCACACCTGAACTTCATTATCTCGCTGGTACCGGGTTCGATTCCCAGCTAAATATGGCATTTTCTACACCACAAAATCACTAGCTTTATTCATTAAGCAATATCGGATATTTGTATATCTTGGATATTCTTTCATTTACAGTGAACACTGCACATGGTTCCGTAAAAGTTTCATTATTTTTTAATTTAATGTACCATCTTTGTTTAGCGATCCCTGTAGTCACGGGTTCGATTCCCACACAAATATTTTCCGTCATTAGCTCACCTAATCACAAGCGGTATATTTGTGTGGGGCACATCCTCAATTATAGTAATTTATTATTCTATTTTCATCCCCAATATCACTGATTGAAGCAAAACCATTGATGAGTACCACACCACAACTAATTTACACACTTCCAATGAAGGCGACATGAGATGACATTTGTTTTTCAGCAATCCGAATAAATTTTGTATGTGGCGTTCTCTCTTAATTTGATGGCGGCGGCGAAAAAAGATTAATTGTATCGAGATACGGTAGTTTATCATCTTGTTTATCTTGTTTTTTTTTGTCGCCTCCAATTACTGGTAGTGTTGGCACCGTCCATTGACCATTGCATTGTGGTCCAATGGTGTTCATCATCCCCTCCCCCCTCCTCCACTGCCTACCTCATCTAGTGATCTCGTTTATTCAAATCTCTTCTTTACATTCGGTTATTAATCATCGACTCTAAAATAAAGCTCTGTCGTTTTGAATTGTGTCAATCCACCACCAAGCATTTCTATCCTCATGCCTAATGAAATGACAACTCTGTGTATATGTCCGATTTCGTCCTTGAAAAAGTGTCAATAGTGACCATCGTTTGGTGGCTGATTTAATTCATTCACTTTTTCCATAGATGAATCGGAAAATTGTTTGACTTTTTTCTGTTGCATAATGATAGGTGTTTAACTAATATTATTCGAGTTTGATCCTTAAGGGTATTTTAAGTGAAATATATTGAAATGGAACTTGGCAGAAATGGTTTCAAGTGAAAGGGAAATGTTAAGGATAAGTTTGAGGTAAAGCTATGTAGTTCCGTGCAGATATAAAGAACGATTTGATGAAAATTATTTTATAAAACATTTTTTAACAGTAAACAGTTTTGAATATTTTAGTACAGTTTACTCATAGTATTCACAGCTCTGATAAATGCAATATACATTCGCAAAATTTTGCAGATCAATATTGCTGTAGTTGTTTTTAATTTAAAAAGTGACCGGGCCTTTCCGACCACGGACTTTTGCGACTAAAAAAGTTCCGAAAGAAGGGTCAGGGTCCTTGGCAGGTAGAATCGGTGGGCGGACTCTTGCGACCATGGGCATGGACATAGTCACTTTATAAAAAATTCAATAGAAGCTATTCCCAGACTCTAACATTCATTAGGCAGGTGAGGTTAGGTTAGGTCAGAGATTTTATCACTGATTATTCCAGTTTACACTGTAAAATATGATTGTTATTATTATTATTATTATTATTATTATTTTGTCACATGAAACCGCATTGTGATGAGCGGTTAAAAAAGTTACATATGTTACATAGGGTTAAAAAAGTTATGTAAAGACGCATTTACAATTAAATTTACTAATACTTCATCAGTTGGAAATGGTCGTTTATATATTTATAGACTATTTAATATAGTTTATTATTCAGATAAGTCCCTTCTGTCGGAACTCTTTTAGTCGCTAAAGTCCATGGTCGCAAGAGTCCACCCTCACGAGTTTCTCACTACCTGACTGAGGAACCTTGTAAAAAGGGCGGGCTATTGTTTGTTAATGACCTACCAGGTAGAACCCCAAGAGTAAGTCTTAAAAGTTCGCCTTTTTGAGTTGGTCGCAAAATTCTGTGGTCGCAAGAGCTTAAAACAAAAAGAAAGTTAAAATCGTATCTCCCTTGAGAGCAGTCCAAATGGAGTTCCTTATCAACGTTTATCAAACTTTATAAACTAGGATTAGATTAAACTCAGTTTAAACGCTCAATTGTCATTTTCAATCCTAACCAAACACTTTGATTGATATTTAAATTAAATTTTAGGTATTCTGAGTAAAGTATAAATTTCTGTGCTACTTTTTTATTTGTCTATTGTCATTTAAACGACAGTTACCCACCATATCTGTTCGATTACACTAAAGTCACTTGAAGAGCATGAGAATGAGAATCCGGTTTATAGGTTTAAACCATGTTAACACTTTCCATATACATTTATTATAACAATATAATATAAAAAAGTATATCAGACTCAGTATAAACGGTCATTGTGTCTGCGGGACTGATGTTTCTTTTAATAACACAGATCTAGACTTGTTATTTACACTCATAGACAAGAGCTAGTCTAGTCTAGCTACACTCGTGTACCAAAAGTACATTGCTTCACTTTAGCACTCAAGCTCAATAAGTGTCTATACACACATGTGTATTATTTATACATGAGGCACGTATGCCATTTGTCCCGGTTACTTCTGACGAAAGTAGCTTGAAGGTTGGCTATATAATATCGCGAGGGGCGTAATAATAATTGTAATTGCATTCACTATTACACCACTATTGTAATCTGAGTGTGTTCTATTTGGCGAGCTATTTGATATGAATATTGACTTTCCATTATTTGCAATCATAATTAATGCTGCTATTGTATATGTCTAATTATTGTAGGTGCGTTATTGTGCATTTTGCCGACGGGCATACGTGAACAATTCCTATAAAATTTCTCTTTACACAATATAACTATAATATAATGTAACTATAACATAAATATAACCTATAACTATAACTACTCGTACTTATTTATGTCTCTTGGACTATCCCAAATTAAAGTATTTTAATGACCGTCAGTAGATTAAATTACGAAGTTTATGAAAGAACACCACTTACGAGAGTATGAACTATAAGATTCGAATTATATGTGTATGAATTGTATGTTCTGTAATCAAAAATAAAGAGGTTTTTATAATTCGAAAGCAGACAAGAGTTTCACTTGTGTTTTCCGTAATCGTTTTCTATGAGTACTCTATAAAGATATAATTTATCTTCACGATTTGAGGCCGAATATTGTTCCAAGTTATAATTAGGGAACATAAAGAAAGTTTCTACATTGGGAGGGATGAGCAGAAAAACATTACTAAATAACCAACCAGTAGTTAGCGGTTTATGTCTTTTCCTCAAGTATCATGTCCGGTATTCTCTGTTATTTTTACTTTTTCTCAATCTAACTCTTTCCTTTTCATTTCTCATTCTTCTCACTCTCACACACTCTTACTCGCTCACACTCTCTCTCCTTGTATTTCTCTTTATCTTACCAACGTAAAATTCCCTGTATTCACATATCTATTGAGAGACTTCCACTTGTTCGTGAGAACAAATCTCATAAAAAAACTAGACGTCGTCGCGTGGTGGGTGGAGTTTTATTATTGCTAAAATACGTGTGCTTCCTCATTGCTACGTCACAAATTATTATCAACTTGATGAAATGCCCCTTTCCCAGCTGACTCCAGCCGCTGTACTCCTCTCTTAGATCTCTCACACTGGTGTACTCTTTATCATAATAATCCCAGTCGTTAGCTGCTACAATCATTATCATCACATGTAAACTCATCACGTTTTTGACTTGTATCAAGTGTTGTCGGTCAGTTGCTAGACCTGCTTTTCGAAAAGCACAGCAAGTCGTTTTTCATCTTTTGAGATGATGTGCACTACTTTGCTGTTGCGTGTTGCGCACTGCTTATGTATGAAACGTTATTTACAGACCAATCAGGCCCGGCTGTTTATTATTATTCTTGGCTCTGCACTTCCTAGATCTATATTATATATATTATGTGCAGTATATCTATATTGCCGTACTATTCTTAATACTGCCCTCTTTGATTGCGAAAATCATGACCTACTCCCGATGAACGCAACATTCAAGTTGAACGGTTTACTTACTGAGCTGTGTTTACAGAATGAGATTGGGGTTTATAAAAATGTACATTTTTCAACCGAATTCGTTTTGGTCTATGCATAGTCGTTTGATTCATTAAAATTTCAATTCTCAATTTATTTCAAATCTTCTGTTTCCTACACATTCATTGCTATTTTGAGATGGTCTAGATATGGGAGCGAACTACATTTTGCATGGAAGTCCACTTTTAAGATGAAATTGATAACAAGTTGTATAATGTTAAACAAAATACTACACATTTTTTCAAAGTTTATTTAAAATAAAAACTTCACATTGTTGAGTGTAATACAATTGAATGTTTATCATAATTATATTAATAAAAATATATTAAGGTTTTTTGTCTGCTTCAGAGCTGTAAGTTTTTTTTACTTATTCTTTACAAGTCTTCTTATGTATTATTTTGCATTCAAATTCGAATTCCTTTATTGCCACAATTTTTTTTTAATACAAACAAAAATTGATACAACTAATTTGTTTGAGTAATTACAGAATAAAAATGTTTCCTTTAAAATATTTGGCACCAACCAGCAGAAGGATAAACCTTGTAAATATAACAATAACATCAACCTTATAAACCTTGCACTTATATTCAATTATACATTACGTCCAATATAGTCTATACATTATAAGCCAATAAGATACATTTTTCGTATACCTAAGACGTATGAATAGGCTATAGAAATTGAAAACATTTTTTAAATTTATTCACAGATTCCAATAAATTCCTTCAATATCCTTCAATTCGTTGACGATTAGTTATCAAGGGTCTCATTCTCGTCGCCTGAATCTTATGTCCACGAAATTTCATTGCTGCTCCTTTACTTTTATTTATAACTCGTCTTCTAATTTGTTGAAAAATATCTATAATTGATATAATTGATATCTATATCTTAATTGATGATTATTCAAGCTCCTTTAAACTGATCATGTTCTGCTAATTATTTAACGTGCTCTAGATGCGTGAAATACTTTCAAACGACAACAACTGATATTTTCTGTTGTGAGGTGTAGGTAAGATAAATCAGCATTACAAGACTTGTGAAGAATAAGTAAAAAATCTTACAGCTCTAAAGCAGACAAAAAACCTTTAGCTGAAAGAAAGCGTTTGGTTCTTCAAAAATCATTTATGCGCCTTAACAAGCAGCATGACACAGCCTGTCATAATTACCATCGTATTATACATCTTATTTGGCTTGCTTCAACCATCTCACACACTCTCTCTCTATTTATCCATTTATCTGTCCTTCTTCTTCTCGCCGCACACCTCTCGACCTCTTGGCGTTTATTTGTTATTGTCTTGGGCATAATATCTCCCCTCTCCCTTCTCTACTGCATGGCTCGAGAGCGAGAGCTCGTGTTGTATTAAAATAATAATTATAACGTAATTTATTATTCATATATTCTTCGGTTATAAACAATACGGCTCGCTTAATTAAACAATTGCATTAACATAATGAACCAGGCAAGATTTTCATATTTGAATTACTAATGCTGCGCCAGCTCCGTTCAACTATGCCTTTGTGACTGGGACTCGTCCTTTGACCCGAGAATTAATAAAGAAACTAATGTTAAATACAGTACAATGACGAAGGCGAAAAAATGAACGCAACAACTTCTTTTATAATTTGCTGCCTCAAAATTTCAGAATGGCCTGTAATTTGAAACAATTTTGTGAAGAGTTGTTATTTCGATTTAAAGGTCATATGGATTATGCAGATTGTTGGATGTGTGTTATTAGTGTTATTCTTCAACGACTGCTTTACGACGTGGAGATAGGACACATTGATGCACCATTTCATCGAATTTTTAAATCAATGAATTTATATTATGCTCTAGGTTCAACACAAATCCCTGACGGTTTGTATTGGTAAGGATGGCAATTTTTTTCGGAGGATGAAGCCCACATTGGTCTGATACCTGTGCGTGGGTAATGAATTGGATGATGGTGATTGATGAGTTGAACCTACACTTTTAGGTGGGTTCCGAATCACCGGGACAGCAGACTGTTCCTTTTTTGCTGGCCAATACAATCGGTCACCGTTACAAAGATGGCCCAGGAGCTACGTAGATTATCTCTGATTGAACAGATACCTGTTACGGCACTCGGTTATCACTTCCCTATTTAAGATTAATTTAAGAAAAAACTTTGACTGGCTGGTACTAAAGCCGTATGTAATAAAAAATAATATTATGTAAAAATATGGCTACTATAGTTTAAAAATGAGTAGTTTTAATGTGATTCACACATAAAGGTAGTGTTTGAATAGAAGAGTTTGTCAATTGTCAAATATATCCAAAAAATTCTTATGTGGAAAAATAAAATAAAAATTGATATTCTATTGCATGAAAATATGGTAGAAAAGTGTGAAATGCAACACAGTGAAAATTTGGGATGAATAGGTGAACGTTATTTAACTAGCATACAATAAATGTGAATACAACAGGCTATTGCCCGAAACTGCTTTTCACAAAATTTTAAAGTATGATCCAAATCTTAGGTTAGGTCGCTGTTCCACTTTAAATTTCACCTTGAAGCACAATAATCTTCGGTAGTATCGTTACTCAAGAACTAGGATAATTGATAGGATAGAGGATAGAGTGTTTTATCTAGAGTATTAGGATTGGCACTTTGTTATTTAGGCACCTTTTCTGTGGGGGAACGATGTCTTATTATTCCATTAAATTTTAAACATTATTCAACTGACACAATTTAGATTTGGAGACAGATTTATTTCAGATCTTTCATGAAATGAAGCTTTTTATTTTTGTTATATCATTAACAGTCAATCCTATTAAAAAAAGAAAGAGTGTTTCTCATTTAAAGAAGAAGCGACAAATGCTTTACGGTTTCAGACGTTGTTAGTGGAATGAACAGAACGATTTGTTAATAGTCGCATTTAAAACGGTTCCTGGGGGCTTATTACTGCACTGCAGCCCCTATCTGCATCGGGAAAGGTGAGAAAGGTAATGCTTCGATGGTGGTCACTGTCCGATCAGTGTGGTGGAAACGAGAGAGCGTGTGTGAGTGGAATGAGTTAACAAACTGTTCACTCACGTTGTGAAAACTCGCATGCAGAAAGCAAGTGGCTATAGGTGTGCAGTCACGGTAGTGAGTGAGCGCTTTAAACGTATACTGTTTTTAAACAAATACACACACACACACACGCACACACACAACTGTGAAATGAGTGAGAGAGGGTGCATGTAAATTGGTGTGTGATCACCAATGTAGTGGACTACTGAACGATGCATAATGATGGTGAATCGGGGGTTTGTCCGTGTAACCGAGAGCAGCTTTCGGACTTTAAACATGCCGCAAAAACACCACTAAATACGTTATGAGGCAAGGATTTTTCGGATTCCCCCTTCCTCAGTCCGTTGGCCGCAATTTCACCACACAGAAAACCGCAGCGTTATCGTCGCAACGTGTCGATAGACTCGCTATTTAAACATGTCGTTTGGGGGCTCCTGGTAACACCATAGATTGAACAGTGTGTAGTTACACACTGGACAAGGCATCCATGTGACGCAATGAAAGCGAACGATGTGATTTAGTAGGCGCTGGTGGATGTGCCAGGTCGGAATGGTATGACGGAGATCCGCTGCAAGTCGGTCGGTCATAATTGAACTAACACGTCATTTGGCAGAAGCGTCTGCTGATTATTTGGCAGGCGACGTTTTGTTGCCGTCCGACATTTATGACGAACAAGGAGATCTTGTCCATTTGGTCGCGGCCCAAACTCGCTTCGCTCGGCGCTCCCCTAACGACGGCGTCCGTCACCCAAGTTTTCGGATGACGATTGGTCCCTTCAGACCAATCAGACCGCCACGAGCTTTCGCGTGCGTGTGTGGTCCCCTAATAAGTGTGTGCAGGCGAGCATTCATCATTGCCCTGCATGCTAATTACCATTGCAAGTGCTGCGCGACTCGCTTCTACCATCCAGTTATGCAGATACAAAGGAAGACAATTCAATAATGCATGTGTTTCTGTTTCTGGACTCACTCACACTAATGCCACTATTAATGTAATGTGCTTCCAGTTTCTTTAAATGAGAAACAGAAACACTTCTTCCAGTGACTTTTAAATGAGAGAAACTGTAAAACCTGAACTGTACGTAGCCTTTTTCAATCTATTTTATTTGTTTTTTGTAAGCTTATTACAACACTAGGCTGACAACGATGTATTTTTTAATAACCAATAATAAATTGAATTGAATTGGAATTTATTTCATCGTCATTTTAAACTTACAAAATATATAACACATTTCCAGGATAGATAGTGAATTACAACTTTTTTTTTGTAAGCTTATTTCAACACTTTGCTGACAACTATGTATTTTTGAATGACCAATAATATATTGAATTAAATTTGTATTTATTTCATCGACATTTTAAATTGACAAATTACATAACACATTTCCAGAATAGATAGTTAATTACAAAATAAATAGTATTATAATCTTAAAAAACACTTTTGAATGGAAATTGACTCACGTTATGGCGTGACGGCCGTTTCGCTCTGTTGTCTAGAGCATCATCAGACAACCCACAGTACAGACTTTACTGTGGGTCGTCTGATGATGCTCTAGACAACAGAGCGAAACGGCCGTCACGCCATAACGTGAGTCATTTTCCATTCAAAAGTGTTTTTTAAGTTTATAATTCATATTAGTGGAAACAAGATGGATCTTCAACATCAAAATAAATAGATAAAAAATAAATTATCATAATAAAAAATATACCTACTATATAATATATCAATAAATTTGAAGCTATTCATTATTGCATTAATATGAGCCCTACTTGGTCTGTATTATGTCAAAGAGTCCAGTAATTTATGTCATTATTTTATTCATATATGATTTATTTTTATTCAAAGCTCAATATCGTACAGAACTCTAAATAATTATTTGTGGTCGATTTCGACTGTAGGTGACCTCACATTATGTTTTGGTTACAAGAGCGTGTTACGCAAACGAGGAGTGAGGTAGACACACGGAATAATACAATGATACAACTGAAAATAAAATTACACGATTGGAATAAAATTGAAAATAAAATGTCAGTCAAGAAAAACAATAAAATTAGCTAAAATATTTATGTAGTTGTGAGTACTGTACTGTGTAGCAAAAACATCTTATATTTTTGATTCATTTCTCTACTTTTTTCAAGAGTTATTATTGTTATAGGTTGGGACTTGGCTTTTCGTACACTGTATCAGCTCTTAAAATTCGGTATTATTTTGTGATTGAGCGTTACATTATTGTAAGGCCCATTATTGATTCAGCGTTGTATTATTGTGAAGTGATTCAGCGTTATATATTTATTTTACATTATAGTAAAAAAAAAACCTTGATACTTAAAACTTCAAAAATACGGTACTAACTATAGTACGGGATACTTGAGTTTAAGTTTTTATCAGTCTAATTATTTACTTGTGTTCAATAATAGACTATCTGATAATATTTTTTCTCAATTATTATTCGTGTTTTAACGAAGTGGAAGCTGCAATAGCTTTCCTTGAGCTTGTTGTTCATTCAATCAATCTACATATTATTTCATTTCATATTCATTCTGCTGTAGACTGTAGGCCTGTACTTTCCTATTTCACTTCTCTCAAAAGAAAGACGGAGTGGGCGGAATATTAAACAAAATCGGTTGGCAGTCGCATGTTGACGCATTAGAACGGGCAAATCATAATACGTGACTTGGAATGAGCATTAGCATTAGTAAAAAACTAAATTGAGCAAGGAGGCCATCATTTGTCATTTTCGCATTTTTATTATGTACTTATACTCATTGTGTTGATGGAGAACAAAGCTTTTTAATGTACAGCTCATATCCTGTCTATTGTTATACCGAGGAGCTTTGCTTCTATTTAGGTTGAAGGCTTGAAATTATTTTCAAAATATAATAGCAATTTTAAATTACTATCAGTTATTGAATTCATTTCAATTACAAATTAGAGGTTTCACGTCTGTTCAGTAACATTTTTAAATGTGTTGAAATAATTGAATGATATTTCGACCCGTATTAATGAACATACCTTGAGGCTTCCTTATCTCAAAACAGACTTAAAAATACGTTGATTTCTTGTTCCATAACGATCTGCGTTGTTAATATTAACTTTTTATGGTAAAGTCAACGACTTGTTATAAAAATACCTTCCTGTAGCTAGAGGATTTTAAGTTTCCCTTGAATTAAGGAAGTTTCAAGGCAGTCCTTGAAAACCTTTAGCAAGAGGAAGGGTTTGTCAAGTTTCCCTTAAGGTAGTTTTAATACAAGTTTAAATTCGGGCCTTAGGCAGCTTTTATACAACGTGTCAAACAACAGTTGTCGGGCGAGCGTTGGACAACACGGGAAAAAATTTCGTGTGTCTTTCCAGCGCCACGTAATGCACAAAATAACTATAAATATTAATACAATAAATATTGGCACGTAATTATTTGTTTTATTATAATATTGCAACTCATACCTGAGCACAGGATTCGCATTGCAAGTATTATAAATTCTTGATTTGTTTTATTTTCTCTCAAAATATGTCAATAATCCATTAAATTTTTAGCAGCCACTCAGCGTCGTAGTAGGAAGCCCAGCATTTCAAAATTATTACTAGTATCTCATCACATCACATTTATCCTGTTTACTTTATCAATACCTCAAATTTCTTAACTTTAGTTCAGCATTAGTTGAATGCGCATTTTGCACAAAGCTATTGCTCGATCTTGAGCACTTAAATGAAAGATATTCGTGACAAGCGAGCAATACTTTGAGTTATTTAAGCCATCTTACAATGTATACGATTTTCCATTGCATAAAGGAAAGCAAGAGGACGACCGAAAAAGTAATTTCTGAACGGTGAAAAGCGTAATAATTTCGCCTCAGATTGCATGCCGACTGTCGAGCTTCCTCCCGAGACCGAGTTCTCCCTCCTCTAATCGAAGAATAATTCTCACCTTGACCATTTCTCTGACAGTTGAATGATGACTTTCCTTCATAACGGATAACTCGGTCAGCTCTAAGCTTTAGAACCGACCTGAAATCGTCTTTGAACCGACACAGCACCTACCATTTCCAGACGGGTATCAATAAATAGCCCCCTACCCGCTCCCTATCACGATATACCATCCAACATTCACAGATGGCATTAGTGAAATCTGAAGAAAAGTTGCTATAGAATACTCTCCAAAGAATATAGAATATTACTATATACTCTATGGAGTGTAGAATATTACTATATAAAGTACAGTATCGACACTACAAAGTTGCCAAGGGAGTAGCTCAGTTGTTATTGATCTATTGAAATTGCTCCTTCCATTCCTGACTAGAGTTTGCATGTTTGCAGTATTACCACAGTTTTCCAAGTAATGGGTTGTAGAAGTATGTGATTCCTTGATGATAATTCTGATGCTATATAATGAGTATTTTGTGATAGTTCTTACTCCATGAAGCTTGTACAGAGGCTAGCATGTTTTGATTTTCATTATTGGAATAGGATAGCACCGACTGGAATCTTATGAAGGTGGTACTGAATAGGATGACTAGCAAAGTAACCTGAAATGAATTAAATGAATTGAAAATGAATTTCAGGAATGAATGATTATGAATTTTATGAAAATGAATTAAACATGTTAGGTCTAAGTATAAGCCTTCCTATCATGATTCACGTCATTTTTAATGAAAATTGAATTGAAAAAAACTGACAAATATCTTATAGAATGAGTTTCAGGAGTTTAATACCTTGATGATGTTCACTGAAATTTTTAAATCAAATAATTTTTTATTCAATATTCTTTATTACCTTCAAAAGTGCATAATTACACTAATAATGTGAAAACCGTTGGCATAATTAAAATATCCAGATTAATAAAACCGTAAGTAAATCGATTTTTTATGCTTTTACGATTTCATTTATTCAAGTAGGCTAGGTTTCTATTTAAACTGGTAGGATGTATACCTATAATATTTAAATAGGAATGAAATTCTTCATCAGATTCCCTCAGCAAGGTTTTAGAAAATGCTACATGATGAAACATTTTTTTTTACAAGTATCATTTTTCAATTATTACTTTTAAGTTAACAATAATATAAATTATCAATATTTATATCAAGTATAATTTACACTAATAATGTAATTTTTCAAGCAGTAAGCCATGTATGAATAGTGTAACCTATAATGCGGTATGTATGTGTATATTTAAATATTTTCACATGTAGCTTGCGACCTGACGACCATCATAGTTATGGTAGTGATTGTGAGGGGGGTAGGAGCAATCAACCAATCGGGTTATTGCATGTTCTTCGTAAATTATGCAACCAAATCATCCCAAACGGCGTTTCATCTGCCCTTTCAATCCACCCCCTCCACCCTTGTTCTGCCATCTGTGATCTAGGCCCCTCAATAACATCACTACAACACCCCCCCCCCCCAAAGAACCACAATCATTGTAAAGCTAAATCAGAATAGTCGATGTTGCAGCTCCCCTTTTCGTTTTAGGCCTACTCAAATAATTGAGAAAGGTGTAAACAAATTATTGGACTTCTTCTTGGAATAGAGCAATGATTTAAACAGTGTATAACAATTTAACAAGTATATTATCATGATTCCTTTTTATTCCTCTGTATTGCTGATAATGATGTAATGGTTCAAAACTAGATGCTGTTTCAACCACATTTTTATTTCAAATCCATCATTAGTCATGACTTATTTAATTATTCAATAACATATTTGCAAAAACACAGAAGATAAGAACAAAAATCCTCTTTGAATTTAATTCAATAAAATATTTTCAAAAACACAGAAGAAAACAACAAAAATTCTCATTAAAGGAGTTAAAACCACCAGAATGATTATAAAAAAGCGGAAATTAAACTTGATTCATTATTCTAATGAGTGAACAACATGAGTTTTCTACGAATTTTGTTTTAATTCGATTGTTGTGTCTATTTTGTTTTAATAATTATGTTAGAGCTTCTAGCTACTAGAGTCTCTATTAGCTAGATGCTTGTGTCAGGAAGTGAAACTTTGGCTAGAAGTGAACTTTGGCCTTATCCGCGTATCTTATTTTTTACATTTTTTCAGAAAATGTATAAAAAAGGAATATTTATGCTTGAAACTTTAAATAACCTTTAGCTTAAGAAAAATAATTGGATGTTTTTAAAAACTTACTTTACAACTCCAAAATTCTCTATTTTTACCTGGTCGATTCAGAATCTCCAACCAAATGCTTTCAACTTTTTTATAATTATTAGCAAACCGCAATTACCGTTACTTGGAATGCATACCGTTGTATTTTACTTATTTCCCTTACATACAGATACTCACACAAACAAATATATACAATGTTCCCCTCACTATTCCTCGTCTCTTCCTCGGTTATCGATTGGTGTGTGCGTGCGCGCGCGTACGTGTGAGGCGGCGGGCTAACGACATTAAAACATTAATTAAACATACGCACTCGCACGCGCATCACGCGGCCGGATGGCTCGACGTAAATCACGCTCGGTGTGCGCTAGCAACGTCGTCGTTTGTTCGTAACTTCTTCGTACGCGCACACACGCATATACACTCACTCACACACATGCCGACTCCACTACCGAACCCTGTGACACCCGCTTCCTCTTCGGTGGCGTTACCCCGCTCTCCCCACCGCGGATAGTGCCCCTACGAATTAGTTATGCCCATACTTGCTTTTGTCAAGTTTACAAGATTATACATTATTCGGCAGAGGCTGTACTGTGTGTTTGCAGAAGGGTTTTGGGTGAAGGGGTTGGTGGAACACAACTTCCCACTAGCTCACATAACCCCCCCCCCACTCCACCGCGGCACTCATTTCTAGATAGTGTTGACTCTACCAACACATGCACTATCTTCTCTTATCTATTCTCTCACTCACTTATCTCTATTGGACATCCTCCTCTAACCTTCTTACTATCATACTTGGATCTTCTATTTTCCTTATGGCAATGCAAATCTTAGAAATCCATTACTTAATTCATAACTGCATTTTCAACTCAAGTGTAAAAAACTGATTGATATTATATAAATATTATTGTACGATGATGATTGTAGTTGATGAATTGAGAAAAGGATTATGCCAGTGAATGGGAAGAAAATTGGAAATTCATGTGATTATAATGAATGAATTATTATGTTAGGTATCCTGTTTAATTTTTAGGTTTAATTTCTAAAATAATTATACAATTTCTAAATGTTGGAAAAACGATCAACTCATTTTATTACTTGATGAGCCCCATTGCCAGCTACCGTATGACTTTCTATTTTACATTGTCGATAAAAAATATTAAAACATTTTTGAGGATTGAAAAATTGAAAAAAAATCTAGCAACGAATTCAAACTCACTCAAATTATTCCAGAACTGCATTTCCATTTTATGTTAAAAAAATATACTGTTCATTTTTGTAATCAAATTGCGAAAATATTATCTAATACCCCTATATTTTAGAGATATATCCCTAGAAGTATAGGGATACTTCCTTGCTGGGTAGTTGCCAAAATAATTTTTGTCTGGAAAATAAAAATTGAATTGAATTGGAAGTATCCTTCTTTTCAATCAATCAATCAATCAATTTTTTTTTATTCAATAAAATACATCACGGGTCCCACTAAACCGGCAGGTAAACATTCAAACTGGAATGCCGTTTTTAAACATGAAATTCTCAAACTGATTATGATTCAGACTTCATAATTGATGCATCATATTTTTTTTCATTTTCGAGCTCTATGATTTGCAAAACTAAATTCCAGGAACATTTCCAATTTTGAAATGTACCTTTCTCGAAATGAATCCAAACTGCATAAGGATCAAGCCACAGTTGACTCAATCTCTAGGTGAGTTAACACGCACAGTCAATTGCAAACAACGAATGTCATTGTTCTCTGTTTGACTGGACAGTGAATTATTGAACATCTATTGCCGAAACTGGTTGGAATTGAATCCGACGGAGGACGGCAAACAATTAAGGCAATGGACAAGATAAACATGGAGGCGAGTAGGACTCTCAGCGGACCCTCTTGGAAGTAACATGCTGCCAGCAGACCGCAAATAACAATAATCGCAGTCAAATAGCAGCAATGTTCTGAGCACGGTGCAAGTTTACCTGTTTTCCAGTATACAACAGTGTAATGTGCAAAGATAGGTTGCAGTTGGCTGGCATCTAAATAGAGGATGAAGTGATCCGTGGCCGGGAGTGCATGTCCTAATAACAACAAGAGGGTTTTCAGAGTCAGCTGAGGGTTCGGGTATTGATTCTTCATGCGGTCGCTGGTTTAGGTTTTGACAGCGGAAGAGGCTGTTGAATAAAGCACGGGCTGTTTGCATGGTGGGGTCCACAAGACCCAGAAGCACCACAGTAGGCGTGAGCGGAGAAGGTCGGGTCTCAGGACGGTCGCGAACAAATCCATCGCAGAAATGTCGTTTGCCTGGTGGTTGATGGTAGGGGGAGAAGGACCGCGGCGGTCCCAAATGTGCGCTACCTCCGAAATCCGACCAGATTTGTCGCATCTATTCATCATCGCCGTTGTAGATCATGCTAAAGGTCTTAAACGCCGGACAGAGAGTCCGTTATTAATTGACGCCCTGCCCTGCTCTCCATTCTCTCCCACACGCACTGTCCCATCCAACCCTAATCGCGTGTTGTTGTTGTTGTTGGTAGCGAGCTTATACTGCACTAGCTGTATCTAGGAATATGTAACAGCGGTCCGTCCCCTTTCGCATCTAGTCCCATTATTCTATTACCCTTTTACCTGTGCACTGTTACAAGCAGGGCAGACCTCTTCCCCGCTATTCCCTTTTAGCTGACACTTAATCCGTTTCTCTCTTCGCTACCACCGCGCCGCAAAGACACCACCCGGGTCAGACCGTATGCACATTCATCCATCCATCAATCGGCTGGTCCGTCCATCCGTTCATCCGTCCGCCTTGCGCTAATCACATGGAAACGCCTCGCCTATCCACCAGGGCGCGAGCTTGGCCCAATAAGCCTCACTTCTCTTTCTACATAAGGCTCTTCCTCTTCAATCTCTCTCCCTCACACACTCTCTCTCTTTCTACCAACTTCTGTTGATATACAGTTGAATATTACAATCTATACTAAATCATTCGTTATAAGTGCTTGTCGAGCTTGGAACGCACTTCCAAATTCCATTAGGTGCATTTAGACTCGAGCAGGCTTCACCCCGTCATTGAAGAGGTATCTTTTGGAGAGAATGACTGCATCTTTTCGACAAGAGAGAAAATGCATGACAAACTTCATCTTTCGTTTTGTAATTAATATCCCATCTGTATTGTTCAGCAAATATAAAAAAAATACCATTATGCTCTATCACTTCAGAACTTTTCAATTTATATTTAAATTTTATTCTATTATTTCTAATAAGCCTCGCGGCTTAGTTTGTACAAAACCGAGTACAAATATTTGAATTTAAATTTATTTATATTTTCATATGAATAAAAATCACATTATTCTTCCTTTAATATATTTAAATTTTATTTTGTGTATTGTGAAATTAATTTTAATTTTGGATAAATCTAACATGAACTACTAGATAGTGAACTATTGGCTAGGCAAATGCAGAAAAAATAGTCGAGAATCTTGAATGTGTACTTCTACCTTAAATATTTACCGTGGGGGCCTTTTAAAAATTATTTTACAAAGCATTTAGTAGTTTGACGAGTTGTTGCCTACTCTTGATAGGTTATAGAGGTTTACAACTGCGGAGGTACTAAGTACAGAATTGATATGCTAAATTTTACATTGCCTTGATTTGGAATGGACAATAACATTTTTTATTTATATTTCTTTTTAGTTTGTACAGAAACTAGTAAAAATATTTGAATCTAAATTTATTTATATTTTCATATAGGCCTACAATACATAGTTTTTTAGTATGTTCCTTAAATAGTATATTCCTATATAGCGTGTCTCAGAACTTTGAGGATATTTTCAGATATTGTTAATTAAAAGAAACAAAAATAGTGCTATTGTATATTTAAAATTTAAGTATATAGCATTGTACAACTTTTCGCTGCTTACCATACATAAATGCTGCCTTTATAATACTGTCCTTGGTATTGTACAAATATACTTGGCGGGCCACTTAGCGCAGTTGATTGAGGCGTCGCAACTTCAACTTGCTGTCGTTTCAGCGGTCGTGGGTTCGAATCCTGCTCCTCCGTCTGACATCTATGTGTTATCATTCACCTCATTACCCACGCACAAGTCTTGGAATCATGTGGGCATCATCAGCAATAAAAAAATACTAAATTGTTCAATAGTTGACTATTGTACAACTAAATAGTATCGTACAACTCACTGCAGCTATGCCTTACTACATACAAGCACTGCCATTATAGAATAACTACTGTACTACCAAAGCATTGAACAAACTGAAGTAAATTACTTGGATATAAAAAATGTTTTCTTGAGCTTTTTCGTGACGGAAATGCACCAGACTGCTGCACTTTTAAAACTTTAAGTTAGCTTGCTCTAGTTGCATTGGGAGTCTCGAGGTGTCGAGGCAGGGTCGATTGTTTGACGTACCTTTTCCGAAGAATGGTACACTAGTTCACGCCATAAGTTGAAAGGCCCCTATAATACCCCTGTAATAGACGCCCGGTGCCCAGAAACATTCAACACTGCGACCACGGACAGCCTGTTACACAGACACTACAAACTATGTCAGTATATCTATATCGAAACTATATAGACTATCGCGTGCGCCACTATTTGTTCAAACCGTCCGAAGAGTTTAACAGTAACGGCCGTAAAAGAAAAGCATTTACTCAGGCGTCGGTAGTGCTTGATTTAGAAATAGAAAAAATCTGGATTACTTTACTAGAGGTTCTGTATGTATTGAGTTGGTATTGAAGACTGAGTGTAAAAAATGGGAAAATTGTGGAAATTTTGCAAAAGATTTAAAAATGGGAAAAAGGTTGAACAATTGTGACTGAAGAATAAGATGCGATTTATTTTTGAATGTAATATATAATCAGTTGGTATTGAAAACTGAGTGTAAGAAATGGGAAAATTGTGGAAGTTTTTTAGATGTGAAAAAGGTTGAACAATTGTGAGACCAATAAGATGTGATATTTGAATGTAATAAATAATCAACCTAAGAAATTGAATTTATTTATTCATTTAACTAACATACAATAAATGTGAATACAACAGGCTATTGCCCAATACTGTTTTTTACAAAATTTCAAATTAGAATCAAAATCTTAGGTTAGGTCTGTTCCACTAAAAATTTCACCATCAAGCACAATAATTTGAGGAATAATAAATCAGGCTGACAATCAGAATATTATTTTAACATCATAATAATTGAAGTGGAAAGTACTGTAATTTATACAGAGTTTGGTCACTATAATTTTAAATTAGAAATTGCCTTGGAGAAGTAAACTTGTTGATTACTATGCTGGCAATAGTTGAAGGAATGAAGAGAACAGTAATATTTGCATCTTGTCCTTCCAAGATCTTAATTACAATTAAACTTGACTTGTTTGATCATTTCTGGTAGTTATGATAATACGGGTGGTATCCTTTAAGACGACCTAACAGTTTGATCGACCTACTGGTATAACCAAATCTAACCTAACCTGGCTAGATGTGACTGATCCACCTCATTGTTTACTAGGTCGGTCAAAACGACAGTCGTACAAATGGTGTCCACCTATGATAATACAATACTTTTATAGGATACAATTATTTCTTCTGCAACAATATATTAAAAATTATTATAGATTCATGAAACATTGAGGAAATAGAGTAACCCCTTTTTTTGTTTCAATTATGGAGAGATTTCACAATATCAACATCAGTTCTACTAATTTTATTAAGAAAATAAGCTGTTTCTAAATATTTGCGTACATACTCGACGAGCACTGTTGTTATGTACTTGAAAACTGAGTGGTTTAAGATTTTAAATGAATTGGGGCCTGTATCAGTGGAAATATACCACAAATTTTTAGGTATGAGCCATTTAAATTTTTGAGATATCAAAATATAAATATGAGACAAGGGAAGAGACCAGTAATATTTGCATCTTGTTCTTCCAAGATCTTAATTAAATCACAATTGAAAAACTAATGTAGAAAAACTTACGTAGGCCAAACTGACATTTTATTTGAACAGAATTTATTAATTTCGAATTCCCTAAGTGCTATTAGTTCATACTGAAGACTTCTGCAATGGCGGATATTGACAACGGTATTGAATAGCTAATGGAAATCGATGAATGCTACTGTACAAAAATATCAGTCACCACCGGGAATCGGACCTCGGACCTCCCAATTGCCGGTCGGGCGCCTTAACCTATTTAACCCATAGCCTTAGACTATTTGTCAGTTTGTTTAATTGTCAGTCACTTCAAGCTAACTTGTGACATTTTATTTCATGAAAATTACCGGACCTGTAGTACAGGAAAAACTTCTGTATTTTATATTACATACTGACATTTTTCCTGCATTTAAATTTCATGAAATAGGGCATTATATAAGAACTATTGTTCTGCTCTAACGCTCTAACAAGAAAAAAAGTTTTTTTAGTTTATGAAACAGAATATTTCATAATAAGTTGTGGTTCCTCCAAGGACATCTAAAGAAAACCGAATGTAACTTACATTTTTTTCTACAGCTCGTTTCACGCTCTACTGACTGTTGATATGGGGGTTCAGAATTTTCATGCCGGTCACATATTGGAAATGTAATGGAATCTGGTGAGAATTATATTAAAATTGCTCGACCCTTATTTCCAATTCTCTGGGACGGTGGCGCTCACACATCTTCGTCGTGTACGCTTTGCTGAAAAGAAAGAACGAAAGAAGTCAAGGGAGGATTGGAAGTAGTGTGAAGAGGAGGATAAAAAAGAAGAAGATAGAGAGAGTAGAGTAGAAATAGAAAGTGACAGAGGAAATGTGAATGGGAAAGAAGGAGATGCTGAGTGAGAAAGGAGTTTGTGATCTATTGTTGGAAGAAACTCAATAAGCATATGATGAAAATTATGAAAATCTATCAATCCTACATGGTTATTCTAATATGATTTTTCTACTAAGCTATAACAAAATTAACTAAATTAACTGAATCCTTTTCCTTCAATGTTCTTACCATTTAATAAGAATTTGATCAATAATAAACGGTAGAATAACTGCATGGACAAAATACTGTAAATGCATCGTAGAATGAATAATTATTCTAATGTTTGGATAATTAGTATAAAATAAAACAACCGACAAACCAACATTAATTTGGATAACAACCTATTAAAAATGAATACTATATATTATACAGTATACAAAATCCAAAATCAAAATTAATCGTTTCGGTGATTTGTTTTTAATTTTATATATTTGTTTTTGCCAATAAATCAAATTATTTTCCTTAAAAAAATACAGATGATACAAAATATTCATTTTTACATAAATATGGAAATTACACTGCAAGTTCGGGGACCAGTGCGCAGTGTATGAGTGTTATTTTTTATTATTTAGAAAAATTGAATCTTTAGAAAAAATTAAGGAATTGAGACAAGTTTTAAGCACAGTACCGTGTTAAATATGATAAAAAAAATTGAAATTTTGGTATAAGCTTTAAATAAAAAGGCTGAAAAACCAGAGAAATACAGTATAACGCCGTGTATATACATTATAACTGCAATGTAAACGAAATCAAAATTTGGATAGTACTATAATGCAAATAACATTGAAAGTTGGAGAGTCTTCATTTCTTGTCACATACTATTTTCGCTGCTGTTGCTGTAAGGGTAGTAATTAGAATACAAATCATTCAATGCAATCTCTACGCCTTGTGAGATGTCGCAGGAAGTTAATAAATAGAAAAAAAACAATTAAGCAACCATATTTCTGGGAAGTTTACATTTTTATGCACATTTAAAAATTGATCACGCTTTGGTAAATCCACATACAAAATATTAAGATTCTCTCTACAATTTTCATTGATAAATCGGAAGTGTCAAGTTGAAACAACAAAATGTAGGATATTAAACTTTTATTGAATTACTGAACTCATTCATTCAACGACAAACTTGTAAGCCGGTAGCCATTTGCTTGGGGTAGCAATTACCCAAACTATCCTAGATATAAACAGCAGTAATATCCAATGAATAATCGCCAACATTATTGCTAGAATTTCATTGTAGTGCATTACATGCTTGGAGGTGGCTTGAAGTTGTATGTCCTTCCATTACAGTCGGATATATCTTTAGTCAATCTCAATGGCTACATTAGTATAGCGGGTAATACGAGATGTCTGGGGCTGTTAATATTGTCACCCTTATTGTAATATTATTTGGACAGCTATGAAATGTCTGGCCTACGTGTTGTTGGAGTCATGAGTGATGACGTCATAATAGTGACGTCATAATGTGATAGCTGTCTGATAGCAGTACTGCACTCTGATGATGCCAACCGCTTCCGATGCATCAGTCTACTGATGCCATCAGTGTCTGCCATGTCTGATCAACACGTTCCAATTATTTCAGCTATTAGTTGAATTCATTCAAGTCTAGGGCCTAGTTTCTAAACTGAGACACTAATTGCCAGAGATTGATTTCATAGAGAAATAAAGAAAGAAGTAATGTACGAGTGTCCAAGAAATACATTATAGCAAGAATTTCAGAAACTCCTAGAATCTGAAGACTTTTAGGATTTTTTAGCTTACAGTAATATATTTGCATTGATCTTTATTCAAGTTGAAAAATTACACTTATTCCATTGGATCGTAGATTCTATAATACATATTACTTTTGTAACAAGCGCTTAGCCTATATTGCGCTCAAGACAATAAGTTTTTATGTTTAAAAAAATGTTTTTAATAGTTCCGACTGGAACAGTCATGTTTTTTAAATTTTGGTTGGCAATATTAGAAATTAATAATGGAATAACTGCCTTTACTATTAATATTAATTGTTGCCTTTATATTAATATTATTATTTATTAATACAGAAATTAATGTAGTTGCCTATAGAAGGGTAGAATTGAGGGGCACCTGGCCCTCTCATTCACTAAACCCTCAAGTAATAAGTAATGAGGTTAAAGTAAATTGTTTTATTTACTATATTATTCATTGTATATATTTTATTCACATGTCATCATGAATTCTGGTTTTAATTTATTGTTTTCTGCTTCTTTTCAGGTGAGTTTTATTGTTCTTTCAACTTCTTGCTGGTTATAAAGAGATAGCATAATTGACTCCTGATATAATTATACAAATGCCTTGGATGATTCTCTTCAATTTAAGGTAATATTCAATATTTTCCTTTACTTTTATTCAAGTACTTCTTGAAAAAATCTTGGAAATATTCCATCATACTTGTAATAGCTGCAATGATCATTGACAATTTTTTATAGAATTAGTATAGACTTTTAAACCATTATGGCAGATATGTAGAGAGTCCCACTTCATTAGTTGTTGAGTAGGATGAGTCAAAATTATACTTGAATTCAACCTACTTATTGATTAATCTATTTTACAAATGTTTCCAAGCTTTTAAGTCTATTGAAACACCATAAACAAAAAAAAAAATAGAACTCTTTACAGTTGCATTTGTAGAACTAGAGAAAAAGAAAAAGGATAATTAAAAGGATCTATTATCTTGAAAAAGACAGACACTTCAAAGGACAACTGAACAATAAAACGTGAAAAAATTTGAAAGAAAAGTGGATATTGGAAGGTTAATCAGATGAAGAATCTAAGAGAATCTTGAAGAAAAGGATTTTTGTAACGGAATAGGATGAATAGGAAAGGGAAAGGAGAAGAAAAAAGAAGGAAATAGTTTTGAAAAAACGTGGGAAAGAAGTCTAGTGATGAATTGTGGTAGAAATAGAAACGACGATGACAAGCAAGTTAAGGGAATATGTAAGGACGATATGGAGGGCAAAGGTGTGAGGGTGGTAGGGTGGTGCAGTAATACAATAAAAATTAGGAAAATATAATATAAAAATAATAAGGAAAAATCTGAATACCGTCCAGGTCCAGTGTTGGATGGTGGATTGTAGTAAAGCTTGTGAGGTGCAATGGGGACTTCTTTACAAAGTCTATTGACAAGAGACATATTATATGTCACAAATTTTGTTATGTGTTTAAGTTTGAGATATAACAAGAGGGTGTGAGAGAGTGGCGGGTGAGAGGGTATGGGACTGTGAGAAGGAGCGAGGGAGCATGTGTGAGTAAATGTTGGAGTGAGGAAGACGGGGAATAAATCGCTGTTCAAAGCAAGATGTGAGGAGAATAGGAAGATAACGAGAGAACGACAAAAAATAATTTAACAATCGTATCCAAAAAAAGACGCAGGTGCGCCGGAAACAGAATAAAATATAATAACAATGTCTGCCCTGCAATACAGTACCATGGCTATAGAGAGAGACCCCTTCGGCTCGCCGTAATAACAATAATATGCAGCTATCTTATGGCTGAACGTACTTTCTCTTTTTATCTCGGTCTCCATCTCAGTTCCCCTTCTTTCTCCAACGAATCATCATCTCTATAATTTCGGTAGAGAATGTTTCTCGTACAGTATATATTATTAATATTATATAGCGTGCAGTGGGAGCGCGTGCGCGTGTGGGCGCATATATGTGTGTACTTGTATGGTAAATCAACAAAAAAGAGTGAGCGGACGTCCATATATACGAATGTCGACAACGAATCTATTGTTAATTCATAGAGAAAGAAATAGTATGTGTGTGAGTTGGAGAAAGAGGGGTGTTGAGTGAGGGAGGAAAAGAATGAGTGTGATAGGTTTGAAGTGGTAGAGAGGGAGATAGTAAATGAGAGGAAGTGAAAGGATGGTATGGCGACAGAATAAGAAGAGATACAAATATAAGCGAGGAAGATAATAAAGGATGGATATTTGGTAGTTGTCTTGTATGAGAAAGACAATGAGAGAAAGAGCGCATGAGTGAGTGGTTATTATGGCGAGGTGTAATAACTATGAAGGTCCGAGTTTGGACCTCAATATAAATAAATACCACATAGTTGCCAGACAAAAGAAAACTTATTATTGTAGCTCGACTTCTTATTACTGTTATTTTATTCTTGAAAGAAGACGAATAAAATGATAATATTTTTTTACCGAAACTATAACTATGTGCTGACGTACGCACGCGTGCTCACCTGCACTCCCTCGGGTTAGTTGCATTAGACAAAGGCCGCTCACCACACCACACACACTCTACTACAGGAAAAATAACATGTATGTAAATAAGAATGGTACAGGCCTGAGGTCAGACTGGGGAATATGAAGCGATAAATATGGAATTATGGTTATTAGTTGAGGATAGAAGTTGATACTCTTTCGGGCAGTGTAGTTTTCTTCTCATTTTGAACTCACTCGTTGGTTGGTTTTGTTTTCACATTCGTATGTAGCTTAAACCATGTACAGGGAATACTTGGGGCCAAAAACACTAGATAAAACAAACCAAGGAAGGGGAGTAGAACAAGGGGTACAAAGGGTACACATTATAATATACCGATCGTACCAACTACGCTCCTATATTTGACTTGATAATATATTCAAATGGGCCACAACGCTGGAGGAAACCTATACGTCGATATCTTTATTATGCGCGCTGTTTTATTTTGTAAGGTGATGCAATCGGTCATTTATCTATTCATGTGTTCTGTATAATATACACTACAATACTTGGATGTTTTTAAAATATTACCGGTAGTACCACACATTTGTGGGTGGCTGGTGTAGACTGGAGGTCTGTGATTGTAATATTTTGGAGGTATATTTAGTTTGGCTGTAATTGAGTGAGTAGAGTATTCCCGCTAACAAATTTTGTAAGTCCCCATTACATTATTTTTTATGATTTATCAATAATACTCTTACTCACCCATGCGGCTATTTGTGTATTTTTGGGACTATTTTACTACACCTAAATAGTAGTAACGTACATACAGATATATCCCCTCATAATCCCCTATGAAATCCCCCCCCCCCAAAAAAAAAAGTATCTGGATAACTTATGGGAGGTGGAATGTCATTTTCAGTTGGCATTCCTCGAAGAAATTCTAGTTTCACCATTCTGTCTCATTTCCAAATGTATTTCAGTACTGTGTGTATTACGATTACGTTTAAAATTTGTCCTTAACATTATGATTAGCCTATCATATTAATTAAAATGTCAACAGTAATAAAAATTAACACTAAATATTATGATTACAGAGAATTTCATAAAACCGTTTCAAGTTGACCAATGTTTTAATTGAATGCAATCAACACTCATTAATTATAACCCAAAATTTATTATTGAAAAATCATAATTCATATGAATTCTTGGATTTCTTGTACCATAACGATCTGCATTGTTAATATTAACTTTTTATGGTAAATTGACTGCAAGTCGAATTTATCATATAAAGTTAATATTCATATGAAACTTGAAAATTATGAATGAACATCAATGACCAAGAATAAATGTTGAAAAATATTGATGTACATTACAAACGTTTCTTACTATTATTCTTATTGACAATATAATGATAATAATAATAAATTATTGCTGCCTAGTTAAGATATTTTAAAACTTTTGTTCTTCCAATCATTCAAATTTTGATAGCTCTATGGCCGTTTCAAACTTATTTCTTGCTAGGGAACTTGACTTTCTGTGATGGAGAACTTGACTATTCTATCCACATATTTTTTCCACTTAGATGCAGACTTGGCATGGAATACAGAGCTGGAAGCAAATACAACCAATGTAGTCATTGGTTGTTCTCCACCTCACCCCTCCCTCTTCCTCACAATTTAGTAGTGCGTGCATTTGTCGATAGGCGTAACTGGTGCACAAGGGAGGAAGGTGCGTGTAAAGATTTGAACAGCAAAACTGTGACTGTAGCTGCGTCTCGGAGATGCCGACAGATCAAATAATATCGAAGGCAAACGTTTGCAATATTCGCCTGGCTCTGTGTCTAGTAGTTGTGTCGTGAATGTGTGCTGACGAACTGAGGATGCCTGATGACATCAAGCATGGCATGGTTGTCGTAGGGTGTATGTGTCAACAAGGATAGGAAGCCGCCTCGGTTCGGAACGGAGCCCCTATCTTGGAGCCAGACGCTCTATCAATACACAGCTTATCCTGGTAGAAAGGGAACGGTACATCTCTTACAGGTCGCCAAGGGATCTGAGCAAAGGATTCGATCCTTGGTCCTGAGTCCTCGGGCTGTCCGCCCTCTGATTAATGAAGGCGCTTGTTTATTGCCGATATTAACCGTCTATCAATGTCCATCTGGGCTGGCAAACCCACCGCTAGCTTGGTTATTGATGGCTTTGCTATGCTGCAATCCAATGATGCACAGGCCTTCACCCGCTCGCTTGTCCTCTACAAATGTTGAACAAACCCATTCACGTTATACATTTGGACAAGGGTTGCTTGCTCCTTGCCCCTTGTTCATTCATAGTCAAGCTGGGATTTCAACTAATGTGCTTGCGCTACTGCTTCATAGTTGGCTCATCTCATTCTGTTTACACTATTCCGTACAACAATAACACAAAATCAATTAATTTCCTAAAAAGAAACTACAAAATATTCATTTTTACATGAATATGGAATTAACTTTTCATGTGAAATTTAACGACTTGCAGTCAAATATTTGTTAAGAATAAGTATAATAACTCACTTAATCTGGCCGAGCGCTTTCGAATCTATGAGATCCATCTTCAGAGGCGTGGGTTCCTAGATCATCATGTCAGTTTTTTGGTTAGAAGTGTTGTGGTTTTTGTAAAATGTGATCAAAAAGTTTGTGAGATTAAAAATTTAGTTGTTCATTGAGAATGTTTTGTTTATTGTGGGTGGTGTGTTTGTATATTTCAAATTGTTCCAAGGTGTTGAGTTCGTGTCCTTTAGATTTTATATGTAGAATGTGTAGGTTGGTACTGATGTCAGTAAAAGTGTGTCCAGTTTGAATGATATGGTCGGCAAAATTCGATTCAGCTTTTGATGTCAGGGCTTGAAAATGTTCCTTGTAACGTTGTTTGAATGTGCAATGTCGTTTGTCCTATTCGTTTGTCCTATGTCGTTTGTCCTATGTAGAATTTGTTACAATCAGAGCAGTTCAGTTTGTAGATCCCTGGGAGATCGTATTTGTTTGTGTTCAGTGTGGTTTTGAGTGTAAGTGCATTTTTTATTTTGTTTTTTGTTCTGAATGAGATGGTGTGGCCGGCTTTTTTGAAGATTTTTGCTAGTCTGTTTGATTGTGGATTAATGTATGTCATTGTGATGTATTTTTTGTCAGTGGTGTTGGTGTTTTGTTTTTTGTTTCTTATTTTATGATTGAGTTTGTCAATTAGGTCGTGTTTGTAGCCGTTTTCTTGTGCTAGGTATTTTATTGTATTTAGTTCAGTGTGGTAATTGTGGGTGGATAGCGGTGTGTTGTTGAGTCTGTGTAGCGTTGACCTGAATGCTGAGTGTTTGTGTTGTGTTTTTTAACACACCACACACAATAAACAAAACATTCTCAATGAACAACTAAATTTTAAATCTCACAAACTTTTTGATCACATTTTACAAAAACCACAACACTTCTAACCAAAAAACTGACATGATGATCTAGGAACCCACGCCTCTGAAGATGGATCTCATAGATTTGAAAGCGCTCGGCCAGATTAAGTGAGTTATTATACTTATTCTTAACAAATATTTGACTGCAAGTCGTTAAATTTCACATGAAAAGTTAATATTAACAACGCAGTTCGTCATGGAACAAGAAATCCAGGAATGAATATGGAAATTACACTACAAGGTTGGTGGACCAGTGCGCAGTGTAAGAGTGTTGTTTTTTTATCATTATTTAGTCTCAAGTGCATTATAGGAGTAGGCTTGAAAGGTGTTAAAAAAATAATAAGCTTTTTAACTAAAATATCAAATTAAAAAGGCTTTACATTTCACACCAGACGAGCCAGCCCTACTTCCTTATTTAATGTTAAGTTATTTTATATTGAAATGTATATCTATATTTTGTTTTATTGTATTGTGTGTTATGCGAATAAAATTGAATTGAATTGATAAAAAAATTAATTTAATAAGTTGGTTTCTGTCTGGCTTTTATTGGTGGGGATACCCCTATGGGGAGTCCCACCTCGCCGTATGAGCCATGTTCTGGGGAAAATGGTGGACCTACTATTTTAGGTTTGTTCCGAACCACCGGGTAAGTGATAATAAAGCTTATAACATCAAGTCATTGAAGAACGGTCACCCATCCAAGCGCAGTCTTGAGCACTCGTGACTGAACATTACGATCGCAAAGTGACCAATCACCACCCATGGTGATGTCAGCTCTTGATAATTTAATATTCCTAATAAAATAAATTTATGTAAATTCAATTGAATGTTTTTCCATTTCTAAATAAGTTTAGAGATCACAACGTCATGATTTTCTATTGGTTTGATTGCTATTAAATTCAATCTTGAGACTAATAATTATGATACTTGATTCAAAAAACTCCTCTCAGATACAATTTTTCTAGTATTATAGTTTTATAATTATTATTATAATTTTTCTAGATTTAGTTTTTCTCAGATACAATTAACTATTCAACCATTATTCAAGAATGATTACTATCATATTGATTTTCGTCCTCCAATGTTTATAATTCAAACTGGAATTAATTAAGGTAAAAGAAAACGACTATTGAAATTGTATGATATTGATGTATTTTAATTAAGGTAATAGTTTATTTGTTCTTTGTAATAATATTTCCCGCGATGTTTCAATAATTACAAGTGGAGGATAGAGTGCAATATTTCAAAGTTCATTATCATTGATTGATGAGTTTTTTTCAAGAGGTAGAGTTGAACTAGACAGAAAAATGCTGTACTAAGCTGTACAAAAATCTCAAGGCAGTATTTCCTTTTTTAGTTCAAAAGAACATATTTTTAGTTTTTCAAAACCATCTGATTTGCAATAATCAATCTCGTATTATGTATATCTATTAAAGAGAAACTGAATTCCTCATTGGAATATGGGAGATATTTTCATTTTTGATTTCAAATTCAAAGAGAAACTTGAGATTGACGTTGGAAAGAGTTGACTGATGAGTCATTACACTTTGTACACTCATAGTGTGAGTTGGTGGGGTGGTATGAAGGGGGGGGGGGGCGTGGCTAAAACAATAGAAATAGGCCGACTCACTTCCCGGAAGCGGGTCGTTGATATTACAAGCCAAGTAAATTATTATTCGCGTTTAAACTTTGAAAAAGACTGGGACGCTAGAGTAATTTATTATTCTTAAAACCCGCATTGCCTAGGCTGGTAGTAGGCTATGTTACTCACCAAACAACACACATTGGGGTCAGCTCGTTTATCACTTCTTATAATAATATACTTCAACTCACTAGTAGAAAACTTTGAAGGAATTACTGGAGAACTGTGGCAACGTGATCAACTTATTTTTAATTTTAGGGAGGACTTTAATCGTGTACACTGATATTATCTATAATTTTCACTTGTTTGGCCTTATTTGTTTAAAATTCAACGATACCCTGTATTTTTATGAGCCTCTGCGAAATATTTCAAATAATACTTGATGATAATAATAATAATAATTATTATTATAGTGTACATGTATTTTAGACAGAAATTTGTTGAATACATTTTCCCTTTTAATTTATTGTAGTTATTTACAATTTTTCTTCTATGTATGCAAGCAAATGGCAGAAACAGACTTTCGATTTTTCATTACCGTTTTTTAGTGTTTCAAATTTCTTCCCTACAAGAAGGGGTATTTTAGAAAGGATACAACCCATTTGGAAGTGGCTCAATGACATACTCCACGTACTCACATGCAAATAATTCAAATTCTCATTAATTGTTATTGTAATTATTATAGTTATTGAAATATCAAATTCTTTCTATTTAATAATGTATCAATGTTACTAGGATATTATGAAAACCCAGCTTTCAACTTAGTATTGGATGTTATACTTGATTCTCTGTCACTTGAAAATAGATTTTCACTAATATAAATTCAACACTTTTTCAATAATTTTCCTGAAACTCACAAACACTCATAACATTTTATGGCAACTGTAAGTTTTACTTTCTTATAAAACAGGCTCTCAATTATTTATACCTTATTTATTTACTTATTTATCTATTTATAAAGACAAATTAACAATAAATGCATAGATGGAACAGACCAGAGTCCAAAACTGCTCTCTTTACAAATTTTGATTGAGCTATTTCATCCAAAACTTAGGTTAGTCCACACTAAAAATTTAGATTCGCTAAAAAAAACTTTGAAAAAAAGACTTGTTTCTTTACACTTGAAGACTTCTAATTTTAAAAGTTCACTCGAAAAAAACACTAAAACAAATTGAAAAGAATTCAAAATATAAAATTTTGATTGAAACTTTCGAGCCCAAAAAATACTAAACTTGCTGCTATGGAAACAACAAACAACATTATGAGCAAGATTACTTGGTAGAACTTGGGAAATTATTTAGAGTCTATTTCTCTATAAATAAATGAAGTAAAAATTAATGAAAATTGAAAAACTTCTATCAATGTCAAACATACATAATAGATATATTTCATAGACGTTTTCGGCCAGCATGATACTACTGATCCAAATAAAAAAGAATAAAGAGTGTAGGTTGCATAGAGACAATCGATATTTTATTATAGTTGTTTGAGTGGAAGCCATGCAGACGCCATAGTATAGCCCGCATTTTTAAAACCAAGCCAGACAGACGGACAGATGTGACACATTATGTACACAAACCTAAGTACGTGGGCCACATCTATATATTTTTCCAAGTCTTTATATATATGTATTTATAGTTTTTTTTCGAGTGTAAAGAACGTTGTTAATAATAATCGGGGTTTGGGGAGTGGGCCGGGCTGGCATTAATGAAATATAAAGAAATCGGATGGAATTGAATGGTGGTTGATGATAGGAGTGCTGTATAGTGTAGTTGGGCCTCGAAAGGCACATTTGTTTTTGTTTGTAGTGCGTGTGGCGTGGGGTCCAGGGCCCTCGCCTGGTTGCCTATACTAAAGCATTGGCCATCTGTCAGTCTGGCACTTTAGCTGGAGGCTCACGACTCACTCACACTCAGAGTTTTTGTCACTCCTTCAGTCAGTTTTTTAAATTTTTAAGCTCAGAGTCATTTATTTCATGTCTTATTTCTTGGTTTCAAGGGGAGTTGAGGGTTATTTATTCATAAATATCTCTTTCTTGCGTTCAAACAAAGACTTGGTTCATGGTGAGGTTGAAAAATTGTTGAGGAAAGGTTTGTCCAGTTGCACGTACGCGTAAACATGCTAACCTGCAGCTCCCTACTCGTAAGAAAGAAAAGAAGAGAAAGAAAGAGAAACAATATATTATCGGAAAGACATAACTTAATATTTTTTCCTCATTCGTCGCAGTAACAAGAAATATATAGCAGAAAATTTAAACCAAGAAGGAAAACTGTTAACCATATGGATCTGTTATTGCGCCTGAATAATGTGGTTATAGAAAATGGACTTATCTAATCTATTGATAAATTATTAATAATTGATTCTTGTTCTATCTCAACGTTTCAATACGTTTATTTAAGTATTTATTTTACTTTAAGAACATGAATTACTTGGCTTTCAGTGTTGTTTTATAATATCGTGTAGTAAAGAACTTCAATCATATTCGAAACTAATTAAAAATTACAATAAGAAAGCCAATAATAATTTTAACTTATTTGTAGAATTTCTGTTGATGTTGTGGAACTCCATAATAAAAGAATAAAACACTGTTAGATGTTGTCAATTCCACTTCTTTATTATTACAGCACTGGACCGCGGTTTCGTGGCTTCACCAGTCACATTTTCAACAGTAGGCCTACTAATACATTGTTTATAAAATAATGTTGACTAATCTTCAAAAGTCGATAGTCACTCAAATCGATATTTATGGTATCGATTATAGCATCATTATCAAATATAAATAAAGGTATAATTAAAGTTACTGATCTTAAATTAAGTCTACGGTACATATAATGGGAATTGTTCTTATATTGGGAATTGTTTTCATTCAAGTTAAGAACAATTCCCATTATATGTAGACTTAATTTAAGATCAGTAACTTTAATTATACTAACTTTTCAAGTGAATTAAACGACTTGCAGTCAAATTTTATTAAAAATAAGTAGTATTTCACTTACTTTTGAAGGCCAAACGTTTTCGAGTTGTTGAAACCCATCTTCAAAGTCGTTTAATTCACTTGAAAAGTTAATATTAACAACGCAGTTCGTCATGGAACAAGAAATCCAGGAATTTAATTATACCTATATTTCCATTTGATATTGATGCTATAATCGATACCATAAATATCGATTTGAGTGACTATCGACTTTTGAAGATTAGTCAACATTATTTTATAAACCATGTATTAGTACTGTTGAAAATGTGACTGGTGAAGCCACGAAACCGCGGTCCAGTGCTGTAATAATAAAGAAGTGGAATTGACAGCATATAACTGTGTTTTATTCTTTTAATAATAAATTTAACAAGGAAAAACAATAAAGAAATAAGAATACCGTACTTAAAAAACATGGAGAGACATCTTAAAATGTATACTATAAGAAACCTTGTATTCTTCAGCTGCCGGAAACAGAGAAGAATATTAAAAAACTGGAATTATCGCAAGATTAAAACTAAAAAAAGTGGAAGGAAGAGTAGGTAGAATAAAGATGGTGGGAGGAGTTGAGAAAAAGAATGAGCAGGAGATTAAGAGTAGGCAGATAAATAAAAATATGACGAAGATGATGATGATGACGATGATTTTAATATCAATAATAATAATTTTGTCGTGTCCTGAAGGAGTCTGAAGGAGTTTGGTAACCGTTGCGACCGCAGCAATAATAATTTGTTGTACAATTAATAATTTTATTCGTTGTGCGCGGGCATTGAATTCGGCCTCTGCCAAGGCCAAACCTTGAAACGAACACATCATTTATAATAATAAAATTAGTTTCATCTCTGTCTTTTATATCACTCTTTCTCTCCTGTTTCTTTCCTAATAATACCTTTATTTTGTACTTGGCAAGGTCACCTCGTGTCGCTTGTTGTATTATTATTAATATTATTATTTTCATTAGCCGCTCAAATTATCATTAACCGTCACGGAGTGTAATGCAACTTGCAATTATTCCTCTCTCTCTCTCTCTCTCAGTGATTCTCTGTTTTTCTCTTTCTCTATTATTCTCTCATTTTCTCACTTCATCTTTTTGTGATAACAAGAAGCGAAATAATAATAGAGGAAAATTCATTCAGAAGAAATAATTTTGTGAGCTCCATAGTCAAATGTATAAAGAAATTAACGAATACTGTAATTATTATCAAGGAAAAATTTCAATTAACCACACGGAATTTCCCATTATAAATTGAAGACGATGGCGGCCATTGAAAATAATTTATGTTTGTACATAATCGAATGAAAAACGTGGATTATATAAATGAGATCCGGTTAAGTGTTATTAAACTTCCACGTATTATAAAATATTGTAGATTAAATTAAAACTAGTTTAGTCTTAGAAATTTAGTGTAGTGTAGTCTCAGATTCTCTTTTAATTTTGAATTAACACAACTATCACTGACACTTAAAGAAAGCTTCCCCTTCCCCTTCATCTTCTTAAAATTATGATATAAAATACTCCAGCGAATTGAATAAGTATATAAAACGCTGTAGCCAACTGGATAAGAACAACCAAATTGACTGTGTACAGAAAATTTCAAATATACCTAATTATACTTTTTCAAAAGCAGGATAAATTTATTCAAGATGCTCCAAGGTCAATACAGTAACAGGCTGTGAGAGTAAAAGAAAGAAAAATTTGATTGTTTTAGATACAACCCATCAAATTATATTTATGGTTTAGATTTAAATAATTCAGCTTGAATAATTTGAAATTGGATACAAATGGGCTTTGTATCAAGATACACGTATCAAGTTATAGTATGGAACAAATATTTTCATTTCTTATTTTGAGCGAGATCATCTTTTACATTGTATATTATTTAAAGTCGTCATTTCAGTCCTATCAATTATTAGTTCAGCATCCCCTTTTGTAACATTTATTTATCTATATAGACAAAGTTACAGTGAATGCAAAGATGCAACAGACAAAAGTTCAAAACTGCTATCTTCTCAAATTTTGACCGTGCTATATTGTTCAAAACATTGAAGTTAGTTCACACTAAACATTTTATAATATTATCATAGTCTCATTTATAATATACTGCAGCATTCCCTAAATATTCTCAACAAAAACACCTTCCTTCACGCTATTTTAACTAATTATCAATTATTTAATTTATTTTTAAATTGTTAATTATCATTTACTCAATTTATTATTAAGATTCTCAACAGAACCTAGTATTTCAATTATTAGTCCCACTTTTTCTGCCGCATTCCCTAAAATTCTCAACACAAGTATCTTCCTTCACGATATTTTAATTAATTATTTAGTAAATTATTAATTCCAATTCAATTTTTTCAATTTATTTAACACACTAAAAACAAACACAAAATATAGAAAACAAAGCAAAAATAAAAATAACAGACAATTACAAATAGGTGGCTCCATTGTGGGGTGTGCAGGAAAACGAAACTTATCCAACTATGGCAATGCCATGTATTAGGATAAGTAAAATAGGAGATGAAAAAGGAAGGGGAGTTTGAAAAAAAAGAAATGATTCATTTATCAATTATTTAATTTTTTACAGTTGTCTACTATCATTCACTCAATTTATTATATTTTGTAGTATTTTTTAAGATTCTCAACAGAACCCTACTCCCCTGCATTTCAATTATTAGAGTGCCATTTATTCTGCAGCATTCCCTACAATTCTCAACAGAAGCACCCTCGTCCCAGCACAAATCAAATCGGAAATCGGCCATTGGTGTTTATTATCTAGGTGGGACAGGACCTTGGTCAAACACTGATGTGAGCGTCGAACGTCAGATCGTGTGGAGAAGAACATACACCACCGAATATTACCAGAAATCCCAGCGGGCCCAACCGAATTGCGGCTCTAATTTCGAAATAGCTGATTATTTATGCAAATCATTATGTCGGCGAAATGGCGGCCATACGCGTAAGAGCGCGCACGAGCTAGTTGGGAAAACTGTCTAGGATTGGTTGGGTGGTCGGTGGTGACCACTGAATGAGAACTGTAAGAGCGAAACCAACAACACATCGCTGTATAATTTTCACCACAATACATGCATTCACTCACACACTTACATGTCCAACTTGCTCGTATCAGTACAGTTGGATAATTACAGTAATTAGTTAGAAATTGACAATTAATATTTACAATAATTAGTACCGCGTGTGACGGACGGCGGGCTGCATCAGACGTGTTTCGTGGCTAATCCCTCCTGGCGAGTTTTCCTACCTCTGCTCTGCCTCAGCCTCAAAATCCCAATTCACTGCTGTGATCACATAGGCCTACACACAACAGTCCACTCCTAGAAAACCGCCAAGATTGGGAACTAGTGTGAGAAATTTCTCAAATCGACGTGCATTGCAATATTATGCAATAGGAGGAAAAGACGATGCAAAATGTCTGGATAACCGGAACTTTGCGACCCAATTTGCACAATGCTCATTGAATAGGATTGGTCAAGGTTTGTGTGTTAGTTAATATGCACTCTGGAGCAACAGGATTGTATAAGCTGTGGGAAAAGCGTTAACTAACGCGATGCAGCTAATGAAAATTTTTTGATGCAATTATTGCAATGTTTAATTATGTGCAGTTCTTGTCGATGCAATATCCAGTCCCAATTTTATATTAGTCTTCAAAAACGGTAACTGTTCCAAGAGTTTTATATTTTTCTTCTAAATATACAAAGATAACACTGGGGTAGTAAGAAAATGTATATAAATATGCCTGTTGTTTCAAGACCCACCTGAAACTGCAGGTCTATCAGTTACATCATTATCATCCACTCATACCCAAGCACAAGCCTCAAGACTCATCATTAGCAAGGAAAAGGTTTTTTGAGTCATCGGATATAGCCAGCTGTAAATGAAATATCGCTGTAGTGATATATATTAGGTTTAGATGAATTAGTTGTAAACAGGAAGTAATTGTATTGTTTAACTGTGTTGAATACAAGAATCTGATTTAGTTTAATACAAGAGTGAATTGTATCTCTAGTCAATGTATGTAATACTTTGTGACCAAATTATTATTGTAAAAACATGTGACTGATATGTGCATTGCGACCTCCTCAATATTGACAAAGCCTATTGTATAATGACACTGTACTTAATGGCCAATAAATATTCTTGATTCTTGAAATGAGCTGCCATCAAGCACCTAACTCAGAGTGGCACCACTTCATTTATATTTTAAAATATAAATATTTATATTTAGCTTTACACTCCATATCATTAGTAGATCAGTTAATTATTGGTTAGCACTACTCAAATTCTGCAACTACAGCATCAATTTATACTATTTTAGAATTTAAATCTTATCTCGTAGAATTCTCATCACAATTATTTCAAATCTGTATGCCATTTCTTGACGTACAAAAACACAAATATTTAAATTCATATTATGTAGCAATTAATATTTAAAACAATCATATTCAGGACTCGCTTATCAGTTACCTGACCTCACCAAAACTGAGCTTTTATGGGTTGGGAGGCTGCATTACCAAATTATAAAAGTTATTTTTAAATCTCAGAGTTACATTTATTGTACTATTTCGAAAGAGAAGATCTAATTTTGAACTAGAAGTTGAGGCGCAAGTAATATTCCATTTTAATCTCTTGTGGAGATATTAGTATTCATCAGTAATTTGGCATGCTTTATTTTTTCTGGACTAAATTGCAATAATTGTGATGAAAATTATGATATAAAATTTAATTATTGGTGAAATATTGGTATTCATCACTAATGTAGCACGCTTTAGTTTTTCTAGACTAAATTGCAATAATTGTGATGAAAATTATGATATAAAATTTAATCTTCCAAGATAATAGAAATTAATGCTATAGTTGCAGCGCATTAGTAGTGTTTCAAAAATTTTATTAATTTATGTGCTGTGGTAAGATGTAGGAATTTAGCCCACTAGTACTTATTTAATCAGTTTATAATTTTGGAGATTCTTATGGTGCTTGCTCACTGCTCAGTGGATCATTTAATTATTTTCACAATCACAAAATCAATCATACAGCATGGTGATTAATTGTTTACGACAAATTATAGCAGCGTGAGCACCACAATTCCATAGCATGTGTTTAATTTTGTGATGGTGATTATCCTCGGGGATTAGATGCACCATTGTGCAAGTACCATTAAATAACCAAATATATTGTCATGAATATTTCTGTTCTTTAGTTTTGTAGAGATAAATAACCAACGATACCAGAACTAAAAGTTTTGAAAATCGAAGTCAAACTAAGTTGAATTCTGAAATGAGCTCCTTCTATAAAAATTATAACGCTGCCTTTTCACCAGACTAGTCAAGCAATAAAGTGGTGATGCAAGTAGTAAATAAAATAAGATGGACACCAGTTATAAAAAAAGCTTTTAGCGCCTCAGGAATAAAAATAGTTTAGGCAGTTAATAACTAGCGATGCATAGCGCTCTTTCTCGCTCACGCCACGCGTGGAAAGTAATTATGATAAATTGGATATATTTTAAATAATGAAAAATATTATTCGAAAATTTTCTTTATTCAGTTGCCAAAATCCGCGGCAAGAACCTCTATAATATAGAACGTTAGTAGGGAAGTCCTCTACGTAGTCTACTATGTGTGACCCCCTCCCATTCACTCACACAAATATACACTGTGACTTGTGAGTAGTCAGAGACGAATGAATGAATAGGCACTTTGCCAATAGAATTTATTATGAGTCAAATAAAAACCATCTTTCTTCACTATTTCTGCAAATACTTCCCATAATAGACAGATGACATGTTCTCATTTATGGCCAAAAATTCAAATGATTTAAACTTAAACTAATCTGAAATGAACATTTGTTCACAGTAACGATTACACTATTATAATAAGTATTAGATTAATAACTATTGTAATCTACAGTAGTAATTTCAAATATATTAATATTAAAATATTAATCAAAAAATAATATATTTTCATGTGTCATGTGAAGTAAAATAAATAAATTAAGTGAAAATAAAAGTATTCCGGTCAAATTAGTCCCATCTAGAGTATAATAAATAACTCAATATTACAAATTTTAACGTTACAACAGTTCATTTCATGTTATAGAGCACAAGCTAGTTTGCTTGATGATTGGTAACAAGTTTCATTTAAAAAATGTTCTATATATAAGGGATTATTATAATTTTTAACAATATACAGTAAGCATTTCTAAGATAGGACAGATAAAGTTTACAGTTATTAGGTTGTGATTAAAAATCTTTCATGATACTCCATGATGGGGGGCTGCATGTATTATGATTTTTCTATCGTAGAAATATAATTTTCTGTGTAGTCTTGGATAAAATTATAATTTTCTGTGTAAAGTCTTGGATAAATGGATAATTAAACCTCAACTTGAAAACTTAAACTCTATTAACTTTCGCGAAGCAGGAAAACTTTTTTGAAATACAAAATTTGATTAGATCATGAAAATAGAAAGCCTGGGTGAGGTCTCATTCATTTTTTTTGTCACCCAAAAAATTTCCCTGCGTCACCTCACTAAGCCTGCGTTTATGTCTGCGCCGAGACTAAAGTACAGCATATATTTCAAAATCAAAGCTATCACCTTCATTCTTTCTGCGTTTTTGTCTGCGCCGAGACTACAGTACAGCATATATTTCAAAATCAAACCTTGATTTTTTATTGAAGTGACTAGCTACAAACTTTTTTTCCATCAAAGAGATAGTTTATAATATTATTCATCAGTAAATAACGACAGTTTATAATTATTACCAAGAGGCTTAAAAGGATATTTTGACACCAGCACTAGAAGAGCTTATTTATCTCGATTTAATTCAGGAGTGACAGCGGCGGCATTGTTAAAACGGAATTTCCCACCAAACCAACTCTTTCCCTCCACTTTCATTCTTTCTCTATGCTCTCTATCCCTCCCCCTGTTTGTAGGCTATTCTTTATCTCTTTCCTTTTCCACTTGATTTTTCCATCTCTTTCCACCAACAACCAACCTTCCAAATACAACATAATATATACACATATTCATTAACATACGCACTCGCACACCCTGTATATTGTCTTTCCGGCCATATAATTAGAGACGTGCAACTTAATCACTCTATTTGTCAGTCATCACCTGGATGCAGCAGCACCTTTAATAATATTCTCTCCGGCATATAACATTTAAATAGATTTGCCCTGCTGTATTGTTGTAGTTGTTGTCTTGTGTTTTGTAGCACTTTTGTTTTCCCGCTATTATTATTTCGACATATTTAATTGTTTCCACAGCTCGGCATTGTTCTCGCTATAATAATCGCAATAATTATTATTAATGTTATTTTGTTTTGAACACATCCTTTTTGTTTCGGAGCTGTTGATTCGCTTCCTTACGCCTACACGGCGAAAAGAAACTTATTAATTTTGAAGGACTCGTTTTAATAATGTTTTCCTTGAACCAGATTCGAATACATAAGTGCTCCATACGTGGAATTGAGTCATTATTGTAATATTTGAGATACAAGGTAGTTTATCAAGACGGGCACATTAGATCATAATATAACTACATCATTTTTTTTAATTATGAGAACTTATTTCTTGGTCATAGGGAAGTGATAGCCGCGAGCCGTAGCTGGTATCTGTTCAATCAGAGAGATAAGCTGCGTTCTCTTAGGTCCCGTTCGTAACGGTGACCGATTAGATTGGCCAGCAAAAAAGACACTGTTCTCTGCTGTAAAATCACTTCCCGGTGGTTCGGAACCCACCTAAAACTGTAGGTCTAACTCATCAATCACCATCATCCAACCCATTACCCACGCACAGGTCTCAGACCTTGTGGGCTTCATCCTCAAAAAAAAAAAAAAATTTCTTGCGAAAATTGAGGGCTTTTCAAATTTTGATAATTTTTGTACAAAAAAGTCGATTATACAGGCAAAAACTTCGTTCTAGAAAGCTATTTGTTGAAGAAAGGTCGTCTTGCCTAGATAAAAATGACAAGAAACACCATAAAAATTCTCTAATCCTAAGATTTCGCTATTTTAGAATTTGTTATGTAGAGGTTTATTTATTTACAAGTTGATAATTTCCACTGGGTTTCATGAGACCGGTAGTAGCACAAAACAAATTAAATAATACAATAGTATTCTACAGAGTATATACATGTATGAGTAACTATATAATTTATATATCAATTAGAGAATAAAGAAAGAAAGAAAAAATAATAATCTAGAGAAAAAGAACCATGCAATTAATAAATGAGTTATAGGTAATTCTTTATCCTTATGAGTAAGTTATTGGAGAAGAGACAAAAATATGAAGAAAACTGACTGTATCTTGTTAATTTAGACACTCCAAGAAACTTCATTCATGTATTTATAGTTTTAGTATTTTTTTTTATTTTAATATTTATATAATCACAGTGCTTTTTTCTTATTTTGCAGGTGAGTTCCCATTCTTTTACAACTAGTTAGAAGAGACTGGTCTCTGAGGTAAATTTAAGGTAAAATTTTGATTTTTAAAAATTTTCCACAAATTTTAATAAGGTACTATGTTAGCACATTCATAGCCTTCAATATGACTAATAAAAAGTATCCATATCTCCAATATAGGCTCAATTTTTGTTTAAAATACGATTAGTTTCCACGATTTGACTTTGAAGTGCTTCATTTCCTTCTCAATTAGTTTATCAGGTTTTCTCCAATAATTTGCTCTCTCATCATAATCATGAGATCCCTGCATTGACATCAATATTCTCTTAAATTCTGATAAATATTTATTTCGTGCAATACCAAGTTGCATCGAGCAACGTATTGCTTCATCTTTGGATTGTACTGTAGTTCGTGAAAGGGAGGATTGTAGCTTCTTGGAGAGAATTTTCACATCTACCATCCTGGAGGAGGTCAAAGACCTGCCAGTAACCGTAAATAAATATGAATTTAGAAGTTGGTGATTTATTTATATATTGAAGATGACTAGTCAAGTGTGAAGAGTCTTTATGCGTGTAAGCGCGTGCGGGAGCTTTTTGAATATAGTCAACGCCCACACACACCTGCACACATATGTAGTATACACAAATATGTGATGGAAGTCAAAATTGAATGCATTATCAGAAGGAGCACGAGTCGTGATTGCGCGTGCGTGAGTTACCATTACAACTTAATCAGGGATGCCGCGCCCAAATAGTAATGCTGTTACTGATTCCTTACTTTGGATTTTTGAGCAGCAATTCGTGTTGGATCGGATGTTTAGTTTTTTTCCTAAAAAATCTGCGACTTCATTTTTTAGTTTGGGTTACACAACTAACTGTTGACAGATTTAAACAATTTCTCACTCCATCTTGAATAAATGAATGAATACGGTTACAAAGTTATTTAATGAATTAAAACGCCACAAAACTATCACAAAACTACCACAAAATTAAACAGCATAAAAAACTATCTAGCAATGCAAACTTTAATTAGCAATGTAAAAAAGTGGGGAAAAAATAGAAACAATTTACTGCGACACATTTCTCATGGTTTTTCAACCGTCTGAGGAATACACTTTTGTCTTGTGATAATATTCATTACTCAAAATACTTTCAAATACTTCAAGTACTTTTATTCACTCAAATAAAAATATAAAAAACATAGAATACAGTAAAATTTCAAGTGCATTCTTCATTAGGCTGTAGCCTAAATATAAATAGACACTTTATTGAACTCACGTTCATTATTCTCTGCTTAATTCAATTCAAAATGACTTCTCCACTATATTCAATATAATCTTCATCATCATTCATCATTCAAGCTTCATTCATCATTTTAAAAGACACAAAACAATAAAAAATAGTTTATGAATAACATAAAATATAAACTATTATGGCTTGATCATTGGTTGCCAGTACATAAAATAAAGAAATTATTCTCATTCAATCTATTTAATTTCATGCTATTCATTGACAGCTAGATTTTTCATTTATTTATTTCAAAATATTCAAATCTTCTATGAAAAATGATTCTATCTCTTGGAATTGGTTGATTTTGTTGAACTTTTTTCAAAAAATACTGTGTCGGTTTTCATAATAGTTATTTATGTATTAAGAGCGTGAAGCGCGACTTTATCGCTCGAGCCAAAACATTTGCGAGAGCGATAAAGAAGCTTCACGCGCGAATTGTATACAATATTTTTCCTAAAACTTCTGGATTCCTATAAGTTCTGGATTCCAACACAATAAAATCTTGTAGTTTATAACATCACAGACCATGCGCGGATTTTGTTAGTGTTCGCCATTGTTGAGGTTATGTGAATTTCACGGATTCCGTGATCCACCAATGAGAAGACATCAAAATCAAAACAGAAGCGTAAAGAAAACAGCTGGCGAGCGTAAAGTACTTTACCGCTTGCGAAGCAGTAAAGAGTTATTTTACAATTAGTTTTCAGTACGTAAAGAACTACTTTACGAGCAGTTGTAGGAAAAAACTATTATTTAACACGTATTACATCAGCATCACACAAATATTTCAGGTTGAAAAATAATGTTAAAAAAAAAACTAAAAATTATATTAAGGAATTCACAATAATTGCAGCGTCTCCTTGAAAATTAAAATATTACATTCAACTAAATGCACTTCTATAACCTCGCTCAACACTTTTTTATGACTCAGACAATTCAATGCATTCGCATCTTCTCTGCAAATGCACTTCTGCATACAGAATCAATCTGAGAAGTGCAATGAATACATAAATATAATCATATTATATAGCTTCATAGAAATTCAAGTATGCACATCTATAAAAATGAGAAGAGGGTGTGTGGGTTTTTTTTTGTGGGGGGGGGCTGGAAGGGGTAGTTCACGGTAGCGGTTCCTTTGGCATAATTTTATTTCTTTCATTGCAGGCACATACGTGTGCATTCAGCTGCATTAGTGCGTTCTCTCATTACTAATTCACTTACGACCGTATCCTACCACTACTGCTGTTCTGCTCGGGACTCAACTTCCAATACTGAACGACCATTAAGTCTGGTAGCATAAAGCTCAATCAATACCACTCCTGTCACATAGAAGAGAATTCAGCATAGACGTGCTGTAACCTAAGAAATGAAAGTAAACTATTGTGAGTTCATAGACCTGAAAATTGAGGATATAGGATTGAATTGGATTAAATTATTCAGCCTATAGTTTAAACGCTTATACATTTTCAGAATCATTAGTTTCAAGTATCTAAAATAGCAGCTCGCTATGAGATTCAGTAAATTTTCAGATGAAGAATTGGCAACGTGCGTCTGTCTTACATCTAGAATTTTCTGCTTTCTGAGGGGGACTATACATGCGTGCTAATGGCCTCTGCACACGAGAGGAATTCAAATAGCGGGCATCCAGGGTGTGCTAACTGATCTTGGTCCCCTGAGTGCTTTAAAGCTTACATCTATCAACAATTATGTGGCTATTGAAGTTATCTCTAAATGTTCATACTCGTACTATAATTCATGCAACACTACATAATGTGTACTGTGCCAAGAATTGTGTAATGTAATCCTTTATTTATTTACATTCACCAAAAATGTAACAATTATTTGTTGGTTGTCGCATTCAAGATATGTCCTGTATGTGTATGTAAATTGTGGAATATTATAAGTTTTTTGTTCCTCAAATTATTGAGATGATCATTCACATAGGATAATGCTCCAGTCACACACTGACTATTAGAACTTATTGTGGAATATATTATATGTGCATAAGTTGCATTAGTCAAAATAATTCTTGTCCCTCTAATTATTAAGATGATCAATAATTATGTCTTATGGGATAAAGCCCTGATAATAAATTGAGTTGAAATCTCATTATTCATTGTGTAACCCCTAATGTATTTAAACACTAGTTGTTAACTATTTGGAAGGTGTGAACCCTCAGAGGAAGGTAGATCAATGAAACATCGGTACTATAGGAACACTCAGAAAATTCGAAAATTAGAGCCAAAAAATAATATAATCTGAGATTAACAAATTTATAAAATATGAAATGGAAAACAGAAAAAAAGTCAGAAAATAGTACAAATTCATGGATTGATGAAGGCAGTCGAACAGTAGAGTTGAACGAAATGTTAGTTATTGAATTCGAAGATATTAAGACGTAGGCTCGTAGTATGTACGGAGAAGATTTTGATGAATTATTAAATTTCTTTACTCACGTAGTAATCGAAGAGTCCATTCATAGATATATATCGAATTGTTACCATTATGTAGTGATGACAGATTCATTCTTATTTGTCCTTTGATTAATATACTGCTGGGCTATTTCATTGCTATTTGTCCATAAATAATTATTTAAGCTGCTTCCATTTCATTTAACCAAAATATAAAACCTGTTGAGAACCGATATGATTAGTACAAAATATAATATTTAATTTATTGAGCAGAGGGCTCTTATGACAAGTTTCATTATGCAATAGCAGGTTGAGTTCTGAAGACAGAAAGATATAATATTATTAATAATAAGTTAAATTACAATTTTATAAATAACAGACTTCATTGATACAAGAGACAAAATCAAAGAAAGGAATAAGAGTGAGATTTTTTATAGAAGATCATTAACAATTCAAACTATATCAACCCTTTAAAAAAGTAATGTCTTAATAAGTCATTCACAGATTAAAGAAAGAGAAAGGTTAGAAATACATTTGAAAAACTTACCCAACTGGGTTATAAAGGATATGGCTCTAAATATATGACATTAAAAAGTGAGTCTCCTCTCACATATTTGAAGAATTATTAAATTTGGTGCTTAGACCATATTTGATATAAAAATCATTGCATCGTAAATTTTGTCTAGTAACTTCTACAAAAGGCTGGATGCAATAGAAAGATCGAGTGGTTCCTCTTTTTTTTGTTAGCTATAAGACAGGAGCGCCAACGCAACAAAAAGGAAACACTCAATTGAAATCATCCGTTGCCAACGTAAGAATTAATTTATTTATTGGAACCGCGAGTTATGAAAACACTAGAACTGATAAATACAGGACGTTTAGTAAATAAAGAAGTAATAGTCAATTATGGATATTAATTCTGGTACAGAACTCCTTGCCTGGGGAGGCTTAATTTGGAACATACAATAAAATATGTACCAGAATTAAGACTAATTAAAATTTAAGGTGTACATTCAGCTGGCCAGGCGAAATGACACAGGGATAAAAATTTAGAATAAGAAGAAACTATTTCAGGGATAGATGTCAAGTGTACAGCTTGACACCACTTCCTTTTTTTTTATATCAGTGCCTTCACAAATCGCAAGTCCAATAAAATACAATATGCATAAATAATTACAAGGAATGCACCAAGTAAATAAAATAAGAAGACTAAAAAGAAAGTTACTCAAGATAAGAAAACAGACCAAGTTTCGGAAAATAGACAACGAACTTGTTGCAATAAATTCACAGGAAACAGAGTAAGTGAAGAGTACAAGCAATCTAAGCATAACAATAATAAAATGTATAGCAAGAATGATTAATGACTTACGTACAAATATATTCATACAAAATCAATTATATTTAAGATAACTTAAGAATAAGCTTAGATATAAAAATAAGAAAAATATCAAGCTAAACTCTAAGTAATTCTAATGACTTAAGATTAATTTAATATCAATACTTAGTTAATTCAAGTATGATTTAAAATTGAGACTAATCCAGGTAATAAGTTTATTATTCTGAGTTGCAACTCATTAAGTACCTATTTACAAGTAGCATATAAATGCATACAAGTAGCATATGGATGCGTCCACCACATATGTTACTAAGGACAAATCAAGAGTAAAAGTCAAAATGATGAAGTAACTATTTAGAAATAGTACCACTCTTTAATTGACTAACATGAGCTCTGCGCACAAAATCTTTACCGTCAATGGTGAAAAGTTTAACGCTAACAGGTGTAATCCATTCCTTGATTAAATATGGACCTGAATATCTCGGCAACAATTTTGCAGTAATTTTATCTACAGCTTTACTTATCGGGTTTGTTTTAAGATAAACTGTGTCTCCAGTTTTGAATGGAATTGGGTTACGGTACATATCATACCTTTTCTTACTTGAATTATGAGACTTCATCAAATTCTCATAGGCTGATTTCCAAATTTTATTAGTGTCAACTACAAACTTAGTAGGAAGGATCTGGTCGATTTTCCAAATATTATTTAGGGGATTATTCAATTTATGCCTAAACATTAGTTCATGAGGGGTATATTTACTACTTTCGTGGAACGCACTATTGAAAGATAAAGGAAGCCACTGCAACGTAAAATCCCACCTGTTCTGCTTATCAGAATTGAATGCGATAAGACAAGACTTCAAGTTGCGGTGAATCCTTTCAACTTGGTTAGGTTTAGGATAATATTCGGTAGTCGTAACATGAGCTATACCTTTCTGGAAACAGAAGTTCTTGAACAAGTGTGACTTAAATTGAGGACCGTTATCTGAGACTATGGTTTTTGGAAACCCAAAATTCACAAATATTTTCTCAAGCTCCTTGCATAAAATTATAGAAGTTGCTTTCCTGATCGGTATCAACCAACAATATTTACTGAATGCATCTACACAAGAAAATATCATGGTGTTACCACTTACAGTGCGAGGGAGAACACCAACAAAATCAATAAATAATTTCTCCATAGGTTGGGTTGCTACAGAAGAGGCAAGGTATCCAAAATTGGTTTTTTGTGCAGGCTTGCTCATAGAACAAATTTTGCAATTCTTAATGAATAAACTAATATCTTTAGATATTCCTTTCCAGAAAAATTTTTCCTTTATTTTATTTAATGTTTTCAAATATCCTGCGTGTGCTCCAAAGATAGTTTCATGATAGTATTTGAATATCATAGGTTTTAGAATGTGAGGGATAACAACCTTAGTTTGATTGTCATGGCGACAATTATAGAGTAACATTCCCTTAGAAATTGAATAAGGAAAGATATCCTCACCACGGGATTTCTTATTAACAATATCAGAAATAAATTCATCCTGTTTCTGATATTGTAATATGTCTTCAAAACATAAGGGAAAATCACAGAGTGTGATATTACATGAAGGAACATCATTTTTATCCTCTTCATAATTGTTATCTTCAAACATTCTGCTTAGGGCATCAGCAATAATATTTTGAGTACCAGGAATATGTTCTACATCAAAGGAAAATGAATTTATTCTAAGGATCCAGCGTCCAATACGACCAAGAGGTTTAGGATTTTTTAGTACCCACTGTAAAGCAGCGTTATCAGTATGCAGAGTGAATCTCGTATGTTCAATGAAAAATTTGAACTTTTCGATTCCAAAAAGTACCGCTAATGCTTCTTTCTCATATGCCGAATATTTTCGTTCTAAAGGTGTTAAGGTGCGTGAGGCAAAGGCAATAGGAGCGAGTGTATCTCCATAATATTGACCTAATACACAACCTAAAGCTACAGAGGAGGCGTCAGTCTGAAGGACGAATCGGCGGGAAAAATCGGCAATTTTTAACACAGGAGGTTGCGTTATAATAGTCTTCAACTTATCGAATGCTTTCTGACATTCTGGGGTCCAGATAAATTTTACATCCTTCTTCCTAAGAGCATTAAGTGGGGCAGCCAACTCACTCAGATTAGGAATAAATCTATGATAGAAATTCAAAACTCCAATAAAACGTTGTATATCTTTAACTTTCTTAGGTACTGGAAAATCAGTGATGGCCTTAGTCCTATCAGGGTCAATGCTAATAGAATTGTGCGAAACAATATGACCGAGAAAAGAAATACTTGGGACGCAAAAGGTAACCTTGTCAGGGTTGACAGTGAGATTAGCCTCTCTTAAACGTTGGAAAACCTCATGAAGCACTTCAAGATGAGTTTCAAATGACTCAGTGTAAATAATGAGATCGTCCAAGTAGAAGAAAACTGTTTTAAATCTCATATCACCAAATATTTTTTCCATTAAAGTTGATAATACTTGGGCACCAGAAGAAATACCGTTAGGAATACGTTTGTATTGATATAGATTAAATGGAGTTGAGAAGGCAGTAAGTCTCTTTGATGATTCAGTTAGCGGGATTTGACCGTAGGCATTATTAAGATCCAAGGTGGTAAAATATCTAGCCTTTGAAAAATGATGGAAGGAGCTTTGTATGTCACCTATAGGTCCAGCTTGGAGTTCTACAATAGAATTAAGACGACGATAATCGACTACCAATCTCCATTTATCTTCTCCTTTGGGAACTAAGAAACAAGGACTACTGTAGGGTGAACTGGAAGTTTCAATAATATCATCCTTCAATAGTTTCTGTAAAATTTCTTTCATTGCCTTAGTTTTTATAGGATTCAAAGGATATGGCTGTGATCTAATAATCTTATTAGATGTTAATTTAATATCATATTGTACAAGATCGGTACCACCTACTCTAGGAGTCAATACATCCGGGAATTCATCAATAATACAGTTCACTTTAGCTAATTCGGATTTAGTGAGATGCGATTTATCACCAGGAACAATCTTTTTTAATACATTATTAACAGAAAGTTTCTTACCTACATTGTTCATTCCAATATCAGAATTCAAAGAGAATTTTAGACCGTAATCAAAACAAAAATAATATTTCTGAGTAAATAAGTTTACTATCATTTGAGTATGAGAGAGAAAGTCAGAACCTAGTATGACCTTAACAGGTAGTTTATCGGCTACAAGGAATTCGAATTTCCAAGACAAATGTTCTATCTTTATCTTCAAAATGCAAGATTTCTTTATTTTTAATTTCGAAGAATTAGCTGTAGAACAGGAGACATTTATCTCATTAACTTTGATATTAGATTTAGGATCACGAGATAATTCCTCAAATACCTCATTTGATAGAAAGCTATAGGTGGAGCCAGTATCAATAAGTGCCGGATAATTTACTTCCTTCTTATTGAATTCTACATAAACAAAGGGAAGATTGTTATTAGAATTAATCACTCCACAAAGATTCCTTTTTGTTCTACCAATACGATTATTTTTATTATTATATTTTTTTATTTTATTCTGACTTCTATGACCTGAGACTAATCTTTGTTTCAAATTTTTCCTTTTTATTATTTTATTCAATGTCAAGACTTGTCCTTTTGAATTGGGCGCTTCTCGTTTTTTGAGTAACACTGATTTGCATAATGACCTCGCTTTCCGCATGCATGACAAGTAACATTAGACTTACCATGATTACGAGTCCTATTAATTCCACTATTATTATTATCGCTGAGAGCAGAATTACTAACTTTATCGGTATGCCAATCATGCACTGAATTAAATATACGATTCCTTTCAAAGTCTGTGAAAGCAATATTCTGTGAGTGGATGCAAAGATTATTTAAATCCTGAAATGTTGTTGGTCTTTGCATAAGGGAAAGTCTAGATCTCTCATCTGGGTTAATTCCACTGAGTATTGTGTTTACAATTTCGCCCTCACTTTCCTTTAATAGGAGTAATTCAGAAGCATTCTTAATACTGGTCACAAAAGATGATAAAGGCTCATGCGGTGATTGCAAGCGATAGTATTTGTCAGCTTTGATACTTACAAGTAAGCGTTCAGGAATAAAATTTCGCAAAATATTCTTGTGAAATTCCTCAAAGTTTGAATTCATACTCAATGACAATGAAATATTATCGGCCAATGGTCCGGAAGTATATGGTGAAAGTATCTGTAATAAGTTGTGATCAGAGATAGGTGTCAATTTCCTAATTCTAATAGCTGCATGCAAAAATTCCAGTAACTTTGCGATATCAAGTCCATCACATATCTGAATATCACTTAGTATGGATTCGAGAGGATTTCTTAGTTTATTGTAAAAACTCTCAGTTGCTACAGGCGGGTTGGGAATCACATGGGCTCCAGCATTCATATTGTTATAGTTAGGTTGGCTACTATTAACAACAGAAGCTTGAGTATAAGCAGAATTTCTGTCATGAACTCTAGTGTCCAACACCTTTTTATTAGAATTAAAATCAAATGATTTAGAAATAGCACCTAAGGCAACATTACTACATGCTCCAGTTTGATTATTGACTGATTGTTGGAGAGAAAAATTAGGTAATTGCAAGAGATTAGTACTAGGTTGTACTTCAGGGTTTGGAGAACAAGGTCTGCTAGAAATTACAGTATGAAGCAACAAAATATTATGGTAATGCTCCAACATTTTATTGGCCATGATCGATAAATCATCCAAATAATTATCTACTTGGGTTCTTGTAACCAAAAAAGGAATCATCATACGAATTCGGTTATGTAAGTGAATAAATCTAGATTCAATTTTATTTAAAGTTTTCCTGATCTTATCCCTTTCTTCACATGGAATTTCTTTGAATTCAACAATAGATTTGGATAGGGAGGGTAGTCCTTCATTAATTGCATCAGCCGATTTTGAATAAGTTGAAATATCAACAATCATTTGAACTTCATTATTACTGTGATTATTTATCACAGAACGGTACTTTGTACGTAAGGCATTTACATCAAGGTCATCAATAACTTCACCGAGAGATAATAACTCAAAAACAAGATTATCTTTAGATAAGTGGTCTGGATTAATCCTGTGAGCGACAAACTTTTTCAAGTCAATATCCTGATATACGATTTGCGTAATCAAGTCCATATTGACAAAATAAAATTAAATTACAACAATAACTCTAAAATCAAGAAATAAATTTCATGAAAGTAAATTGAGTTAAGCAGGCTACAATACAAAGCTAGCCTTTGCAATACCTCAGCAAAGTACAGTCAGGTTAGGCTAATGGGTACAATTAGCCCAAAATTGAATACTTACATATTTCAAAGAATTCCTACAGCACCGATTATTAATTTTAAAGATCTAATTCCAAATAAAACCACGCTATTCTGCTACCAATTGTAACCCCTAATGTATTTAAACACTAGTTGTTAACTATTTGGAAGGTGTGAACCCTCAGAGGAAGGTAGATCAATGAAACATCGGTACTATAGGAACACTCAGAAAATTCGAAAATTAGAGCCAAAAAATAATATAATCTGAGATTAACAAATTTATAAAATATGAAATGGAAAACAGAAAAAAAGTCAGAAAATAGTACAAATTCATGGATTGATGAAGGCAGTCGAACAGTAGAGTTGAACGAAATGTTAGTTATTGAATTCGAAGATATTAAGACGTAGGCTCGTAGTATGTACGGAGAAGATTTTGATGAATTATTAAATTTCTTTACTCACGTAGTAATCGAAGAGTCCATTCATAGATATATATCGAATTGTTACCATTATGTAGTGATGACAGATTCATTCTTATTTGTCCTTTGATTAATATACTGCTGGGCTATTTCATTGCTATTTGTCCATAAATAATTATTTAAGCTGCTTCCATTTCATTTAACCAAAATATAAAACCTGTTGAGAACCGATATGATTAGTACAAAATATAATATTTAATTTATTGAGCAGAGGGCTCTTATGACAAGTTTCATTATGCAATAGCAGGTTGAGTTCTGAAGACAGAAAGATATAATATTATTAATAATAAGTTAAATTACAATTTTATAAATAACAGACTTCATTGATACAAGAGACAAAATCAAAGAAAGGAATAAGAGTGAGATTTTTTATAGAAGATCATTAACAATTCAAACTATATCAACCCTTTAAAAAAGTAATGTCTTAATAAGTCATTCACAGATTAAAGAAAGAGAAAGGTTAGAAATACATTTGAAAAACTTACCCAACTGGGTTATAAAGGATATGGCTCTAAATATATGACATTAAAAAGTGAGTCTCCTCTCACATATTTGAAGAATTATTAAATTTGGTGCTTAGACCATATTTGATATAAAAATCATTGCATCGTAAATTTTGTCTAGTAACTTCTACAAAAGGCTGGATGCAATAGAAAGATCGAGTGGTTCCTCTTTTTTTTGTTAGCTATAAGACAGGAGCGCCAACGCAACAAAAAGGAAACACTCAATTGAAATCATCCGTTGCCAACGTAAGAATTAATTTATTTATTGGAACCGCGAGTTATGAAAACACTAGAACTGATAAATACAGGACGTTTAGTAAATAAAGAAGTAATAGTCAATTATGGATATTAATTCTGGTACAATTGTCCTTCAGATTCTTTTGAAATCATACATACTTGAACTGTGCATTTCCTACTTAATTACTGAGGGGAACTATTCCACTTTGAGGATAATTTATAATTTTGCCTTTCCCTCAAAATATCAACTTGAACCCTACCATTTTAGTTGGCTACCAATTATTTTCGTTACCATTTGAAATTTTGAACCTTAAGATTTATGTAGGCTACCACTTTTTGTAACCATTTGGTAGCGGTTGTCTCTGTCTTCCACAGCTCTTAAAAGCCCCCATTATTAGCAGACTGAGAATTAGACCTAAGTTGTGACAATACTCGTGGAGTAGACATGAGTATTGCTGCTAGTAATGGTCATGCAAGTAAAAGTAATGTTCGAGTGCATGTTTTGGTGGCTATTGAGGAGAAAGAATCAGGTGACGCAGAGAGAGAAAAGTGGCCTGCAGTTAAAAACGGCGAGCTTTGGCGACTGGCTAATTGAGAGAGAACCGATCGTAGTCTAAACAAAATGTGGGCATGCGCCTTTTATAAATATAGGTGGTAATACTAGGTATATAAAGATATAAACACTCCTGTATAATATGTCTGGAATCGTCGACGATGACATATCTTCATTAGCGATTGACGCAGAGTGGTGCCCGATTCGTAATTCTTCTTTTACGAACCGGAAAATCAATTAGTGCATGCAGAAGGTTGGGAGCGCTCACACTGAAATTAACGCGCTCTTCGGTCTGTTTACTGCCGACAGAAGGCACAGCTCACACATCGCGTACACTCCTTGCAGCCGCACAGCTCTGGATGCCCGCTATTTGAATTCCTCTCGTGTGCAGAGGCCATTAGCACGCGTGTATTGTCCCCCTCAGAAAATTCTAGATGTAAGACAGCAGAAATTCCTATCACCTGCAGCTGGCTTATAGTCTTAAGTTTGTTATGGGCACTGATCTCATGAAGAACTTAATTTAGATAAATTGATAAGCTTGTAATTGGTTACTGAATCACTATGTGAATGGACGATTAACGGTCAAGCTCCGTATATGTTAAACTATTCATAAGGCTTTGGAACCTAAAATATTGTGGAAATTGACAACTACACGTGATTCATAGCTTTAAAGTCCTAATACATGAAACTCTCAGTATTCTATGCTTTTGTATGAATTGAATTTGAATTTTGAATTTTTGAATTTTTTTTTATTAGATTCCAAAAACAAAAAGCATACAATTGTACAGATACAAAGCATATACTTAAGATAAAATACATTTTTATGAGATAAGGAATCAATTCTCACATGAACCGCAAGGTTTGTTGGTGAGATTGAGTTCATATAAATATTGTATTAAAATTAAAGTAATATTTAAAAAATAAAATTTAAAGAAGAAGGAAATCTAAAATGTTTTAATACTTGATTGAGTAGATGTAACTACTAAAAATGAATAATAGAAATGCTAAAAAATTAAAGAGCAAAATAACAACTACTTTCGCACTCATTCACACACTTGCACACAGGAGGGGGGCACACAACCATTCACACACACACACACACACACACATACACACTCACACAAAACTACACTTGAAAATGATGTTTAATGATAAATTGATCTGATGAGACTTGAACACTCATCATCATTGATGGAGCCTAACCACGATTGTATGGTACTCTTATAATGTGGTAATGAGAAGTTGAAATCGGGATGGCTTATGCTAGGTGGAGCATTTCGCAAAATTACATGGATTAAATATGATGCATTCCTGTCACAAGCAGCGCGCGAATTGCGCTCTAGCCCTGAGTGGTGGAGGAGAGAGCCTCTAGTGGGATAAGGATGGTCAGAAGCATTGTTAAAATAAATTTTATTTTTAAAAGCAAAAATTAGAACTGATTTTATGAAAAGTTTTTTTATGGTTGGTACCTTGAAAAGAAGAAAAAGGCGATTAGATGAATAAGTTCTGACCAGGCCCAACCCCGCCTTGATTATTGCCTTTTGACTAACAGATAGCTCTTTAATTAATGAATCGTAAGCTCCCCCCCAGGCAATAATTCCGTAAGATAGGATTGACTGCACATATGCATAATAAATTGTCCTCATATTTTTAATATCAAGAATCCCATGAAGCTTTGAGAATACGTAAATCAATTTTCTAAGCCTCTTTTTCAGGTAAACTATATGTGGTGCCCATGTCAGGCTATTATCAATGAGAATACCCAAGTACTTAAATTCATTTACAGACTCAATGATTTGGCAATTGCATTCCTCATTCCATTCTTCACCACAAGTGTGAAGCTTAAGAATGAGATGTGCCGGAGGGGCTCTGGTCTTGTGAAGGAAAATAGGCAGGATTTTAGTCTTTTTTATGTTCATGCTGAGAATATTAATGTCGAACCATTTTTTAAGTTTGATTATGTCCATGGATGCCATCCGATAAACTTCTTCCCAGCTGTCTGCTTCAAAGTATACTGCTGTATCATCAGCGAATAAGAGCATCTTACCAGAGATGTTACAGTTAATTATATCATTAATGTAGAGGAGAAATAAGACCGGGCCCAGTGTGCTGCCTTGAACCACTCCATAATCAATATTTTGAACACCACTATAAACACCTCCAGTTTCACTACGGCTGCTATTATTGTACAGATTATTGTTGTTATAGCTATTACTAAGCGGTCGTGTTGTATTACTCGTAGAGTTGCGTTCAGTAATGCACACAATCTGCCTGCGACCCGTCAAATAACTCTCGATCCAGCTGTGAGACAACCCAGAAACACCCATCAATTTCAATTTTTCTAATAAAATTTTACGGTCTATTGAATCAAAGGCTTTTGCCAAATCAATAAATAGCATTAATATATATTTATTTTTGTTAATACCTGCCCTCAAGTAATCACTTAATTGATAGAAGCAGTTAGCGGATTCGCAGTCATCTCTGAAGCCAAACTGACAGTCAGTTAGTAAATCATTTGCTTTCAAATATTGGACGAGCTGTTTTTTAAAGCATTTCTCTATCACTTTAGATACTACACTTAGCAAAGATATGGGCCGATAATTGTTTACATCTCCTTTTTCGCCTGTCTTATACAGAGGAATAACTTTTGCCATCTTGAATGCATCGGGAAAAATACCAGACGAAAAGCTACGGTTGACTATATGACATAACGGAACAATAATATAATCAATATAACTTTTAATTAGATGAGCAGGAATATTGTCGCAACCGGGAGCAGAGCGCCCTCGAATCTCAAGCACACACTGCCTCACCTCTTGCTCGGTTATCTCTCTCAAGATGAATCGCGAGTCGCAGACAGGTTGCGCCGGGACCCTGCTTTCTACATCATTATTCTGTATTATTTCTGCAGCCAGTCTGGATCCAACATTTGAGAAGAAAGTGTTAAACTCATTTGAATTCGTTACATTAATATAATCCATATTCTACGGAACATAAAGCCCAGGTACATGAAATTGTAGAAATTTATGTTATTAATTAAAATAGAAGGATTTAAAGCCAAATTTATATGATTATATAATATTCTTCAAATTCTTTAATAATATACGTAAATTACAGCAATAATTTCTTTCAATATAATTTTGCATCAACTATCAATAAAACTGGTGAACAGATATTCTCAAATTTACTCTCGCAAATTATTATTCTTTCTTAAAAATGTTCCCTTTGTCAGATTTGCTGCTCATTGTTAGAAGTATTTCTAAACAAATGCGAACTTTTCCATTTTAAGCTCTCCGGTTGGTCATGTTTTAGTTGTGTGATTGAACAGTAAAAAGAATGGTTGTTACTCATATCACTGAAAAACAAAGTTTAATTCATTTTCATGACTGAATAGTATCTCAAGTGGAAATATCAAGCCGTACTGCCATCCATCTGAACTCAAATAACACCCATGACTTGAAAAAGTTTCAAATATTTTTGCAGGAATGACAACATCAAGTTCATGTCACAGAGTAAGCAGACAGTTCATGACTTATTTTCTCAATTTATCGTTGTACTTGTTTGGAACTTACACTACTGGTACTTCATAGGATTTCAAATTCATTCGCTAAACTTACTCTGATTTGAACTAAAAGTTGTGTTGCGTGTAGTTTAATAGGAACTATTCAAGATTTTCCCTGAGCTGTTTTTCATGGGTGTTTCATACGTGAGAGGGAATTTAAATCTTCCTGCTATACTAATCAAGATGACACAATTTCTACAGTATTACATTTTTCATTCAGTACATTATTTACGTACTCCAAACTTATTGATATGCAATCGAATTTCAAAATGCATAAATTATTTTGCACGTAACAATTCTAAGGAAATGTCATTATAAATTTTATTCTAAACACCATTCTAAATTTTTCTATGAATGTATTCAGCTCTTAAACAAAACATCAAATAGGTTTTTTTAAATGACGTTTTAAGCTTCAAGAAATATATTTCAACGTCCATTATCATCGCCCAAAGATGACGATCAATATCTTGTAGTTTTGAAGTAGTGACGGTGTTGCTAGTTACCCCTTGTATCCCTTCCCCTTGCCTACCTTACCATCAATGCTCTGACAATACCACCCCCACCCTATTCCGGTTCGACCCCCCCACCATCTACCCCTAGATTCAGCTAGCAAACTCGCGACGACCGCATCCTGATTGGCCTAATGAATAATGAACGACAGATAAAGTTCAACTTTCCGTCGGCTTAATTTAATTGCCGTCAAGTCGACAACATAATGGAATAGACCCGGTTGGTGGGAGGGGTAGTCAATTCGGTGATGGGGAGGGGTGGTCTCTCTAATTGTTTAATTCATTCAGCGAACACTCAGCTGAGCGTAGACCTGGAGTGAAGAAGAGAGAGGTTTGAGAGGTAAATGAGGCCAGAAGAGAGGAAAGAGAAGCCAGAAGAGAGGGAAGATAGAGACACCAGAAGAGTATCGTACATCAAGCTGCCCTTCAGATCAGACTCTACTGACCACTACTCAGCACCGTGAGGTACACTAAACATCTCAGAAGATGAGTTCTTGCTGAAGAAAGTACATAATCTGACTGTCGGAGGTTGTTTATCCCAAGTAGAGGCTTCTCTACACTACATTCTTGTCGACCTTTTCAGAGAAAGGATCGTTGATTTTTATTTAGATCATTCAAAATGGTTTTTTCTTGAGCTCAACAAATCAAATTTGTTTTTTAATGCATGAAAATGAAACAGAATACAAAATATAAAATCGCATAAATTCAGCACATTCCATAAAATATAAAAAATCAAAACTTTATAATGCAATTGTTATTATAAATATATATGCGACTCCTCCACGAAGGCCTAAACCTGTGTGTGGAAGAAGTCTGGAAGTCTGGAATATATTTCTGTGCCGGTTTTTACAATTTGAACAGGCTTTTTAGATTTATCACACTTGACAGCTGAGAACATTGGTTTAATAACAGAAAATTCCAAATAAAATACAGTAAATGTTTACAATTAATCTGAACAACGAGAACATGACACAATTCAAAACGATGAGTATCTTTAATTCAAATCAGGGCACACTTCATAAAAATTTACGTATATATAATTTATTTTTTAAGTTTTGTATCATATTATTCTATGAATTTGAACAATGAGAACATGACACAATGCAAAGGGATGAATATCTTTAACCCAAATCAGGGCACACTACAAAAAATCACATATTTAGGGTAGAATTTATTATTTAAGTTTTGTTCCATATTATTTTTCTCTTTTTTTTCATTTTTTAGGCATACCACGGAATACAATTATTGTTAAAATCAGTGACAATTTGACCTTTATGTGCGATCTCGTTACTGTCTTCATCTACAAATTATATAACAGATTATATATAGATAATAAATTTATGTAGCGAATTATTTGAGTACCAATAAATCAATGCAGAAAATTCAGTACCAGTCATTGGTCTAAAGTGAGAGAGTTACATATACCTAACTTAGTGAACACATGGCCTTAGTGAAAAATCCGAATTTTACAATTTATAACTGAATCAAATCATATGGAATTGGAATAAGAAGGAGAAGAGGAATATTGACTCCACAAATGTCAAACACCTCATTGCTTTTGCGACATGTGATAATGTTCGGGTGTGACAAAGTCACCCTACTCATTGTGCCCAAAATCGCATGTTGTAAGATTATGATGTCGGTGAAAACAGGTAAACGATATGTGTATCGTGGTCAATGCGCTTGCCAGCATTGCAAGTGACATCCACATTTGCCAGAGCCAAGTGCAGAGAGCTCTCCAGTGAATCTGCCGGTCAATGCTAGCTGCAACTAAACGATCTCTTGGAGCAGCGACCAAAACACAATAACTTGGGCAGCAAGCAAGGCCCGGCTAGAATAGAAGTAGAGCACTCGCGGTTTGATGCGAATATCCGGACTGCAATTATTGTCTGCGGCGACCCTTCGAGAAACTTGAGGCTCACTCTAGTGGCAGCTTTTGGAGGGATGCTTTGGGGTTGGCCGCGAGAACAAGTGGACCCGTCACTGACGAGTTGTCCCGTCCGGGACTTGATGATTCGAGGTCCGGGGTTCGAGACCAGCCAACGGTAATTGCTTCTGCGAAATTGTAATTTGAAACGTGGTCTGCCCCAGCTAATTTCGCACCAGTTAGTGGAGGCCATCTTTGCTTGAATTGTCGCTTCCCCTTCCCCTTCAACCCCAACCATCCCTTTAAATTGTCATCAGCGCCACTCACCTAGCATCAATTTTGATTCCTTGTTTGGTCGTTGTCGCCTCTGTCTTGTTTTTGCTTGTTCCATTAGCGTACTAGGCGTACTACATTGCCAATGTTCTGCTTACAGTTAACCACATCTGGTTAATCAGGTATTAAAATTGTTATTTATTCCTGTATTTATACATAAAAACAAGCAACATTCTAAGTTGAGGAATTAGTAATCCAATTTTTAGCAAGCAGGGTTCCAATAAAAGTATATTTTCAAGTAAAACAGATTTTATTTATTGAAAATTCATTGGACGCGGCAAATAGCCAGGAAGAATAGGATAGTCAGATAACAGGATGCAACAGGTTCTAGTTACGATTCAAATGTGAAAACATGCTCAAAAACAATATATTTTTCGTGATATTTTTTCTGAAGGTGCATAATGCCTAAAGTGGCCGTAGCCGAGTGGGTTAAGTGCTGGTTTGCTAGCCCAAAGGTCCCGGGTTCGATCCCAGTTCTGACCGAAAGTTTTTACCTCGGGCCACACCCGTGTTTCGGAGGACACGTTAAGCTGTCGGTCCCGGCTGCCTAAAAAACAGTCGTTAAGTCACGTCAGAGGCCCTGAACTTATTCAGGTGCGACCTGATAACTCTGACACCAGACCCCTGACCCAGCCAGGTCACACGATATTATTATTATGTCTAAAGAGGATAGCCCTAGGCTACCTGGAAACCTGGTAGGCTAAACGGGAATCGAACTAGTGACCGCAGGAGTCAGTTAAAGATAAATGCCCTAACTGACCAAATGGTTTCTTCTTATACAAAAGGTTTTTAATGTCTCAGAATGCTTTATACATTTCTAGAAAAAAACAGATGAGTTCGATGCAGGATTGTCCAAATTTTTATAATGATATTAGTTTGATGGAATATGTTTTCCATGGTTTGCATTTCAATTAGTAGGAATTCATGTATTCCAATCATTTCCATGAAAGAGAAGTGTTTTATTGTACTTGGTCTACAGATTTATCCTAAATCTACCCCCCTAAATTATACAAACCCTCTCTTGGAGCAACCTAGAGACTCCTGCTTCATATATTGTAGCAGTGAATGTTTCTGTATTATTCTACTATTTAAGTGAAGTGCAATGTAAGAGTTTTATTGACTCTTATTAATTTAATAAAGTACGGTTCATCCATAATAATTGAACAAAACTCATTTTGGGTGTCCTTCTTCCTTGTAGAGAGGAAGGAGTAAAATCAATACTGAAAAATACATTGTAAAGCAGCGGGCTAATATACGATACAAAGTTTGCTTGTTATTCATTGAATAGAATTTTGGAACAAACAATGGATGCATGACAGAAAAATTATATCGTTGTTCAATTTATTGGTATTGAGAAAGAATATTAAACTGCTGAAAAAAGGGAAAAAATAATTAACGAAATTGCTGTTACAATCGTTTTGTTTTTTCAATGAAATTTTGTTTGTGTCCTTTGTGTTGTCTGTTTTTAAATGGGATTGCGACTTTATTGTCGATGGTGTGAATAAAAAAATAAAAAAGTACCGTACAATAACTGTTGTTTAGGAAAAATGCATTTAATGTGGGGATTGTTGGACGCTTAGCTTGTTTATGGCGGTGGGGTGGGGGTGGTTTCAGCCCTCTTTTTCCAATTATAATAATTATTTTGTACAGCAGATGACGGTAAATAAAATGAACGGATCGAAATTGCAAAAAATTGTGTAATGGGTGGGGGGAGGAATGACGACGGCCAATAAAAGTAGGATAATTTGATTTTTTGTAACCGGGGGATCACCCTTGTACGAATGACGTTAAACAATGGCCGAAAAAATGAACAAAAAACAATCAAGAGTTTCCAATCTCGGTTGTTCGTTACTTGCAGCACAATAATAAAATAATAATAAATGAGTTTGAAAAAATTGATGACTAAAATCGGCGTTCGTTTTGTATTTTTCAATTTGAGCTCGAAGAAGGCAAGCAGCCTGATTAATGTGATAGGTAGCTGGCCATGTCATTGTTTCTCATGTTGGCGGCTCAAAAGGCCGAAAAATTGGGCATCTATTATTCAGGCACTGGTTTTTTTATGTGCTGATAGTAAAGCCAATTCCTACTTCAACTTGCCAATCGATATGCCGAAGTCTATTTAGTCAAGAAACAGTGGGCCATACAGCTTTTGCCTATCTTCAATTGAGATTTCAAAAACATACATTCCAATTAACTTTTTGCAGTGTGATATATTTTTTGACGTACCACGATTTCCAAGGTTCCTATCAGTTTTCCTCATTAAGGCACACTTTTTTCCAAAATTTTTGAAAATTCTACAAATGTCAATGTAATTCAGACCTTCACCTCCTTAATTCAAGAGAGGCTTGCATAGCATTCACTCAAAAGCATTTTCATGCGTTCCTTTGAGTCGAGGAAGGCTCAAGGTAGTTTCATAATTCGCCCATAATATTCATATTCCTAATACAGGCCTGAATATATTATGTACGAGCTGAAAAGATCTATAACAAAAACTTGAAAAACACTTTTAAGTGGAAATTATAACTCACTTTATGGCGTGACGGCCGTTTCACTCTATTGTCAAGAGCATCGCGTCAGACGACCCACAGTACACAGTCCGTCACGCCATAACGTAAGTTATAATTTCCACTTGAAATTTTTTTTCAAGTTTTTATTATATATTAGTGGAAACAAGATGGATCTTCAACATCATGATAAAATCATTTACATCTGTGGTGAAATTACATTCATTAAATTAATAAAATTAAATGAGAATTTGGAAAGAAATTTACAATTCTTTTATAAAAGCTATTACCCTTCTTCAGTTGTAGTTTCCAGTTTTCCGTTCTGTTTTCTAGTTTTCATTACTGTCAGATTTCAGAAGCATCAGTATCACAGTCTCACACGCATAAGTCTCAATATTGCTGATAAGAGAGTAGACTACAACTTATTCTCAGCTCGAAATCAATGCTCTGGACATTATTTCATTTCATTTTATTTTAAACAGACAACACAAAGAATTTTCCATCACATATCAAATAACTTATTTTTAGTGTAAAATATCAAAATATTCAAAATTTTATATTTATTAGGTACACAATTAATATGGATTTATTATTTGTATGGATTCCTTTGCATTTACAAGTCTTCCAGTTCATCACCACTACCATGGCAATTAATCATTATTTATTTATTTAATCATTAAAACCTCATTTCCATATTGAAAAATCGCGTTTCCAAAACAGTATCTGACTGAAGAACACGCATTTACCCAAAATAAGTTTGAAAACATGGTCTTCCAGTTCCTAATCATGAAAATCTGATTTCCAAAATAGTTTCTGGCTGAAGACAACGCATTTACTTCAAATTGAGGTTGAAAACAATGAGAATAACCTGAAGACAGGCTACTGAAACTTAGTCAAGAGGAGATAAGTGTGAAAGTTGAACCTCGATTGAGATTAGGGCTCAGGTGGCTGAAGGCATTGCGCGGTCAACCTCAAGCGTACCTCACTGGATCCCTTCTTGTGAGGAGTGCGGTTGTGAGGACTGAGGCACCCTCACTGCCATCGACCCAGCTGCATTCAACCGCCATTTAGACCTCACTACGCTAAGCGTCCAACCGCTAACCTCCAACCAATTCTCTGCTTCAATTTGAATTCTTTGTTTTGCTGGTCGCCCAGTTTATTGCCACTTAACGTGGAAACTGATCACTAAAAACATTCTCTAATTGGAGTCTTCTATTCTTCTTTTTCCAGATTTCTTACAAGTCTAGCAACACATTATACCGAGGTTGTACAATTCCACACTCTTATAGAGTCATCAGCAATAACTGCAATATTAATTGCTTTAAAAACTAAAAAGTTTTTTTTAAAGACTTGAAAAACTACAAAATCCTTCAAAATTACAATTTAAGAAGATTACAGCGTTACTCATGTTACATGTATTTTTCTATTCCAGGTGAGACAATCAACATAATTGATTGCTCTAAAAGTAGAAGTCCAAAATTATAGATTTGAGAAAACTACAAAAACTTTAAAATTCAAACTATTGTGCAAATTGTACAAAAAAAAACATTGAAAAATTATAGTTTTACAGAAATGTTTAGATTTCTCGTAAGTTTTCTGACGTTAACACTGAAATTGTTACAGAAATTTCCAGATGTCATGCATTTTTTCTGACATATCGACACATTGTCAATTTGAATCAAACCAAACCCACATAACGTGCATTTTCTAGGTGAGGCATTCAAAATAATTAATTGCTTTAAAAACTAAAAAACCTATTGAAGATTAAAAAAATTCAAATTAAAAAAAATTACAATCTAAAAAGGTTACAATTTGCAAAACTACAAAAAAGTAGAAAAGATTATATATTTACAAGCACATTTTGAATAGAATTTCTGCGTACAGGACTATTATCTGGGTATAATGGGTTCTAATTGTGTTTTATGTTGTATTCTGAAGAATCTAAATAATTCTATTTTGGGAGTAGATTTTGCAGTTTACTTCTCATTCCAAACCAAAATCATTTTAACAGTTTTATTTTATTGTATTTCGGTGAATATATTTTTTTGCTGTTTTTCGATTGTTTTACAATGAAAGGATGAGAATTGTGTGTTTTTTAGTTTTGTCACCTCATGGAGATACTTTAAGATCTTTATTACTTTACCTTTAAATTCATTATTGATTTCTCTCATTTCACGAGCTTTCTATGTTTACTAGTAATATTATTGAATGAACTCACAGCTAGCGCTCAAGTATTTACTTTGCTGGTTGTGCCAAAAATGTGTTATACACTTTATATTGTGAATTTCTTATATTTGTATTTTGGCGAAATAAAATATTATTATTATTATTATTATAGTTATTATTATTATATTATATTCATAATTCTTGTATTTTTTCTATGATTTATAATTTTATTTATATTTTAGTTAGAATAATTATTATAAACCTTTATGATGAAAGACAAATTTATTTTTTCAAAGCACGAAATATACAAAATAATTTCAAGCTTGTATAAAAAACAAAATTTACTCCAATTTTGTGTTAATTTGAAAAATAAAATTTAAAAAATTTGAAAATTGAAAAAGTACAAACATTCTAATGTTTACAAAATAATATAGTTATACTATTAATAATTGAACTATTAAGTGCTTAAACTTTCAACTACTGCAACTATTTCTCAAAAGTTTAATTTTTTAATAATTGGAAATCTATTACAATCCTTGGCTGTGGTGTTAAAAAAATCGATTGAACCTCATCGGCGCATATGAAAATAGTGGGTGTTTTTCTGTTTATAACAGATTTGTGTGACCGCTCTATAAAAAGGCTGTGGCCCACTTACGTAGCTCAGGTCGTTCGCTGTCTGCCTATGTTAAAGATTCACGAAGGTTATATAGATTTGCTAGAGGACTGTGCTGAAAGTTTGATGAGCACTGGCGTGTGGTCGAGAGTCTACCGATTGGCTACTTGCGACTACGGATTGCAGCAGACGATTTGACACGCGCCTATCCGGAGACGTCGCAAACGCTAGACGACCGTGTCGCGCGTCCGTCAATACCATTACTATTGATGCGCGTTTTTATGCGATCCGTAATTTACGTCCGCACCCGTCAACGCTAACCCGAAATAACTTACCAAGCGTCCAGTCTAGAAGCGCGTTTCTCTTAAATACATTAATACGACTTTACTTAGCGCCTTTTTTATATAAAAATAGATCACCACTCGCATTCTGCACAAATCCTGGGTGGGTCGCCATGGCAACCGGTACACAACGGCGATGATGCAAGGTGCCTTATCTATTGGCTATGTTCATTTAGTGCCACTTATCCCTCCATCTATAATTCATTTTTAATGATATTACACGATTATTATATTATCAGCCGCTTGGTTGTGTACTTTTTCTCGTGTCGCTGTCTGATGACAACTTGATGATTATCATTATTATCACTACTATCAGTACTTAGTAGTCCTTGCTCCTTGTCATTCCTCACCCTGGCTTCTGCTGTGATAGAGACGAAATCTAACCACATCGCTATATTCTGTTGTGCCCTCAGACTTTTACTATCGAGATTCCATCAGCTTCCATTATTAATGTAGTCTCTTCACTCACTCATTTCTATCTATCTCTTTCTCACACCCGCGCTTACCCCTCTCCCATCACAGCTGACGAAATAACCTCCGCCTCAATCCTGTGAACGTTTAAACTTGCTTCAATTTTTAACGAGCTGCCAGCGAATCGCAGCGGTAAATTTTTCTATAATAATTTTAGACGTCGCCTTCCATTGCAGCCATCATGTTGTAATACGTTTATTGTATTACAAAGGTTATGATTTGTCCAATTCAACGTTAATATAAATTTCTCATCTTTGTGCAATGGGTATAAATGTTGGTAAATCAACCCATTACATACGCAGTAGTCTGTTTCAGATTCTTCTTTTCAATATCGTTCAATATTGATTTGTAAGTAAAGTATCAATATAATAACAAACAATAGTCCGCAGATAAAGATGTGAAGTTCCAGCCAACAAAGCATTTTAGTGATAGTAAATTCAATTTTATTTGATGAAAACATTAAAAAATTCACATCTTTACAAATTAATTGCAATTTCTTTGAACTAATCATTTCTTCCCCAAGCCTCCCCTCTATTCCTAACCGTATCATCTTCTTTCAATAAACCATTGAAACTTTTCTCACAATGTTGGAAACTTTGTATTGAGACATGCTTTAAAGCTGTGAAGGAATAGTTTATTTTAGAATTTTCATACAATCAATAAAATGACAAAAGTGGTCTATGCCATCTCTCATAATCAATCAATAAATATATAATGCTTAGATTTCAGATGAACAGTTGAGGCAGAATGAGTAGGGGTGTTGATTTTAAAATAATTCAAACCACCAAAGTATCCAAACCACCAACTCATACAAATTAACAAATTATCAAGTTGATGAACTTTTTATTTGTAAACTTATGTTTATTTATTTATTTGAAAAAAAAAATTTTCTCCTTTCCCACTTGTATATTTATTTATCGACTTCAGATTTTCTATGTTCTATGCGAAAACTCTTTCACATCTCAATTATCCGTCATTTGCTTGTATTTTTATTGAGCCTTCTTCGGGGCTCAGATGGACGATTGCCTTGGAAAAAAGCAATTAGCAAAAAAGGACATAGCTGGCCGTCTTATCAGGCTGTCTATGGTAGACCAGTGCATCCTACAGCCACCACCCTATCCCTTCATTTCACCCCCATTGGTCTCTGGCACGAGAATTCTAGACATCTCGAATATTTTCTAATAATAAATTAGAAGTCCTTCGTCTTTCTCCCTCCCCCTTCCCGCTCCTAATCTATTCCACGCTCCAAAGTAAAGTGCAACTTCTTTTATTATGAACGTCATTAATTTTTTCCACCCCTCTCTTCTATCACCATTCTTCATCCTTTTCTTTTCTTTTCCACTAATTTCGCTTCTCAATTTCCCTCCCTCCTATGTTCCCCTTGAATCGATCTCTTTCTACCAAATTTCTCCCTTAATATTATTACCAAAGGGAGGGGGGTTAAAGCTTCCCGAGATTATCATCATCATTATCATCATAATAATAATCATCGTCATCATCGTCGTCGTTCGTTATAGATCGGTTCTTTTCGCTGATGAACTTTTCAAATTCCTGCCAATCGGTGTGCCTTCTTTTTAATTGCCTCTATCCGTCAGTGAACACAATATAGGCCTAGTTAGGCTTTCTCACGAACCCATGCTTTCTATCTTTATCGATGTTTTCAGTATGGACAATAGTTTTTATTAGACCCACATAAGCACTTCCAATATTTTAGCAGAAAATTAATCAAGATTTATCTACAATTTTTAGATTTAATTTAACTACAAATTCAACCACTATGAATTTGGTTATTAAGTTCTATCTTTACAGAGATTTCTTAACAAGTTAAGAAAGGGTGAAACCATAGATCTGGGATTAAGTAAGATGGTTGATGGCTCGTCTATGGTGAAACGTATGTAAAACAGTGAGTTGACAACTAGAGTGCATCATTGGAAGCCACAAAATTTGGCTAAATATTGAAAAGTCGATTTTTAAAAAATATTTATCTAATAAAATTTAATATTATTTAATAAATATTTCAGTTTATAAGAATACACAGCAAAAATATAGTCCAGGACTCTCGATTTTCTGATGCTGAATTATTATTAACTAATATTTGTAAATTTTGAAAATAGTTTTTTAAGGAATTTCTATGATCTACCATAATTTTCTTGAATAGAATAAATTCCAGGTGATAAGAAATTCTGAACAAAAATGTAGTCCAGATGAATTGAATTTCTGAAGCTGAATTATTATTTACAATCTATATAAATAAAATTAGAGTTTTGTCTGTACATTTATCAGAATTGTATATTTTTTGTTTTTTTTTACGTTTTATACATTAAATAAGCCGAAAATAGTCTTATCTCACTTTCTGTCTGTCTGTCTGTCTGTCTGTCTGTCTGTCTGTCTGTCTGTCTGTCTGTCTGTCTGTCACGGCCCCAAAGGCATTTTACGCGGCCTTCTCCTCAAAAACGAGAGCATCGATCGGGATTTTAGTTATTGAACAGTATTGAACACTTTATTGACAATGTCTTTAGCTATAAAAAACTAAATTAACTTTTTTTTTAACAGAGTAATAAACGTTTAAAAACCAAGTACTGTGCGATTTTGGATACATTTTACGCGGCCTTCTCCTAAAAAACGAGAGCATCGATCGGGATTTTAGTTATTGAATAGTATTGAAAACATTATTGACAATGTCTTTAGCTATAAAAAACTAAATTAACTTTTTTTTAACAGAATAATAAACGTTTAAAAACCACGTATTGTGCGATTTTGGATACATTTCTTCCAAGTTTTATTACCACATAAGAATAAGAACAAATCACGTAATTTATCATGATATATCAATCAGCTGTTCTCGAATATAAATGGTGGGCCCTTCGCGGCGTTATTTACGCTGTCTGCAGACTTGTGTAGTCGGAGCATTGCAGTATTTTAGGAAACATATGTCTGGTGAATCAAAGCTCATCTTATGTTTTATCAATTATTTCTTTGTTGAAAAAAAAACAAAATTTTCTAATTTCAATAATTTATCAAAACAAAAATTAACATTTTAGGAAGGTGCGGTTTGTGCTAGGCTCTTGGGAATTCGCCAGGTAGCACTATTATTACAACATAAGAACAACAACAAATCACGTAATTTATGATGATATATCAATCAGCTGTTCTCAAATATTCTCTCTGATAACTGTCACTGAATTGTTTACGTCCTAAGTTGTTAACTAAGCTGCTAACAACTTCATGATCGTTGCTATCAAAAAAGCCGAAACATATTTAGTCGTATTTCTAAACATAATCCGTACGAAGGACGGGTAGCTGCTAGTTATTTATAAACTTAGAAAAATCTTATTTTAAGAATTTCTATGATTTGCCTTACAATTTTTTATTAAAAAAAACCGATTTCTTATTACAAAATTAAAGAATCATTTATCAAGTCTGTCAGCAACAGAATACAGCAAATTGTGAATTTTTGAATGGATATAAATAAGATATTGAAATTTTTTGTATATAATATGTCTTAGAGATGTAGTAAACAAGTTTTATTGGAGGAAAAAATTATTAAAAATAGTTTTGTTTTTCGGTCGCACAGCCTTAACCTATTCCTTGAAAAAAAAGATTTGTGGGCTCAGTTCTCTCAGCCCGATACCATAAGGCATTTTCGATATTAAGATCCAATCATCCAAACAAGGTGTCCTTGATAGGACGTCTTTCTATCTTTCTCACTACCCTATCATTTCATTATTATCTCGTCCCCTTCACTTTGTTTCATGTTGACATAGAATTTTAATTAAACTAATTCTCTCCTACTTAATTGAAAACTGTTTGTTCGTCTCACTCCCTCTCTTTCCTTCTTTACACTCACTATCCACCATTTGCGTCATCACAATCTCCTTTTTCTTGATATCTCTCTCTCTCTCTCTCTCTCTCTCTCTCTGTCTAACTCTTTCTCTTCCCCCTCCCCCTTGACGTGTTCCATTCACATCATCTAACTGTCTTGTGTTTGAAATACGATAAATTTCAATTTTTTATATAGGTGAGCAAAATAAAACATTTTTGTTGGGTGCACATTGTTTTTGGCCTCCTCCTTCCTTACTTCTTAAATTTCCTTAATTTTTTATAGTATTGGAAAATTTAAGAAAACCTTTGGTGAGTGGTACGTGCATTCTGGCTTTATTTATTTATTGTGACAAATTTACATCGAATGTGAAAATGCAACAGACTCAAGTCCAAAACTGCTCCCTTCACAAATTTTGAATATGTTACATTGTCCAAAACATTGAGGTTAACACAGACTAAAAAGTTAAGATTTGCTAAAACCTTCACTCAAAAATAACAAAATGAATCTTCTCACTTAACCATTATTAATTACAATTCTTTTCCTTCTTTTTAATTTTTTAAAGTTTTATGGGTTGACATGGAAGTTATATGAACAGTCTTTATCGATTATATTCGACTATATTGATTATATTGACTATTGTTCTGTTTCTAAAGGTAAAAGATAAGCCTTGAAAAGATAATCTTTTTACGATGAAAAATATTTATGTGAGCAACTTGAACAAAAACTTCAATATATTAATTGTGCATTAATACAGCTTATTACTCGCAATGTTTAGAGCTATTCTTTTGTTCAACATTATTCTATTATGAAATTACGACGTTGTTATCTCAGGTTGACGTTTTAGCTTTAAATCGAGTAAGAAACTGGTTGAACTAATTCTCAACATCATCTACAATAAAGGTGTGTCTCAGCTCTTGAACGTTGTTTAGATAAATTAAATAATAAATCGGGTAATAAAATGCAATCCTGGGATTAACCTGATAAAAATAATCGATAATCCTAGTCGATAATATTTTATTACTGTCTCTTACTTAAATAAAAAGATTATTGTTCAAATAATTCGTTAATCCCATCTCGAAAATTGAGTAGCGTTGTCGTTCAAATACAAGTTTACCTGCAATATTACACAATGCTCAGAGTTGTAAATAGAATATTATATTTTTATCATTCTTTTCGTAATTTTAGTGTTCACAAGATCGTCTATATCTATTGAGTTGAGAGATAAATGATTATAAGTTACATTATGAATAATCCAGTATTGTGTAAGATGCTTGTTATTGTAAAAATTTAGTTTTCACTAACAGTGGGTTATCGATAGTTTGTTGAAACCCACCATCATTGTGTCAGCAATTGACCAAACTTAGAATTATTTTTGCGGAAATTCAATTGAGTTAATTTTTAAATGCGATGATTATTAATATTCAATTTATAAAATAATTAAGATTAAGGTCAAGTGAAAGAAGACTTCGTGATTATCAAATTGAAGTACAGAGAACTGGCAAAGAACTGGCTTTCTTGAAAAAATGGAATTTGTAAAATGCTTGATTTTAGCTTAGATTTTAACCTCTGTCTCCTAATTACGTAGTAATTACAATTTTGAGTGGGAGTAATTTCGAAGGAGTGTATATTTGAATTGTTATATCTGTATGCATAAGCAGTACAACACTCTTACATCAAATGTAAACCACATAACAAATGTAAACAACACAAACAATAATGAGCCCAGTTAAAACAAAACCCACCTTAACTAAAACAATGGACCAGTTCAGTTTTTGTCTGATTTAGAACTGGACCAATACCACTACCTCACTATTTTAGCTGTTCTACTATTTCTTTTCATATTTGTATTACTTCTATCATATTAAATTCTTATTTTTATACTCGATCTTATTTGCTTATTTTTAATGTACACGTAGGCATTCAGCCAGTCATTCATTCAACTACAGTATTTTGATTCATCCTGCAAACACGAGGATGACATTTCGGTAGGAAGGTGTCGGATACGTTGGAATTTGTAGGGGTGTGAAGTTCTCTGGGGGATTTGGGGAGAGATAGAAGTGGCAGTGTGAAGCAAGCTGAGGTGCCATAATTAATTACCGACGCCATCTACAAACAATTAATCTGCTTTAAGCCGCGTACATGTGCATTATTGTGAACATGCCGTGAGTGCTGCAAGTCTCGGCTATAGTCTTTGTTGATCTTCCAACCACGTCTTCAGTTCTCTCTAATACCTTCCAAAGTATCTTTGTCGACCTTCGTGGTCTAGTAGGTAGCATTCCTGATATCTTTAGTACAGCTTCAACGTTAGTGTAGCTTCAATGTAAGAGCTACAATCTATATAAACTTTTTTCTCTTGCATCAATTTATTAAAAGAAGTCATGTATCGATTTTTACAATTTTTATTGCGGATAATGCCCACATGATTTTGGATACTGTGCTTGAGTAATGGGTGAGTGATGAGGAACATCCATGGCTGAATGAGATTGGAACCCAAGGCTGCAGGAAATGAAGTCAGCCAGAGTCTTAACTCTGGGAAGTGATAGCCGCGAGCCGTAGCAGGTATCTGTTCAATCAGAGAGATAAGCTGCGTTCTCGTAGGTCCTGTTCGCAACGGTGACCGATTAGATCGGCCAGCAAAAAAGACACTGTTCTCTGCTGTAAAATCCTTCCCGGTGGTTCGGAACCCCCCTAAAACTGTAGGTCCAACTCATCAATCACCATCATCCAACTCATTACCCACGCACAGGTCTCAGACCTATGTGGGCTTCATCCTCCAAAAAAAAAAAAAAAAAAAAAAAAAAAAAAAAAACTAATCACAGATAAGCGCTCCAACCAAAGGAATCCAGTAATGTAGCACCATTCCATCCTATCCATGTAGCAAATATCGTACTATATTCCAGAAGAGAAATCCAGTAATGTAGTGGCACCATACTAAATCAGCTCCGTTGTCTGTAGCATAACAATTCGCAAATAGTTTAATTAGCACTTGTAATCAGTGGTCAGTGAAAAATGTTATGGGAGTTTTACATGTAAATTATAATTTTACATTGTGAGCTGTTACGCCAAATGCTCCTTGAATTAGAATTAATAATAAAATGATAATCGCATCGTGTGACCTGGCTGATGTCATAACCACATTTTTCAATGAAAACACGAGGTACTTCAGTTATGGGTGACGCCATTCTTAATCAAACTGAAAATAGCTTCATATATATATGGACTAATACTATTGGCTGATAGAATGAGAATCTGATACTAGAGGTACCTATGACTTAATCATGATAATAATCAAATAATAATGTCCTGGCTGGCTCAGGTCTGATGTGACAGTTATCAGGTCGCACCTGAATAAGTTTAGGGCCTCTGAGGTGACATAAGTACTGCTCTCAGTCAGCCGGGATCGACAGTCTTAACGTGTCCTCCGAAACACGATTAATCAGATTTAATTGACAGTTGATTATTTGCAGTAATAATATATTTGAAAATTGATAGTATAGTAATATTATTGTCAAAGCCGGTTGCAGTTTCCCAATGTAAATTGGATTTCCGAATTTTCCCCGTATTAACCACTTCCTTCATCTGCTATTATTTATTTATTCATTTGATCGTTGTAAAGCTTGGGAAACCTTTAGACGGTTTCTGCAGTAGCAGAGCTGCTTCACCTGACATCAGGTTGAGAGATAAATGAGAAAAATTGTATATTTAATAGGAACATAGAAAAAAGAAGACTCATTACTGTTTAGAGCGGAACGTCGGCTCAGTGATGATGAAAACCGGACGATTTATCATGAAACGTTGCGAAGACGAGAGGCAATATTTTGAATAAATGCTCACCACCACCATTACCGTCACTACTCACACCATCCAGGGAGGACACAAGGTTAGGTGGTGTAATATTGATTGTCGTCAAGACGGGTAATACTGAGCATCGTGTATCGCACGGCAGCTGATATATTGCAGGCACGAAAACGAATCTCGTTACAGAAAATCGCCCGGAATCAACCAGCCATCGGGAAACGTGGCGAAATCTAGCGTAACAAGAACTAAACGTCGAAGAGTTTAAAACGTCAACAGGACGCTTTGTCGGCGGACGAGACAACCGAGAAATGAATTCGAAAATAAGCGCGAATTATTATCTGCTGTCGGCAATGATTTACAGCTCATAACGAGTCGATCGCGATGCTTTTCCGGTCGAATCATTTCGCGCGGTGAGCGGCGTTTTTCATTGGTGGATAAGGAAAGGAAAATAATGAGGGGGTAAAATTTTGTTTGATTTAAACTCATTATTGCGGCTGAATACTGTAATGACACCATTTGTAAAGTTTCATTCGCAGTGGCTTCTTATGATTATTCACTCTCTGCTACGTAATTTTTTGTGGTTATAAAATCTATTCTTACAAGTTAGTTTGAAGCAACTGTCAATTTAACAAACTACTGAATACAAAATATACAGATACATAATTTATTAATTTCAAATTCCTTCAAGTGCTATTAATTTATACTGAAGACTTGAATTTATACTGGAGATTTATAAAGAATACAGAATATACATAATGGTAATACAGAGTGGAATACATTTTACAGAAACAGAATTTATTAATTTCAAATTCCTTCAAGTGTTATTAACTTATACTGAAGTTCTTCGCAATGGTAGATATTGACAACAGAATTGAATAGCTGATGGAAATCGATGAATGCTACTGTACAAAAATATCAGTCAACACCGGGAATCGAACCACGGACCTCCCAATTGCTGGTCGGGCGCCTTAATACATCAGCTATTCAATGCTGTTATCAATATCTACCATTGCGAAAGACTTCAGTATAAGTTAATAACACTTGAAGGAATTCGAAATTAATAAATTCTGTTTCTGTAAAATGTATTCCACTCTGTATTACCATTATGTATATTCTGTATTCTTTGAATGTAGTTTATATTACGAAGGAAATGGGCTGAAAAATATACTATACTTGAACGTTAACTATATAGAGATGTAGAGGTTCCCTCATATACTAGAGTTGAGCCTCTATATATAACAACGCGGATTATCCAGACGGAAAATTCGTTCTAGAGAAATTGTCTTGCCAATTCTTCGATGTCCAGGGACTCCATAAAAATTTATTACAGAGAGGATTTCGTTATTCGGAGTTCGATGTATAGAGGTTTGTTTGTATTTTCAATTCTTTATCTGAAATTGTAATCTGGAAGATCTTATTTTTACCTCTTTCATTATTGGTAACGGGTTCATGTTTGTACGGTGGTTGTGATGCATGTCATATGCAATTATTCAAATTCTGAAATAGTCTGAATCTTAGTGTAGAAATATTTGTTTTTGATCTTATTATTTGCATTACATTCATTGTAGTTTACGTTGATAGTAGCGTAACTAGGTGTTCAGGGGTGAAGAGGCAGACACCTCTTTGAAAGTGAAATATTCCTCTTCATTAATTTTTGTTTTAGATGTTCAAGGCAACAATGTTCTAAAGAATGAATATGAAAAGTGCATGAAAGAGTACAGACAGGGGAAGGAAGAGAAAAAGGTACAAAAAGAGCGTGAAATAGTACAGAAAAATTTAAACATTTCCAATGTACATTTTCGTTACGAATGATATTTTATTTTTTGGAGATGTTCCTAAACAACTATGTAATAATACAGAATGAGCATTGAAGAGCACGTTGGTGAATCTTCAATCATAAATCGACTAATTTTAGCGATCGCCAATCTTACCGATAGCCGCGAGCCGTAGCAGGTATCTGTTCAATCAGAGAGATAAGCTGCGTTCTCGTAGGTCCTGTTTGTAACGGTGACCGATTAGATTGGCCAGCAAAAAAGACACTGTTCTCTGCTGTAAAATCACTTCCCGGTGGTTCGGAACCCACCTTAAACTGTAGGTCCAACTCATCAATCACCATCATCCAACTCATTACCCACGCACAGGACACATACCTATGTGGGCTTCATCCTCAAAAAAAAAAAAAAAACCTTTAAAAATAAACACGATTAATATTTTTCAATTACAATTTAATTGAGCACTGGACTGATTTCGTGGCTTCACTAGTCACATTTTCAACAGTAATGTTTAATTTAACATTTTGTTTTCGGTCTGAGACCTGTTGATAGTGATTGATGAGTTCAACCTACAGTTTTAGGTGGGTTCCGAACTGTTGAGAATGTGGATAGTGATGCCACGAAACCGGTGTAGTGCTCAATAAACACCTGGAATTGACAAAAATTAATCTGTCTACATTTCAAGTCATTACTTTAATAAATAAAAAAGTCTGAAAAGTTGAACTAATAATTTTTTTTTTGAGGATGAAGCCCACATAGGTCTGAGACCTGTGCGTGGGTAATGAGTTGGATGATGGTAATTGATGAGTTGGACCTACAGTTTTAGGTGGGTTCCGAACCACCGGGAAGGATTTTACAGCAGAGAACAGTGTCTTTTTTGCTGGCCGATCTAATCGGTCACCGTTACAAACAGGACCTATGAGAACGCAGCTTATCTCTCTGATTGAACAGATACCTTCTACGGCACTCAGCTATCACTTCCCCTATTTAGCGTTTCTATCAGTTCTTCATAATTTGGTGTAGGCTTTCACAAAGGAGTATGATATATTATTATATATCGCGGCTCGCGGCTTATTAACTTATCTGTCGATTCCTGATTGATTTTGTGTTAGAAGTAGACAGTGTTAATTTTTGTCAATTCCACGTGTTAATTGAGCACTGGGCCGGTTTCGTGGCTTCACTAATCACATTTCCAATAGTACCACAACATCAAACAAACATCTACTGACAATAAATTAAATCCGTCCTTTCTTTCATGATATTCTGTAGCTATGACTTTTCAAAGCAAAATTAAGCATCTATGAATTATATTCTATTAAATATGTGCTACATACATGCAAGTACTACTGCAGCCTTGTATGTGGTGTGGCTGAAGACAAGGCGAATTAAATTAAAAGGGCACCGCGCCTGGATCGCGTTTGGTCGAAGCATAAATAAAAAAGCGAGTCGTGTTCAGAATTTAATTTTTTACAAGGATCGTTCTTATCAGTGAGATATTATTTAGAATGAAGAAGAAACGGGGGCGAAATGGCAAGACGCCATTGCCACTGATAACGGCGTCCTGATAACGGCAAACTATCTGCCGGCATGATTTTGTTGGTGGCCGCGATTCATAACAAAAAAGAAAATCTTCGAAAATATCTTAATGGATTTTCAGCACGCTCCGCGCCGTATGAAAGATGAGCTACGTTAATTAGACCAACTATTTTCTTCAGCCGAGAATTTATACGTCAGTGGAAAGTTTTGATTTAGCTCTCGTATTAATCTTAGTGGGTGATAAAATTGTTAGAGTAGGTGGTTTGTAAAGGCAGATAAGAGATCAAAATTAGAATTGTAGCTGAAATATAGCCTGTACAGAAAATATTGAAATTGTAGTAGCTGATGAATTAATTCAATTAAATTCAATTGTTTATTGCTACAACTTTACAACACAATAAATTAACGGTTACAAATTAGCATAAAGGATATAAAAGAAACCTAACTAACCAGAAATAAAAAACTGTAATTTTGGTTCAGGCACCACCAGCAAAATAAAAGTCTTTGACCGCTGGTGGGAGTCGCAAAAAGTCCGATTCAAGTGACATTCAAGATATAAATTTTTGGTATTGGAAGTTTAGTCATTAACAACTAATAATCAGAAGTAGCCTATTAGAAAGGTAATAGTTGAATTTAATAATCAATGATATAATAATTCTGAATTGGTAATACATAAATAATAATATATTCAGCATAACCCTTTTATAAATAAGGAAAAATTATTGATTTATTTAATTTCTAGATTGATTAATATTTTTATGTCTTGATTAAATTCGATTGATAAATGAAAGTACAGTATTACTATTTCACACTTTTTTTTGAGGATGAAGCCCACATAGGTCTGAGACCTGTGCGTGGGTAATGAGTTGGATGATAGTGATTGATGAGTTGGACCTACAGTTTTAGGTGGGTTCCGAACCACCGATATTTACACTGATATTTATGTTGAAGCATAACTTCTTGATGATGAAAGTTGCAAACTAGGAGAGTACAGTTCTTTAAGGTGATAAATAAAAAAAATTAACTGGAAATAATATTGTAAATTAATATAAAGGTTGTTTCATGTTATTTAAATAATAAATCAATTTTAAAATAATTTAAAATTGGATGAAAAATGAAAATAATTCAAATTAAATTATTGTCTTAAGAGGAATGTCCTCCTCCTGTTCCTCTAACAGTAGAACTAATTTTATGAGAAATTTATGAGAACTGGCAAAATAAAATGTAAAAAAGTAGAAGTTGTTAATTTACTCATGTGAATCTTGCTATACAATAGAATAAATTAAAATTTATTAATCAAACTAGAATTGATTGAATAGAATTTTAATAATATGATTGATACGATGTAATAAAGTAAAGACAATACATTAACTCAACTGCAAAACCCCTTTAAAAAATGAAAATCAGTATTAACTTTAAAATAAGCTTAAAGAGTTCTCTAATAGGCCTTAGGCCTTAAGTGATTCTCAGGTCATACATTCGTATTCAATTCAGTTATTATACTGTACTAGTTATTTATTTATTATTTTATCTATTCATTACAAAACACAATCAAGTAAAAATACAACAGGCACGACCCACTACTGATTTTTTTTACAAATTTTCAATTAAAAATCCAAATTTTAGGTTATGACCAAGTTCAACTAGAAATTTTACTTTGACGTAGAATTCCTGATTCTTTCCAAAACATGAATATTAATTTAGATGTTCACTTTAAAAACGAAGCACTAAAACTGGCCAATTTAATGATTCTCTCTATTAATGATTAACAACTGTAATCAATAAATTAAATGTTAATAGGAGTTCTCATTAATATTATTAACTGTGTTATAATTCAGTCATTTTTTGAATCTAGATTTAATTGAATTGGTCGTCAAGTTTATGTTTGTAGGCCATTCAGAATCATAGGTGTTGCCACCTTGTAGCAACTTCCTTATACATGAGATTTGTCCCCTATGATGTGTTGATTATCATTAACAAACAAGTGAACAACAGATCCTTGGGAAAACGGAAAGAAAAGCGGCGCAATTCTCGACTTCTTGCTCAAAGGCCACACTTTTTTCTCACGCTACAATCTGAACAAATTAGTCTGACAAAGTTGGTCAGACACGCACAAAACTTTTCAGTTTTCCCCACATCACCACTTCTCCACAGCCATTCTGCAATTTATCTGGAATCTAACACCATTTTTCATCACTTCGAAAATTTTCTTTACAAGAGGCCAAGAACCGTATGCTGTCAATAGCAATAAGTTCCTTGGGACTAGTAATAAAGTAAACAAATTTTTAGTGAAAACTTGCTAGTTGTGATATTTGTCCTCTTTATCAGAAAATTTCACGAGTTACCGTACAGCCAATGACAGAGGGGAGTATTGTGAAAGGGTCACAGCATTATTTAAATTTCAAAGTAATATATGGTGAATTCTTTGGGGTTCAACAGCTCTCAAAAGCATTCCTAGTTAATTGTGCTAATTATTACAATAGAATATTATGTTTAAATCGTTCTTAGGTGTCTCTTGTTCAGGTATATCTTATAACAAAAAACCTTTAGACATTCATATTATGTCAAATCCTCCTCACAGATTACATTTTCTTTTATTTAATTATTGCTATAGCTCCCCCACAGATTAGTGTATGAAGAAATTTCAAATAATATTAATAATAAGCGTATGGCTTTTAATGGTGGGGAGACCCTTACGGGTAGTTCCACCTCGCCGTTGAGCCATGTTACGGGGAACATGGTGGACCTACTATTTTAGGTGGGTTCCGAACCACCGGGTAAGTGATAGTAAGTAAGTAAATTTCAAATCAGTTACTATGATAGGGTAGAACTCAAAATTGATATCGGAAATATTTTTCTCTATTCTTTATTATTTAACACGCTACCTTTTATTCTTCTTTTTAATCATTGTTATAGTCGTAGGTGTTGAATTCCATACCATGTAGCAAAATTCAATAAAATACGGTTCTTATTAGTAGTCGAAAAAAAAACTGGAAACTCTGCCAACTAAGTCTGTTGCATCTGCATCCATTGTCTTTATATCAATGAATAAATTATTTAATAATTGTTCTATTTTTTAATAATTATTTAATAATTACAAAAAAATTCTGGCAGATTATGAAAACTAAGTGTGGAATTTATTGTATGTGCCCCACCCATCAAGAGAACAGGAGTACATGTTGTCTACTTCTGCTTGTTCTTTTTTTTTTGTTCTCGCGTTTCTCTTAATTCTCAGTAACAGCGACAGGGGCGCTGCGTATGTGGAGTGGCTACACCCGTTGCTAGGCAACCGCGTCTCCTGCAATATTGCAACGATTTTTAAATCTATGGACATAATAAAATATACATTTTTATGATCTGAACTGGGAGATTTTTATAACGGGGACATAAACGCGTTCAACTTGTGCATTCTGGCAAAAGCTTTACGGCGGTTTGCATTGCGTAGTAGTCGATTGAGTTACGTTTGTTTTTGTTTTTTATTTGTTTCCCTGTACGGTTTTCAAATAAATGTTTTCAATATTTTGCCAGTTTCGTGTTCGTAAATTGTTGATGCACACAAATTCAAATCTCATAACTGCCTTCCACTGTAGGCCTTTATTAATTCTGTGTTAGCGTACAGTTGACTGTCAAATAACATTCATTCATTCTCAAATATATTTGAATACAATTTAACTGACGTCGAAATTTTTGTTTAATCTTATTCACGATATTTAAAACTACTCTTTTAGTATATTATTAATATTGGGTATAATTAGTATACAATACTACAGTATTTATTTTCTCTAGTTGTATAGTTCAATAGTGGCAATACTTCAATAATGTAATGAGCTCTCACATCAAATTTATCACAAACAAGAGATGATATTATTGATGGTGCTCTAGACCAGTGACCTGTTTCAAAACAAATTAACTAACTAGTTTTTATTACTTGTATTTTAGTAATACTTGCACTGTGGAATCTTATGAAAGTTTTGTTTAGTTCAGAAGTTTTTGAAGTACTGTATATTGAAATCGTAATTTTTAAATTGCTATGAAACAGACTCATTGATAAAGCTCATTGGATGGACTTTAATTATAAAAATCCCCACAAAGAGTTTTTCAATGATATTGGTTTTATAAATTACAAAGTGTGTAACATATTCAGATTTGTAAATTTCCTTCATCAAAGCCTACAACATATAATAAATTTGTATTCCATTTTCAAGTAATAGGTTTTGTGAGTTACTTTTAAGTTTTGCCAGCATTATTTCAAATATATCACAAGTAGGATTCTTGGGGACTTCTACTATGTTATTCTGCATGTTTTTGTGGTCATATATCTCGATTTTCAGCCATGTTGGTGTTGTTTCTTTACTTTTTGTCAATTTGGACTATCAAGAGATAAATTTCGTATGTTAATTTCAAGTGTTGCCAGAATTATATTACGTAGGGAATTATTAACAATAATAATATATCATACTCCTTTGTGAAAGCCTACACCAAATTATGAAGAACTGGTAGAAACGCTAAATAGGGGAAGTGATAGCTGAGTGCCGTAGAAGGTATCTGTTCAATCAGAGATAAGCTACGAAACTCCGGAGCGCTCTTTGTAAGGGTGACCGATTGGATTGGCAAGCAAAAAAGACTGTTCTCTGCTGTAAAATCACTTCCCGGTGGTTTGGAACCAACCTAAAACTGTAGGTCCAACTCTTCAATCACCATCATCCAATTCATTACCCACGCACAGGTCTCAGACCTGTGGGCTTCATCTCAGAAAAAAAGTTCTTGTTGAGTACTCACTCCTCCATGCAGCTTATGTTTGCTTTTCAGTCTTGGTTTGTATTTTAGCATTGTCCTGTATTTCTTAGTTTGTATTTTGTCAAGAAACAAGCACAAGTTCGTTGCTTCTTTTCTCATAGTCTGCCCACGCACAAGTCTCAGATCTATGTGGGCTTTATCCACCGAAAACAAATAAAGAACGTATCCCATAGATCTTTAAGGTTCTCACCAGACAGCGTTTCTTCAGTTTCGTGATAATAGGCGACAAAAAATATCGACAAAGGCTGTAAGGTGCATGACAATAAATAGAGAATTATGTAAATTTTGGCTGGGAATTGGGTCGCTCTTCCTCCCTTCCCCCTTTTCAACCTCCTATTCCCTTACCCGAAAGTGAGTGATGTCCAAGATGGCTGTCTGTGTGTAGGCGGCACCACAGCCACGATTATTATCTACAGGGTGGTAAAGGTAGATCTACCTAGAGGTGGTGGCCAGCTCTTCACTTTATTATGAAGCTGTACATGGTTGTCGGTGTGCTGTCGACTTCAAAACGTTATTTTCACTTAACAAAATGTACGACGTTAGTCCGGATTAAATCTCGTAGTCACGCGAGCCATGGCTTTCGCCTACTCTACAGTCTACAGCAGTGTGTCTTTCGCCTACCCTACACCTGAGTGTTGCCTGCCTACCAGTGGCGCGTGCTAACCTCATCCTTTACCTTCCAACATCGCCACTCACTGTGAGACTTGTGGCGTTCTCTTTTGTCACGGTTTCTCCCCGCTTTCTTTCTCTTCCTTCTCCTCATTCTCTCTCTTTCTATTTCGTCTTGAAGGAAACCAGAGCAAACTCACTGTTTAGCGCCGACATCGAAACCTATCTGCTGTCCAATCTATTTTCTCACTTCGACACTCTTACACTTCTCTTTTAATTCTCATTCTACCAGAATATCAGTTGAATTTATTTTCTTAATATTTCCCTATCTGTTATGTTCCTTTTTGTTGATGTAATTCCAGCTTCTCTGCGAATAAATTAAACTGAAACAAAACTACTTTAAAGTGGGAAACACATGAGTTTATTCCCACTTCAATGTAGATTTATCTTGGTCTATTAAATCAATTCCTATAATATTTACACTATTAAATCATCAATTATTTTATATTAAATCATCAATCACCATCATCTAATTCATTACCCACGCACAGGTCGCACACCTATGTGGGCTTCATCCTTCGAAAAAAATCCTCCTTTTTAATATCATCTTGATATTTTTATTGATTCCGATTTGCATTTATCCTCATTCTGTTTCTCTATGAGTCTACTTCTTGACCTAATCTCCTCCACTTCATACTTTCATCTCCTTTTTCACTTCCACTCTCCTCCTGCTGCTCCACTTTCTCCTCCTCCTCTCCCCTTCTTCCTATTCCTCCTTCTCGTCATTATAGTCCTCCTCCTTCTCCTTAACATTCTTCTCCCGATCCTCTTCCACTTCCTCCGTATGCTCCTGCTTCTTTTCTCCACCTTCTTTGTTCTTGCATTATATTCTACTTATTATGAAAAAACCTTTAATATCGGTTATACTAATGTAAATTATTTATTGACACAAATAAAATTGAAAAGAGCAACTAATAATCGTGTATAAAAATAAAATTTGTATTCAAAACAGTTAGTAAAACGGTTCTTTTTAAAATTTAAATCATCGTGATATTAGATGATTCATCAATAATCTGAACACTTCACTTCACTACACACTATACTTGAACACTTCATTACACTGGAAAAACAACTTCACTACTTCACTTCACTACACACTACACTTGAACACTTTACTACACTGGAAAAACAAGTAGACAATTTTCGTTACACTACTGATGTCAAGGATTCACATAAATTTGAATAAGGTTTATTCTCCTCTAAAATTATTAAAATGAGAGTTATATAATGTACGCCTTATCGCTAGTAGTAAAATCCCGTTCAGATACGAGATAAAGCACAGAATGAAATTAAACATTTTCGGAGGTAGTTTATTACAAAAAATATTTCCATGCAAAGATTAATAATAATTACCATAACGCACACACGCACATTTATAAAGATAATAGTCGGTCATATCTTCCGCTGTTGGGCTTCCAAACACGAATCCAATGTATACTTTATCATGGCTACAATGAAAAGCGAAACGAGAGAGAGAGAGTGAAATGGAGTGTGAGAGAGGACGAAGAGAGGTGGATGAAGAGGGGTGGATAAAGAAAGAATGTAAAACACTCAAAAGAGGGTTCGTGACGCGACTAATTTCTTTGTAATTCCATTCGACCTACGTTAGTAGTTGTTGTTGTTTCGGTTTGTGTTTTGCTTCGTACTTGGTGCTGTACGCTATCAATTTAATTCTTGCACTGCTCGAAAGGGGGGCTGAAAGTAGACGAAATAAGGGTTAAACACCCCCAGCTACGATAAACACTCTTACTGGGCAACGCCCATCTCTTATTTTCTGTTTTTAAATAAGTTCAATTTCTACTGAATTGCGGCGAACAATAATTTCGATATGCGGAGAAAGCATTTTCATTCTTCCTAAAATATTTGAGTTTTCCTCTATCGCCAATCATTTCCACTTTTATTTTTTGATAATTTTCCCTCATTTCATTTCTTTTTTCTTTCATTTCTTCATTCGTCTGGTTTTATTGATTTTTCCCTTCACTTTCACAGTCATCTATCATCCTCTTTCGTAGACATTAAAATATTATTATCCAATACTCCACCAATATTATTTCTATTACTGAAGATAATCCTCTATAAAATAAATAGAAAATGCAAATTCAATTTTTTTATATTGTATGGAATCATAGCAGAAGAATTATCATGGGAGGGGCAGTTTCTCAAGGTGAATCAGAGCTAAGAAATTATGTGGAAAGTAATGTTTTCTTTCACGAACTGAAAATTGGAGTAAATGAATTGAAGAAATTTTTATCAACTCTCGTTTTTAAAATAACATAATTGATAAATATTTTTTGTAACCATGACCTCAAACGACTGCCTCCTGGTGTTGGCTGATACATAAAAAATATTTTCTTGAAAATGCGTCTAGTTATAGAACCTGAAAATGAATGAAAAACAGTAAGTAAGTTTATAATAAGGGGAAAACTACATAAATAAATAATAATAATAATAATGCTACATGAAAAACAACCAATAGAATAAGTTTCCATTTAGAATTTCTATTTTAGAATTAGTTTCGGGAAGTGATAGCCGAGTGCCGTTCAGTCAAGAGTTTCTGTTCAGTCAGAGATAAGGTACGAAACTCCTGGGCCATCTTTGTAAGGGTGACCGATTAGATTGGCCAGTGAAAAAGACTCTGTTTTCTGCTGTAAAATCACTTCCCGGTGGTTCGGGAACTACTCACTGTAGGCTCAACTCATCAATCACCATCATCCAATTCATTACCCACGCACAAGTCTCATACCTATGTGGGCTTCATCTCCGAAAAAAAGTTCTTGTTGACTACTCACTCCATGCAGCTTGTGTTTGCTCTTCAAACTTGGCTTGTATTTTAGTACTGTCCTGCATTTCTTTGTTTGTGTTTTGCCAAGAAACAAGCTCAAGTTCATTGCTTCTTTTCTCATTAAACTGTATCTTTTATCCTCGGCATCAATCAATCCTTCATCCACCAATGCAATTGAAATTAATGTAATCGATAGTTCATTCCTCAGAAATTAATCCCAGAATTCGACTTGCTTTCAGTTACTAATGTGTTTGCCCATTTTATACAATTAGCGGGCTTCAAAGTCGCAATGTAATTGCCTTTACTCTCATAGAATATAATGTCAATGATTTACACGGTTCGTTAGAGACTCTCTGTATAGCTTGCCTCTTTTTACTTCCACCGTCAAGACTATGATATGAAGTATAGTACATATTAAGAAGCAGTTATCTATTTTATCTTTCTCTCTATATTGTAAGTGCGCAATAGGTTTCGCTTCTTCTCCTATTCTGTTGTTTATTATGATAATTATCATTACAATGGCATTAGAAATATATATTGTACTTCCATTTTAATACAGCGATAAACAATTGACATTTAATGCTTTCAATGTAAGCTGTGGAATATGGCGGGCTCCATACAGTTGTTCTTACTCTATTTCTCTTCATCACTGTCTCTGTTTTTGTGCACAGGCTCTCTCAATCTACTACATCTCCACCGTTATGTAACAATTGCTTGTTATTTTCCATAGCAACGAGATAGTATTTTTCGGCTCAAAAGTTTTTATCAAAATTTACTATTATAAACTTTTAAATCAATAGTCGTTCTAATATTATACCACACTCCTCAAACCCTCCATTTTCAAGAAATTTAATTTTCCTACAGTGTCCCGAAAAAGTGCCTATTTTTGCACTAACTGTAGCACGCAAAATAGTCTATTCCTGCACCAGCGCACTCCAAATTTGCAACCTAACAACACAAAATAGTGAGCATGTAATACACAGGTTCCCTATTCTGCATTCAAAAATAGGTTGGCTACTCTGCTTCAGCTGTGAAATAGTTGTTGTTGTTGAAATCGATTTGATTCGAAGATAGGTTATGTGAGGAATTGTCAGGTTATGTATGTCCTGTTTTGTTCTCTTTAAATTACTCTATACATTACTGTAGGAAAAATGTAATGTGTAATACGAGTGCAAAGTATTGTTTCTGCACTCGAGAAACTTTTTTCACTCGCCTTTGGCTCGTGAAAAAAACTGTTTCTCTCGATGCAGAAAAACGCTATTTTGCACTCTAGTTACACAAATAGCTATTTCCAATACTATACCACACCTGTAATATTTTCCATGACGAAATACTTGATGAACAATCTAATATCAAAACTGACAATGTATTTATATTTAATAAATGATTTTCACTCACTTTTACTTGAGATACTGGAGGGATGCATTTCACTTCTAAAGAAAAGTTTCATCAGGCTGATGAAGCTTCTCTTTAGAGGTGAAATGCATCCTTGAATTTATTTATTTATTCGTATATACAAATACGGAAGCATACAGGATAATCCCATTAATTGTTTCCATAACGCATACAATAAAACAAAATTGAGAAAATTGAATAAAAACGTAATCCTATGTATAAAGAGAAAAAATTACAAGAGTAAATAAAATGCATATAGAGAAATAAAATTGAAACCAAATAGTTCATGCAGAGGCTACATAGCCTAAAAATTATTAAAAATAGATTGAAATTATAGTTGATTTCTTTCATTATTTCACGATTTATGATTGTTTGTATTTTCCATGGCGAATAAATAAATAAATAACATAAATAAATAGTGATGATTTTTAAGTCTGTAGAGGAGAAAAAAATTTAAAATTGTGGATGTGAACAAAAGCATCATACCTACATACCTAATTGCTGTCTACATTCTCTACTGAAGCGATAGAATTCTGATGTCAAGTCAAGATTATTAGAATATATGTTAAAAATAAATAATGCCCTATTAATGGAAGATTGTTGATGACTAAGCGTATTACAGTGAGGAATGAAAAATCTGAAACAAGAACGGCGTAATCCCTCCAGTATCCCCAGTAAAGGTGAATGAAAATCATTTATTAAATAGAAATATAGTGTCAGTTTTGATATTAGATTATACCACACCCTTCAAGACCTTCAGATTCTCCGTTTTCTGCTGAAGTACAGAGTAAGATTCTATCTACCCGAATAAATTTCTGGATGGATTTGCTCCAATTTCAGACAGTAAATTAGTTCATCCGACATGCCAATGGGCGTTGACCGGTTTCGGAACGATTATGTTAGAATAGATCGGGAGCGATTGCATTGCACGATGCGACCGAAGATGGAAACGTATGAACGAGAGAAAGGTTTGAGCCAAACATCGGCGATTATGACAAAGGAGCATCGGTCACGTGACTTACTTATTACAGCAGTTGGGGTGTTTTTAGAAGAATCGATTGCTGTTTGGATTTGTTGACTGCCGGTGTGGTGTGTAAATCAGCGCTAGGGCGGGGTCACCCGGTGGGTCCTGAGTCGTGTTAATTGTAATTAGCGAGATGGTCTGACGCTGATACAGCTACCGCGTCCGCCGCCGCCGCTGCGTTTTGCCCGCGGTCTTATCGCTGGCGTTCGCCTGTCTCCAAATGAATAAATCCGGCCCCTCGCTCATCGCGCCCCTCATTTAGGCGGCCGTCTCACTTCCTGCGTGCAAGCTGACCTATCGTAAATATTGCCCTATTTCGTGATCCTTCTTCATGCTCCTTCCTTCCCTGTTCACATTCTTCATTCGGCGCACAATGTGAACTTATTTGTGTCGGATGCCGATCATTGAGATGTACGATTTCTATCCCCACTGGGAGCGCTTCTAGGTTTGACTGTTTTGGTTACACCCTAGTCTTGAGTCGCTGTTACTTGTTTATCATGATGCATTTTCGCTCTTCCTTTTGTAGTTTTCTGTTTCTCCTTCTTGTACTCGCATTCAATCAATATCCTAATACTTATCAATACCTACTATATCGCTCAAGAATTCAAGAATTTATTCTACTCATGTACAAACTTCAAATAAAATACACCCTAAACCTGAGTCGCTGTTACTTGTTTATCATGATGCATTTTCCCTCTTCCTTTTGTAGTTTTCTGTTTCTCCTCCTTGTACTCGCATTCAATCAATATCCTAATACTTATCAATACCTACTATATCGCTCAAGAATTCAAGAATTTATTCTACTCATGTACAAACTTCAAATAAAATACACCCTAAACCTGAGTCGCTGTTACTTGTTTATCATGATGCATTTTCGCTCTTCCTTTTGTAGTTTTCTGTTTCTCCTTCTTGTACTCGCATTCAATCAATATCCTAATACTTATCAATACCTACTATATCGCTCAAGAATTCAAGAATTTATTCTACTCATGTACAAACTTCAAATAAAATACACCCTAAACCTGAGTCGCTGTTACTTATTATAATGATGCATTTTCCCTCTTCTTTTTGTAGATTTCTGTTTCTCCTTCTTGTACTCGCATTCAATCAATATCCTAATACTTATCAATACCTACTATATCGCTCAAGAATTCAAGAATTTATTCTCATAAATATGTACAAACTTCAAATAAAATACACCCTAAACCTGAGTCGCTGTTACTTCTTTATCATGATGCATTTCCGCTCTTCCTTTTGTAGTTGTTTGTTTTTCTTTCTAGTTACTCGCATTCAATCAATATCCTACTACTTATTAATACCTACGATGTCTCTCAAGAATTCAAGGATGTACTCTCCTTATAAATATGTACAAACTTCAAATAAAATACAGTCAAAGCAATGCAACATCTTATATACATAAATATAAAGAAAAAAAAACCCTGCAAAGGTAAAACCTGAGCGCAGATATATTAGTTATTTTACTTAACACTAACAATGAGAAAAATAAACAAATAACAATTTTTTATTGTAACTCTATCCCACGCTCAGACTCAAGTCTTTGTGGGATATTCCACTATTTTATTATTTGTATCTAATCAAACATTTGTATTTGTTTTCTCTGTGGAAATAAAGTTTCATTTAATTTCATTTCAAAATATGAAGAAACATGAGGGAACACATGATGAATAATGACATATTAACAAATCAATCAAATCAATTTTCAAATTAAAGTGGTCTGGCAAGCCGAATTTAGGCTATTACTATTAATAACTATTACTATTACTGTATAATAATACATTATATTGTAGTGATAAGTTACAACTGCTCGAATATTTTTTATATTAATGTCTGAGAATAGCAGAGGTTAATAATATGAACCTCTATATCTACAATACCTACTATCCAATATTCTCAATATCTTACTATACCAATTAATTTTTTTTTTAGAATTGAGTGGTAGAGGTAGGCTTTTTCAATTGGAACAGTTGGAATTTTCATTATAAAAACATGAAATAAGTATGCAGAAACATATTCAACAGGATAAACATTATGCACTTAGGTACAATGATGCATAAAATGTCCAATATTCATGAATTATTTGAAACAAGAGACTAGACTGGCAGGAGTGAAATGAAAATAATTTAAAGACATACAAGACTCAAAAATAATATTGTAATATTAGCATATGTATATATAATGTACATATGCTTTATTAGTACTTTTTCTAATTTACCATAATTAATTATTGTAAGAATGACAACTATTACTGTTCTTGAAGAATATGTAATAAAGAATATTGACTAGAAGGCAAGAACAAAAAACGTAATTAGATATTTTCGTCCGGCACTAAAACGTGGCAGTATAATACCAATAAATCCCAATTAAAATTCAGTATAAATAAATATGAATATCAATATAATATTCATATTATTTTAGAGCTCCAAAGTAGTTTAACTTTCCTGTAAGTCTTACCACTGGCAAGACGTTTTGGTCGACTCTATTTTTTTTTTTTATATCTTCTTAATGTATTTTCAGGACTTCGTATTTATTTTATGAGAGATAACATATTTTTCGGTTCTGATGTGTGAAAAACGAGGCGTCATCCTTCTCAGCCTAGAACGCAACTTCAATGCACGCTACTTTTTGCGTATGCATTTTCCAGAATTTTCCCTGTTACTTTGGCAGCCCTGATTTTTGTATGCAATCCTTACAGCCACGACTAAAGAGGGGGGAAAGGATTGCGTCTCACTTGGTGGGCCTCTGGTCTATTATTTTCAAGCCATATATTGGCATTTCAGCTTTTTTCTCCCCCGCGGGTATGCATTGTACTTTAGGCGCATATACGTATCATTCCCCTTCTAGTCAACAGTCATACATTCATAATGCAGGCCTACTTGTGCACTTACACCACACACACACACACACACACAAACGCGCGCGCGCGCATATATATAAACTAATGCACTGACATGCATTGTTGGAGTATTATTATTGTCTTAGAAAACGTACTCCCTTTTTTCATATTCTTCTTCCCTCCAACTAATACACACACATATATGTTTTGCATAGACAGCTTGCATCTTTTTACAGACGCATTTTCCCAATCCAGGACTACTTCTGTCTCTTTTCATTTTCTTCGTTTTCCTTTTTTTTTTGCTTGCGCCTGCATTTGGGCGCTATCTGTCAGTGTGTTCTTTATGTCCTTTCCTGTCACTAACCTAGGCGAGTGTTATTATGGTTGACGGAGTCTCCATACATTTTCTTTCTTATCCTGCTTACTAGTTTGAATAGTAGCACCAGTGGTAATGGTAAGGCGCCTCCTAATTATTTGTATATGCACATGTGCGCGTATTGTGAATAAGCCAACTGAGAGCTCTTATACTTTTCTTTGTCTGTTGCACTTCTTTCAGACCGTAATTAGCTGTCTAAATTTTTAAGATTGGTGCATGTCATCACGCGAAGCGGTGCAGTGTTGCCGGAATGCACAAAACCGCACAAACTTTCTGCTCTGGAAACTGAGGAGAATGGTGACAGTTGTAAGCTATTCTTGTTGAAGAGTTTTCAGGCTGCTCGAACCGATGGGTGTTTCACTCAACAGTTATTATTAATTCTGCGACATGAATAGGTTGGCGGCTTTGTTCACACGTTGAAAGCATAATAACACCGTATGTATAAGTGAATAACGAAAGGGTGTAATGAGAATATTCGTTTCGAGCACCGATTCACGTCTGTCGTCAAGATTTATCACATGCTAGTTACTTGATTTAAAGCAACCTGAATTATCTTTTTACACATTATTCAATTCGGCCTCAGTGTAATAATATTTTTATTTCGCCAAAATACAAAAATACAAATATAAGAAAATTCACAATATAAAGTGTATAATAAGAAGGGAAATATAATAACTATTTTTCTTTCACTATTGAACTGTCTATTACTTTACTTAATGAAATATTTCCTTTCTTCGCACTTAAATTCGTTTTTACATTCACATAAGATGGTGCGATGTTATTTTATATTTATTGTATCACATTGTATTCCCATATAATGTAATAATACAAATGAAATGAAATATTTATATCTTCAACGATAAAAAAAATGAAATATACTATATACAACGTATAGTATATACTATATACAGAAATATTCTATAAGAAATACAATAAACAACGGACATTCAGGTGATGCTAACAAAAGATGGGAAGCTTGGGCGCTTCTCAGCATTATCTTCATTACTCAAAATTTTTATTTTTATCTTTCAACAGTTGTTGAAGTGGCTCGCTAGTGAAAAATAATAATTTTGAAAAGAAGTAGAAATTATTCATACTTTATTATATAATTAAAAAGATAACATCTTCCCTCTTTCCAAAATAGCTCTATCTCAAGAGAGAACTTTTATCTCAAGAGGGAAATAAATAATCAGCAGCTCAGGTTCTATTTTCGATAGAATTTATTGAATAAAATTCTATCATCGATTTATTACACATTTTTTTATGCTTGCTTGAAAGCGTCTTCTCTAATAGAGGTTAGATTGTTTTTAACAGTTTCGTCGTAAAATTAATGACTTTCCTACAAGCTGAATATTTTTCCGAAATTATTTTACAGAAAATTTACGATTTATATGGTATGTCGAGAAGTGGTTATTTTCTTCCCGAGAAAATTGAGAGTTGTTGAAAGTTTTTGAAAATTTTTATTGGAATTTGAATCCTGCTTGAGCTGGATATATATTGTTAGCCATCAATATAATACATGTAACGGTGCTTTGCTGAAGTAAGATATTACTATTTCAGTGTTTCAGCTGAAAGTTTGCCCAATATTTCGTAGCGTTGATATACAGCGATGAAGTTGCTAGTGCGCTTTCAAATTGCCAACGAAAACAATCGGCAACGCTGTTTGTCGGAAAACATTTATGATTCATGGATTTATTTATTCCGTAAACTTCAACTACTATTCTGGCGATCTACGAATTTTATCGAGCGAGAAATGAAGATCGATTCTGTTCCAGGGCAGTTCCTGTACCAGTCAATGTTGAAGTAACGTGTAACAAATTAGTAGTTATAAAGGTTGTAATAGGTTGCAGCGTGTTTAGGTGACCGAATCTAGTGGTCGATGCATTGAGCTTACATTATATGAGAAATTAATAACAAGATAGGTGTCAGCTAGGAAAGAAGGAAACAATTGCTCCAAACCATAATAGGTTAACTTTTTATTTAATAATAATAATAAGCGTATGGCTTTTAATGGTGGGGAGACCCTTACGGGTAGTTCCACCTCGCCGTTTGTGCCATGTTACGGGGAACATGGTGGACCTACTATTTTAGGTGGGTTCCGAACCACCGGGTAAGTGATAATAAAGCTTGTAACATCAAGTCATTGAAGCACGGTCACCCATCCAAGCGCAGTCTTGAGCGGTCGTGACTGACTATATTTTTTCCATTAAGAAACACTATATTTTATCCATTAAGAAAAATTTGTAAGATTTATGTAAAAATTGATGAATGCTTTGTATAAATGATCAACCATTGAATGAAGTCAATTTTTATTCAATAAAGAAAACTCCTGACGATTTGTTTTTAAATTCTTCCTTTAAAAAATCAATTATTAAGAAAAATCTTTGAGATTTATGTAAAAATTGAATAGTTTTTCCTAGAAATTATAAACATTTATTGAAGAGTTGAATAATTGATCATAGTAATGTACAGTATATCAATTCCAATAAAATAATTTTAATTAAATAATGAGCAATCTTTTATAATATTATTATTAATTTAAATATAATCTAATGATGAATCATATTTCCAAAATAATTATTTAAAAAATGAGCGGCAATGAAAGTAGTTAACAAATTGTTTATCTGCAATTTTTTATTTGAAAATAAAATGTAAACGTTTGAAATAATAAAGAATGTGAGCCTAATAATTTTGATAACACGGCTCAGTGTAGGCTTTAGTGTATACATAAACATTTACACGAAATATCGATAAATGGGGAGATGTGAAAGTGGACGTTGCAAATCAATTGGATGCAGGAGCTTGGTATGCAACCTGTTATAAAATGTAACAGATACCTTGTAGGCCTACTACTTGACGGTGACGGTTGTATGAAACAAACTCTAGATTTAAAACGGTGCAGGATATACTGCCAGCATAATTATAACAGCTGTAATATCAAGAATTATATTTAAATCTAAATCTTATTACAAATCTAATTGGTAAAATAATAATAATAATATCGTGTGACCTGGCTGGCTCAGGTCTGGTGTCAGAGTTATCAGGTCGCACCTGAATAAGTTCAGGGCCTCTGACGTGACTTAGCGACTGGTTAATGGAGAGATTTGAATCTGGATTATGCAAGTGAGATTTAAGTGTATCTTTAATAGGGAATGTGTAATAGGGAAAATTATTTTTCATGAATGGGAAAGTATGCAATACGTGAGAAAAAATTTCTAATTTAAATGATGTGTTATAATTATTGTAAAACGTTGAGTTTTAATAAATTTGAATTGCGATTAAAATTTACTAATTTTTCCCCGTTGTAAATTAATAAATTTATCATCTCAATTTTTAATATGTTGATATTTATCAATTTATTTAACAAAGCACATCAAATACATCTAGCAAAACATTGTAATATATTCATTAATAAATAATTTAGTAATAAACTGCAGCAATATTTTTGTTTAAATCATATTTTAAGTAAAATACTATTAATCCTATTCTAAAATAAATATAATTTAAAAAAAATTATAACAAAGTCGAGTAGTATGGTACTGCCGCAATTATTCTTCTGATAATTGCTTTTATTGAAAATCAAATCTAAATTGGAACCCATCTCATGTACTAACTACATCAACCGGATATTTAAAAAATAAACGGCCCAAAATAATCAACGATATTCAGTGGCTCTGTTATTGGACGCGCTAAAAATCAGGACAATATTATTGTTATTGTTTGATTGTGTACGAAATAACGGCACGAGTTGCCACTTGAGCGCCCAATACAAAACGAAACTGGGAGAGTGCAATTCGAAAACTGCATTAATCGGCCAAAGAAAAACATATACAATTTAATTTGAAGCGGCAAATTTCATGTTAAATGACGCGCCCGAGGTTCAATTCATGCTTTGCTCTTTGTTGATGATGTGGCGGAAATGGGTCCTGTTTTGTGGGGGAGGTTCGCGAGGGGTATACGCTCTTTAAATGCGAATCGTTATATTTATTTATTATCGTTGTGTCGTTATTTAAATATTTACTATCGATTTGATTAAACGCTTCGTCGGTTTTTGTTCGACATCCTCTGCAATTTTAGCAACATTTTAACTTCTGACTGATTGTGGTCTACCTCATGCATTTCTCCCACTCGCATTTCTCTCTCTTTCTCTCTCTCACTCTCGGGAGCTGTTTAAATTCCTCCACACCTCACCCATCACAACGTACCAACAATAACCACTAGCCACTAGCCTACAGCACTCTTCACGTTGCTGAGAGTCAATAGCTAAGCTCTGAAACATTATTCTCGCTGCAATATTGTTCCCTATATTTTACAGAGCGTTGCCCTATTTGTAATTATTATGTACACTCTCCAAATACTGACGACTTGTCGTTGTAATGGTCAATTGATATTTGTTCTCAGTACCCTTTCTCCTTTCCTCTTCAACACAATCCACCACAAATGCTGCTGTGGGCGATCATGTTTTGATTAACAAAACACTATGCTTTTAAATGTGCTGTCTCTTATTTATAGAGCATTGACAGATTTGTCAAATTTGTTCACCTACTTTTATTGCTCCCTATCAAAGAGTGTCACGAGTGTGCAAGGAATTACTGTGTAGGCATCCCACATAGTTTTTCAATTGTGTTTTCAGTTAGTTTTTGCTAGTAATATCAATTAGTGTTTGACTTTTTAGCTCCTTTTTAAATGAGAATTACACTTTTTTGGACCTGTTGAAAGCGTTTAGCATTATTATATTACATTATTTTATTCTATAGTATATAAAATGTATATAATATAATTATATACTTGTATAGACATTTATTTCCCATTCTCTGTGCTCGAGCGCACTAAAAGTGAACCTATTCATAATAAAAAACGCCAATGTGGAAAATCAATGTTTCAGCGGGCTACATATGGGCACGTATTTTATTTGTAAATTTACTTTCTATTTGTTTCTAAATTTAATAATATTTAGGTTTCAGTATTATTTTTAAATCCTGTGACCAATTTATTTCTATTTATTTTTTCTGTCAACTATGTGTACTTAAATTGCAATTTTCTTTTGTTGCAGGTAAGATTTATTAACTTCTAATCCATTACACAATCGAATCCACACTGCATGCTGGTAAGTTCATCATAACTAAGGTTTTTTCCATTATCTATCATTTATCATAAAAAATCTTAGCTACACTGTTCAGCAATAAATCAAACTTAATCGGTATGTCAATGTTCAACTATGAATTCAGCAGTACGAGATGATATTGGAGTCTATTTCTCGTCTACTTATTTTTACTAGAAAAATTTGGTTGAATTTAGGACCTCTTTTTTTGAAGCCGGTTAAAAACCTCGGTCAATCTTTCAGGATTCCAATAATGGAATTTATCTGGATTGTATTTAAACCAAGACTTTTAGGATATACTAATATACTAACCTTGTATTTAAACCACTAATATGAAGTTAACTAAGCAACAGCTAGCCTAGTACTTGGCGTCAGCTGGAAATTATTGAATTTGTCCATTTCCCTGTCAAGTTCAAAGAACCAACTGATCAAGAGTAAACTCCAAGGATTGACCGATCTATACAATTCTACTGTTTTCGGGTTATCTTCTATAAAATCACAATTTTCAGATTACAATCAATAAAATTTTATTAATCTTAAGGTGTTATATAAGTGAAAATAAAAATAATATGGCGAGGAAACCTCTTCTTCAAAATTGTCTCACAGCGTTTGCAAATTAGCCTAATCGATTTAACTTTTTTCCGATGGTAATCAGATGGACAGGCTGGAAAATTAATTCAATAGCTTTAAAAGTCTGGTTGGTAGCAGGGGTGAAGATCATTGATCAGGAGTGGGGAAGGCACCTAAACGAATGAATAAATGAATTAACCATCTCGGTCTTTATCAGTTTAGCTCTAGTGTCCGAAGCAACTTACTTATCCCCTGCGTCGAATTCATTTAGGCTCTGGAAAGCGGAGTCCAGAGAGCCCCCCTCTTTTTTTTGTTAATTTTTAAGTGTAAGGCTTGATCCAGTGAGATCGTCATTGTACTCTCGTTAAAAATATAAGTCACATCCAATAACATGGGGATCTTCCTACTAGTATTGGCGATTGGACGACACATAGCCAGTTAAGCTTTCATACGCGAGCGAACGCGATAACGCGGACAATACCTGGGATATACTTCAGACGCGCCCCATTTTTTCGTATTAGTATCAGTCGCCGGATAACTCAATATCGCGTTTTTTATCAGCCCGTTCTTCACCCCTTCTCTAAAACTCTCGTAGCCCGTTGTTTAAGTTTCATTTGTCTCGTTTACAATTTTTAATTCGATACAAATTACATTACCGTACTCTACGTTTTTTCGCGTTTTTTTTACATTTCGAATGCAGCGTTCCCTAGAGTCGATATGGGGACAACTAATATCTGGATACTTCCCTTCTTCACCCTCACCCCTCCCCTGTCATAGTGAATCTCTCTTGTGATGTAAACGAGAACTGTTGGCGGGAATTTGGACGGTCCAGGATGGAACCAGATGGCAAGTGGCTAATGTCACAATAAATTACATTTGTCGTTTCAAATCTATTGAATTGCCGGAATGAATCGTACTTCCCGGTGTCACTATGCTTGGAAAAGTTGGACTGTAGCTATCTAATCAATTCAATTTTCAAAAAATAAAGACGGTGTACTCCCATTAGCTTGTCGTTTTATCAGTTTCAATGAATATTTAATGATTTTTTTCCTACGCTAAAAGCTAAAACAAATTATAAAAATAGAACTCCAAATGTAGGCTATACAATTAAACCTGAAATTATTCTGATTGAGCGCATAAATGAATAAAATAGATGAATCCCAGTCGGTTGAATTACGTGAATATTAAATGTTTAGTACATAATATTATCAGTACAATGTATCAATAAAACTGAATTTATAAATTAAATCACGTGTATATTGAGATTATCAATAGGCTATCCATTGAATGATAATAAGTTATGATAGGTATTGGCACGTGGGCACGTGACAACGATCTACAACAATAGCAGAAGAAATTTGAAAATACAAGTACCTAAAAAAATACTAACCAATTCCTCTTCATTTGCAATCTACGTAATTGTTCATTGATTTAATAAATAAAAATTAATTAATAAAACTTCATTTAAAATATTTGCATTTAATTATTTCCCGACCGATCATCATTATACAATTACTCGAATTCATAAATGCTTAATAACATTTTTTAAAAAGAGATGCATAAGTTTCTTTGGCGCTTTTATAGTTTTTTCTGGATTTGACCTTGGTGAAGCTCGTGTTCATAGATGCATAGTAGTGATTTGATAATAGGCCATGACATGAATATTGTTTTTCAACAATGTACCCGAAGTTAATTTCAACTTTGTTACGTTGGCACTTCAGACTAGGAATTCGCTGATAAACTATTTGGATAAATTAGGGCTCTGTCATCTAAAAAAAACTCAAAATTTCCAAAAATATCATTTTTTTGTATTTTAGAGCGAACGCCTCCATTTCTAACCCTAGTTACTGATTCCCACCATTAATGCTCACACTAAATTATATTTTCGTGGCGTCATTTAACGATTGATCGCGATAATTTTTGTATTATGAAATGTCTCGTATTTGTTATTGCTCATTATTGTCATATTAACACCCTTACACTACAGTATAGATAATTCGATCACCTCCGTGAATTTTTTAGTTCCTTAGTTTCCTCCTTATCCATAATATTTGATCGTTCTTTCTTCTAATATTGCTGTTTATCAAGAAGAATTTTTTTCTCTTCAGGTTTCATATTTCAAGCGCTCATTTTTTATGAATACGTCGTACTCGCACAATAATAACTTATTAATTGTTGTACAGTACTTTGAAAAAACAAAATTGGCAAAGTTTATAAAATTTCTTTTAATCAACACGTGCCAATCTAATTTGTTTATTCTTTCATGCTAAAGTACTAAACAAAGACAGACTGCCGCATTTTATATATCTTATAACATTATACTTTACACAACGTTTCTACATTTTATCGCAATCCATTAATCAGGCATGTGCCCATGTGAAGAGCCTCCTACATATCATATTGTGTTATATTTTGTATTTTTTATGGAGAATAAAAATCACGCCATAACGTGAGTCAATTTCCATTTAAAAGTGTTTTTTAAGTTTATAATACATATTAGTGGAAACAAGATGGATCTTCAACATCAGAATAAAAATATTTCAATTTCAATACTTCATTTCTCCCTTATTCAGCAGAAATATGATTCACTGAGATAGAAAATTATATTGGAAATTATAATAAAGAATAATAATAACAAACGTGTTTATGTAAATTGCGCTGTAGATCAGAGGAAGGGGAAGACTGGATTTTGTAAGGAAGGGAGTTGAATATAGAGTGAGTGAGATTGAGTGTATGTTTGGGAGAAAGAGTGGGATGGAGTGAGAAAGAGATGAAAGAAGTGAGTGATAAATTGTATGCGCCGGATCTTCTCCATTTGCTACGGCGAATAATAAATGTATACGACGTAAACGCAATATAAAGTAATATCCAGCAAAATGTTTAATATTGGTAAGAGCGCAGGGTAGTATAATAAGCAATATAAGACAGTGTATATTCTAGTCATAAAGAATTAATAATAAAATAATAACAACAAGAGGTCTCGGCCAAAGCGCTCAAGCCGCACCGAAAAGTGCGGAGTTATTATTATTTTTTTTATAAGGTGAAGTTCTAAAAGTGGGTGGGGATTCAACTTCGGAAGCCTCTTACTTATTCTGACAAAGAACATTTTCATTTTTGTCTATTCTGTCCTTCTCAACTTGAACTCATATTTTCTATCATCCCCTTTTTCCCGCGTTTTTCTTAGCTCTAAACACGTGGTTTTGGAATCATAACTAAATATCTATTATCACAAAAAATTGAAAAATACTATTTTACGTGTCAAATTTAACCTTGGTTTACTGAAAGGGACCTAAATGTGCTTATAAGTTTCAGTAAAGATATAAATTTTATTTTTAGAGTTGCCACAAATTGATACTTTACTCAGAGAGAAGTTAACGTTGGTTTTCTTTGGTATCTAGGGCTTTAGTAGGCGTAAAATCTCGATTAACCGAATGAAAGTTGCATGTCTTCATGAATTTTAGTATGGATGTACATATTTGTTGACTCAATTGATATTTTAATTCAAGAAATTTGGCAAGAAAAATCAAATCAATACTGATCACTTCAACAAAGTTGCTAGGCAGCGGCGCCGACTTCATGGGAATATTGGGGGGGGGGGGGGGCAAAGTCCACCAGAAAGGTCTGTAAGGGGTGTCATCTGAAGAGAGGGGGGGGGGACCCAGAGTAATTATTGGGGGGGAGGGGCAGAAAGTGCCTTGCCCCCCAAAGTCGGCGCCACTGTTGCTAGGACTTGAAAACGATTTCATCCGTACTTGTTGAGCCATGATTTTATTCCAAAGCTATTATTCCGTATTTCATTGGTTATTACTACGTGTTTTGTCTATTTTATTTATATCATGTAGATGGTAATAAAATACGAATTGTTAATTTAATTCTAACAATTGCACTAAAGACATTAAATTTACGAATATCGGCAACTATAATAAAAAGTATGCGAAAATTCGATGAATGCTATCATCCAAAAAATCATGCCACCGCCGGGATTCGAACCCGGGGCCTTCTCTTTCACGGAAAAACTCATCAACTAAGCTATGGTGGATCCTCTGAATGATAGTACTCATTTGCCAATAGAGCCAGCTGGCCAATGTATTAATTTTGGAAATAATCCAAAGTTATTTGTTCTGTTACTCTTGTTTCGCTCGTTAGTCTTTACTATTTTGTTAGTTATGGATATACAAGTGTTTTTTTTTCTTTATGTACATTGAATGTTTATTCTTAATTTGAATGGTTATGTATTCTTTACTTATATGAAATAATTTTTAGTTAATTATTATTTGTATTTTATTATTCTTCAAGTTCAGTGTTAATTAGAAGGATAAAAATTTATGTATTATTCACTGTAGCCCGCCATAGTAAGGTGGGCCCTTCCCCAAGCTCGAACTTGCTCTTTTGGGGGAGTAATTCCTACATTTTCAGTTGTTTTTTTTATAAGACAGTGTTTATGTTTATTTTCTTGTATTGTATTTTATAATGTTTTTTCTATGAGGAATAAATGATTTAAAAAAAAAAAATTATTATTTGTAATTCTTCAGTGTGATTGATTGAAAACTCAGAGTTTGATTGATTAATCTTTATCACTAAATTATTATTATAATTTTTATCATTATTTATTTTTATTATCATTTATTATACATATTGATTTAGAAATTTATACCAGTTATATCTTTGGATTATCTCCAACATCTATTCCAGTATTTCGTATGGGAGATTAGATAAATCTTTAAATATTACATTTCAATTTAGATTGTTATATGATAATTTCCTGCTGAGAAATATGGAGTGAACTGGTTCCCCTCTCTCACACATTTCTAAAACTAGAATGTTTCGAATTAGATACCAACATACACACATCAGATGGTATGTGGGCGTTTGGTATAAACGAGTTATAATATTTCATTGTTGTTTGTCGTTATAAAGCAAGTATGTGAGCCGCTTAATAATATGTATCTTTCCTGTTCTACTTGGTTCTTCATCCGTTCGGTCTGCTCTTCCCTCGCTTTTCGCCCAGCATTTCTTTGTTGTGAACGATTGTACATAATAAAAAAAGGCATATCCTGCAAATTATACACCATAATCGTTCAGAAAGCACACAATACGTTTTTCGAGTAGGTATCATTAACATAGTTATTTTACAAGCGAACTGGCCGATATAAAATACAGCACTGTATTTATTTTATTAAAAGGTACCTTGCTAGACCATTACTCTGTGTAATAGAGCGTTCCCCGACAGCCCCTCATAAATACACATTCATGTAGCTAAGTACACGGCTCGGCCGTTCACATTTATTATATTTATAATGATAGCGAATTATACTTTTCTCATCTGCCTTTACTTTTTCACTTTTTTCAGACTATACTGTTACAAACACTTCGTGCTCCAATACTACACATCGCATGTTACCTACCGTTCATACGTTATAATTATTTCATCTTTTTCGTATAAACTAATTCAATTCAGTTCAATAATACTTTTTTCCAATTCAAAATACAGATAAAAACAGTTACAACACTTGAAGTAATACAATTCAAAAACAAAAATATTATCTGTAATGCATTTTATAATATAGAACTAAAAACGTTTAAAACTGTGGCACCACGGGCATAAGATTAACTTGAGCGCCAGCAGTGCGTTCAAAAAGAAATAAACAAGAAAAGTAAACTTAAAGAGAGAGCAAAAGAAAATGAATAAATGAACCCCATAAGAGACAGTTAACAACTCAAAAACAACTGATTAATTTTTTTTACATGATGGAACGAGATAATCTGGAATAAACGAAAAAAATCTGAAATAAATGAATAATAAAAATGAATATGAATAAATGATAAATATGAAAATAATAAATGTATAATAAAAATGATATTCGAAATAATCGGTTGAGGAAAAATATCGGTTGACAGAGATATCACCACAGTTTTTGTGTGCTTTATTCCACTTTTATTTCTTATTCTTACTCGTGAAAAACTATCTAAAAATTATTGAATAAATGTCTTAGGGTGCAGAATTAAATATTAATCTAAAGATACTTGCACAGTTGAGCATCCAGTTCTTTGTGGTGATCACCATATAGAAAAATTAAGCACATGCTGTAGAACGATACTACCCCAATCTTCAATCAGTTACTCCATTTCACAGAATGTGTTTGATTTTGCGATGGTGACAATCCTCGAGTGTCGTATGCTCCTGTGTGCAACCAGAGATTAGAATACAGAACTTTGAAACACCGTATACAAAGTTTTAAGCAAGTAATTAGTATAGTTATTATTATCTTTTACTTGGGAAGAAATAGAAATAGAAATTCATTTATTGACATAAAACATTTTTACAATGCATGGTCAACGTCAAAAACAATTTGATAGTCACAAAATATATAATAAATTATAGAAAATAGAAGTATGTATAAGTTATGTCAAAATTTATCTTCTTATATAATTTGAAGTGATAGCCGAGTGCCTTAGCAGGTATCTGTTCAATCAGAGATAAGCTGCGAAACTCCTGGGCCATCTTTGTAAAGGAGACCGATTGGATTGGCCAGCAAAATATACTGTTCTATGCTGTAAAATTACTTCCCGGTGGTTCGGAACCCACCTAAAACTGTAGGTCCAACTCATCAATCATTATCATCCAATTCATTACCCACGCACAGGTCTCAGACCTATGTGAGCTTCATCCTCAGAAAAAAATTAAAAATATTATTGAAATTTGCGCGAGTATTCCAATTCCTTATTTCCACAAGAACTACTTAGATTTTAAATAAATAAAATTGACCAAGTTTGGTCCATTCCATTTGGTTTATTGTGTCTACATAATCTATGTTTTGGTTAAAAGCTGTCTTATTCAAACGTGTAGCTATTTTCCTACCAATAATACACTATTCAATCCCGAATAACCTAATATTTTGATTTGTTTTGAGTTAGAAATGTTTTAATAATATCTAATAATCCAAGAGTGGAACTGTATCTCAACACTACAATCAACGGACCTGATACAAACCTGTACTAGTTTCACTAGATTTACTAGATTTCAAACAAAATTGACAAAGTTTGGTCCATTCCATGAATTACCTTATTAATATTACCTTATTTATTACCTTATTTCATTTGAAGTTTATTGTGTACATAATCTATGTCTTGGTCATATCTGTCATATTCAAACGTGTAGCTATTTTCCTACACTACTCAATCCCAAATAACCTAATATTTTGATTTGTTTTGAGTTAGAAATGTTTTAATAATATCTAATAATCCAAGAGTGGAACTGTATCTCAACACTACAATCAACGTACCTGATACAAACCTGTACTAGTTTCAGATTATTTGGAAGGTTCAGATCAACATAACGCCCTACACGGAAACGCGGTTGCATTTTTGATGAGCATAGTATTGAATGGAGAATGATTGAAGAAAGATAACGTGTCGAAGGGAATGAGTTAGGAGATGAAAGAATCTAATAATAATGATTGAGAATGAATTCAACGGTTGTGATAGTGAAAAGTAGGGGGGGGGGGTGATATGAACGGAGGGTGATATTAAACTTAAGCCTAATTGAACGTTTTACCCGAGAAATGGGGTTTGAGAAAATTGTGCCGGAAGAAGAAAGAAGCCAAAGAAAGAGCGCCTACTGTAATTAGTTGAATATGTATATGAAATATGTAGGTATAATATTCTAAAGTATAATTTTGTGTACAGTAGTTTGAGAGGCTTGCCTGCGTAACTTGTTCTCGTTTCAATGATTTCGTAGCCTTTTATTAAATATAGTAAAGAAGATGTGGAATAGAAATAGAAATAACGTGTTTTCTTTTTTTTTGACTAGTCGTTTGTGACTACAGGCTGAAATCCACTGCAGCAGAAGGCGACTTCGAAGTCGTGAGAATATTACAGTATCGAGATATTGTGAAGTGAAATTGTTGAAATTAATTCTACATCAGATGCCGTTGTTGTTGAGACGGAACGAGAGCGTCTCTCGTGATGAAGTGAGAGAGTTTCGACTCTCGACCCGTCCTAAGATCGATAGTGTGTGTAATCGACAAGTAATGATAGCAATTATTGTCCGAAAAATGAGAACGGGCGTCGATGAGAGTCGGACATTTTATTTGGATGGTCGTACGTCAATCGAAATAACAGTCGGACGCTTTTGATAAACACATTAGCAATCCAAAACAACCGACCATTGGTCTCTCTGTTGTCAAACCAGTCTTTTCGGACAGCAGCCGATTCTACCCAACCGGCCGGTTATTTGATGAGCTTTCTGTCAAAATAATGTCGGCATTGAAATACAGTAAAAGATTCCAAAACAATTCATACAAATCGCTGAGTTGTAAAAGATTCTAGGGTCACAATCGCTTGAAATGATTGATTAAATTGAAAAGTATGTAATTTTTGGTAGTTCCATTCTTTTTGCAAAACTATAACCCTGGTTGAAACTGATTGATTTGCTAATTTCGATGGCTATGCCAGCTTACGTAGATTATTTTGGTCGATTTTGACGCTTTTATATATATTTAAGCTTACGCAGATATTTTGATTTACTAAACTTTGAAAAACTGTTAAGTTGCGTTTATAACTTCGTTCCACAACATTTCGTAACACAGCATCGTATTATCGTCCTGCAAGAGCATGGTGTGATGGTTTATGTGATACAATTTGTACGGAAAGAAGTTACGTTATGATGTGGTATTGCACGTCTACTTGCTGCTTTTTAAAGACCAATCATCATCTAAATTGATCCGGTCTTTGTATCACAGTTGTGTGTAAATATATTGTTTTAAATCACAATATTTATTTGTTTTAATCCCAATAATATTGTAATTCATTTTCCGAAAATATAATTTCAATAAATTATCATTTTTCCCCGAAATCTCATTTGAAATATTCAATATTTTTATGTTGGAAAAAATTTATGAAAAATTTATTTTTCCTTATTTTTTTCTTGTAGCTTAGTTTATTGATTTCTAATTGTAAGTCTTCGGCAATGACGAAATTTATTTTTGCGTCTTGTATTTTTTCTATTACTTGTGATATCGATCTAATAATATCTAATGGAAATCTATACTTCTAAATCAATTCAATTATTTTAAAATACCATTACACTGATTATGATTCAAATCCATCAGAACTGTTGGAACAAATCCATTCATAGAAATACTGATTGTTATGCCATTAATTAAATATGAATATAATATTAATATTATGAGTCATGATATTATATTTCATTGGTTAAATTAATATACTATTTTCACCGTCTGAAACTCCTTTACTATGGTATTGAATCCAGGCTTTCTTATTTCTTGAAAATTTCGATTAGACTGTAGCCGGGCTCGTTACAGTAGGCTTCATCGATATTCTGTTATATACTGCTTATTATTCAAGGGTCACATAGTTCACACAGTGTATTAACACTGCTTATTCATTATAAGCCCTACTCGAGGAGTTCGCAACTAGAATTGCATTAAGCTCTTATTGGAGTTGCAATCCTTCAAAATTTCTTGGAAACTCGTCTCACATATAAACGTTGGCAGTGCTCCTATTGATTCAATAGTATCAATAGCATTATAATACAATGTACTAAACTTATGGTTGAAATGTATGGTTATGGTATGTTTGGATGTTTATGTTTAATACTCGTACAACGTTCCATCATCACTTCTATTGATAAATGTCTTCCAGTCCTCAGCTTGCTTGAATCTTCTTGCCATGCTCATTAACCATCCTCGTAGACTGTACCTGCTTGAATTTATTGTGTGTAAAGTGAATACATTTAGATAGATGTAAAGATGTACCACCATGATCAAATCGGATTGGAGAATTATATTTTTGAAAATTATAAAAGGATTTCAGATCATCTAGACGGCCTTTATAATATAGTACTAATATTTACAATAATATTTATTTAGTACAATTTAATATTTAGTACAAGTACTAATATTTATAATGTGTGACGACATAAATGAATCTAGACCTGTAGATGAAATTTCTAAACATGAATAGAATTATTCATAAAACCCATCTCAAGTATTTATTTGTACAACATTGTTTTTCTTCTTTCTCAACGTGTTTATTTATCTTTCCCAACTATTTATTTGTGCTTCATTTTTCTCAGTTCTAAGTCACTAAACTATTTTCATGCATGAACAGATTATTTTGCTCATAAAATAATACTCAAGATAAATAAATCCTTGTGAGTTCATGGCAATGTGCATACCACGAACGACCACATTCAAAAATACTAAACCTCACTTGTTGGTTCTCGTTTTAATGTTTAATTTTCTTGTCGTGTTTATCCACTCTTGAAAAACAGTTTTTCCGTCTCTCCAGCAAGTATATAAGTGTTTAGCAGCATAACCTAAAACAACTCGAATAATGTATTTGTAATAGGTTTGATGTGTAGCAACCAAAACAAATGCGTGTTTATTCATTTGTACACAATTTAAACGTAATGAAACGACTGTGGCAAATATGGCGACATTTTATTCGCTCGTTCATGAGTCACTGTTTGCCTAAATCCTCTGGAACTCACTTAATCTGATGTATTCTCTTTTTGCCACTATTGTTTTAGTAGCCGGCTCTCATCCTAAAAAAATAGTTTTGTTGGTAAAGTTTGTGGTGGCTGAGTTTTCTGCTGAAAGCTCATGGCCACTCTTGAACCAATCTGCTATAAAATGCACAGAGGAAGCACATTTGAAAATTTTCAAACAAATATTATGAGTGCATGTGCTTCGTTACCTCTCGAAGATGACTCTTGAAAATAACAACTCTGGTTCACTTTTGTAGTTTTTGGTGTGTTTTAGAGTGTGGGATTCACCTATCATTTTCATACAATAATAAGAAATGTTTTCATGCCATCAAATCTCTTCTAATTCTAAAGTGAACATCGTATAAAGTTGTTTTCCCAATTCAAAAATTATGTTGGATACTAAGGCGGGCTTAGCGCAGTTGGTTGGGGCGTCGCAACTTCAGCTTGCTGTCGTTTAAGCGGTCGTGGGTTCGAATCCCGCTCCACCGTCAGGCATTTAAGTGTAATCATTCACATAATTACCCACGCACAAGTCTCAGACTCATGTGGGCATCATCAGCAATAAAAAAATACAAATGAAAAATTGAGTTTGCTTACATTGTCCAGTGTTAGTAGACAAATAGAGGAAAATAATCATGAAGAATCCATGGAGATTCCAATGAGGATATTTTTTCATATAAAGTTATACTAAGGCGGGCTTAGCGCAGTTGGTTGGGGTGTCGCAACTTCAGCTTGCTGTCGTTTAAGCGGTCGTGGGTTCGAATCCCGCTCCACCGTCAGGCATTTAAGTGTAATCATTCACCTCATTACCCACGCACAAGTCTTCACTCACAAGTCTTCACTCACAAATCCACTCAAAATTCACTGCTGAAATATTGTTACTTCTATGTAAGCAATAGTCTACTTTTTTTTAGAATCGGTGCTAGTGTAACATGGCTTTAGACAAAAGGCCAAAACAACGTGACCAACAAATTGATAAATTAGAAAAGTATATTATATAGGAATTAGAAAGTTCCGAAGTGAAGAACAGTGTTATAAAGTATTAATATTACTCTGCCCGATGTGTGTAAAATATTCTGGAACAGTAACTATTTATTTTAATTTTAAAGTGTATAAAAATAGACTTCAACCTGAGTTCCAAATTTAATGAAAAATCAGTTTCCAAGTTCTAATAACTTATATTGACTAATTGTATTGAATACAGTGAACTTGCACTGGTATAAAAATATCCAATCTATGAAACCAATATAATTTCTGGTGGTTCGAAGCCTACCTAAAACGTTTGGTCCACCATTCATGACGTCATTATCATCCACTTGATTTCCCATTATCATCCACGTCATTATCACCCATGCACAAGTCGCAAACTCATGCATCATTAATACAAAAAAAATTATGCAATAAAGAATAGTTGCTTGTTCCAAGTGCAAAGTTTTAATCTTCGTTTCAAGCACTTCGACAAGTTTCAGTAGTTTGTCTTGATAGACAATATTGTTTTCAAATCCTGACAAGGATAAAATCTTTTTCAATAATCTATTATATTTATCCTTATCTTTATGAATCATCCACTCTGATTTATCGTATTGTGGATATAGATTACCTACAAATGTTAATTTCTGAACACTATTTGCAATATACATGAATAATAAAATTTCGAAAATCTGAGCTTCTTTTACCGTCTATCTGACGGTGCAGAATTCTGCGGTTTGTCGCACCACTTTACTAGAGGATTGATTGAAAACTACTGTACACTGCACACTGTACATTGTGTACAGTGACCTTTCTAGTTGTAATTCATACAAGGCCATTTAACACTTGAACGAGATAAGTAGCATCAGTCAATGACCGTCCAGTGACGTCAAGTGTAAACACGGCTCTTAGATGGTCAATGCTATCAGACATTACATAGCCTACAACATTTTTTGAAATTTTTATTTTGATTTCTGTGTCTGTTGCCTGCAAACGGCCCAATGAATAGCGGTTGTTATTCTGTGTATTCTGCTAATCAAAGAGCAATCGTGACTGGCATTTCTAATAAATGTATAAATAATTAATATTTAACGAGCATCCTTCCTCTCAACATGGGCGTCTGGTATTTAGCAATCCGACCGTCGTCTTGTAAAGTAAGCCAGCGCGTATCTGAATCCGAGCTGAATAGAATGTCTTGTAGATGTCGTGTAGCTGAATGCTGTTTCTAAAACATTACTGTTATACCTTTCGATTGTAGGCTAGATTATAAAGTTTAAAAAATTATTTAGCCTCATAGTAACATTTTGATCACTCAATTCTGATATTTCATTCGATATTCTTTTCTAAATACCTTTAAGAAAATAATAAATTACAAGAAAACAATTATAATTAATTATTGACAAAAATACGTTTAAAGTATGTCTTACCAACATGCGTGTACTCTTTCGAATACATCTTAAACTCGGTGTAGCTCCTGCAATACCTCTTTATACCTCACGTTTATTTTGGGAAAGATAGTCATGCTGTCATTAAATTTTCCGTGTTAAGATTGTTTTTGTATATTATCATATTTTTCGTATTAAGGTTGTTTCTTGTATATTATCATCTTGACTGTCCCATCGCCTTCTAAGCAATAATTTGTTTTTCTCTTCTGTATCACCTTCTGTATCAATTAACTATTGTAAATTACACATTGTACTACTCTATTAGTACTATTATAATAGTGCTCTAGTACAATAAATAACTGTACATAATTTTATCTCGACGTTCAATCTCGATATTTACACTCTCAACGTCTTTAACGTAGCATACTGATAGTAAAATAATGTGCTTGCTTAAATAACTGAGTTTGTCCATCAACTTGTTTTTTAGAAGTCTTCTTCTGAATTTCAAGTGATAAGTAGTTTAAAATTAGTCTAGAATCAGTGTAGCTGCAGCATCGAATTATAACTCCTAAAGTTTGTAAAAACCAAATATTCAATATTTATCATTGAGTGCTATGAGTAGGCTAATGCGTTATCTCTCTACACTGGTTGAGTTCATGGGAGGCTTACCGTTTACCGGTGCAGCATAACCTGAGACGTCTGATTGGTGTATTCAAATTCATATGAATTCATGAATTAGAATTGACCAATCAGGCGCCTTAGTTTTCGGTGCAACGTTAACCGTTAAGAACTCATTGTTCGGCCTAATTATCCCTTAAAAATCTCTTCCAATTTCAGAATTTAGCAAGCTATCCAAATTATAAAACTTGAGTCAACCACCAAGCTTTCGCAGATACTGTAACTAACACTTATTTATAATTCTTAAATACATTCCAAAAATGTTTACTTTTATTTCCAATTTTTAAATACATTTTTATAATATTGAATTTTCAGCTCCTTCAAGTTAGTTCTGGGTGGTTATCAGCTTCTCTTTCATGTTGATCTAAGCCTTTCCTCTCAGCAATCGTTAGTAACTCACAATATCGCAATAGTAACTTACTGACTCAATAAACTCTGATGAATGTGTTTCTGCGTAGCTGTGAATTACAATCTGCTAAACATGTGATAAATTTGAATAGATTATATTAATCCAATGCTGTCATCTACGTTCACCAACTCACCAACATTGTCTACAGATAATCTGTGATAAATTTGAGTAAATTCTGTTAATGAATTGTAATGAACAAACTACCATGTCAAGTGACAACCGAAAATGAATGAGCCTCCAATGCAAATCCGTTATTAAACAAGTAACATAAAGAGGACTAGGCAGACTGTGTATGTATAACTACACTAGTGTTGCAATGCGTCAGTCAGTCATTTTCATAGGATTCGTTTCTAGCTGCAGTAGTCTGACAAATAAAGGCAGTTCACAAATAATGATGATGGAATGAATGAACGAGACCGATCGCATTTGAGCAAACACCCTCACTCACACACATACACGTGCTCCCTAAAATATTATAACACATCGTATATATAGATATATTTATTTATATTTACCTCTACTACTTGTCCGTTGTCGAATAGAATCAACAACTGAAATATGCACAACTCGCCGCCCGTTTATTTTACATTTGTTTGTAGTCGAGCAAACAAATTTGTTACAAGAATGGCGACAAGTTGAACATAATTAATGCTATTTAGATAACCGAAACTCTAGGCTACCCCAGCCATTGTGCAATTTTGCTCACTTGTCAAGTTTTGTTCAAATATTTGACAGTTCGCATAGAAAAAGTTTACTTTTGTCAAGACTGGAACAAGGTTCTTGATGATTTTATTGATCAATGGTTAGCTTTAGCGTTGTTGGTATATCAATGGTTTTGCTATCGGTACATTATTATGTTGTAACTGTCACTGCAGTATATGCATAAAAGGCATTGCGCTTTCTCTTATTTTCTTTTCAGTTAATATTTGATGTGATAATGATGATCGTACAACTGTCACATCTATCATCAAATATGTACTTCTTATTGTCAATTGGATTGTTCAATAACTTACTAGTCTTCTGTCGAAGTATAATCATACTTCACTATACTGTTACGGGTTCTAATGGCTAAAATAAGGCTGGTAACACTAAGTTCACACTTGCACTTTATTTACACAAATTAGTCTATTTACACAAATTAATTAATTAGGGAAGTGATAGCCGCAAGCCGTAGCAGGTATCTGTTCAATCAGAGAGATAAGCTGCGTTCTCGTAGGTCCTGTTCATAACGGTGACCGATTAGATTGGCCAGCAAAAAAGACACTGTTCTCTGCTGTAAAATCACTTCCCGGTGGTTCGGAACCCACCTAAAACTGTAGGTCCAACTCATCAATCACCATCATCCAACTCATTACCCACGCACAGGTCTCAGACCTATGTGGGCTTCATCCTCAAAAAAAAAAAAAAAAAAAAAAAAATTGTAAGTTCAATTAATTAAATAAAAACAGATCATCAAATGACAAGCTAATACTTATTTTCAGTAATTAATGAATAAGTAATTACAGGCTGATCAATAATAAAAGAAACAAGAGTCCAATAAACTGTACAATAATGCAGAAAGAAATTATAAAAAGAGCAACTAATCACTTACAAAAACACAGTCCAATTCGTTATTTGACAGTCCCAAATAATATCACTTAACACAACGTCTTTAAAATATTAGTAAGCTACAAAAACAGTAAACACTTGTCTCTGCACTTGACACTGTCTAAAGACTGAATAAAACACTGTTTACTCTACTGGCACTGAATTGTCTCTCTCACGAGATCTGTAATACAATCTGTCACGCAGGTTTGTAAAATTAACTAGCTTGTTCATGTGGACTTCTTTATATAGCTGTTGTAGTTGTATAATTCCAAGAATTGAAATCACCAGACGTTTCGAGAAGGCCACGGAACATGATCTCAATTGTTCAAGAAGACTGAAGAAATCTCAAGAAATTTAATTGAGTGAGAGAGTTGTAGACTTGAAGAATAAGAGTAATAAAGACATGTGAAGAGCAAGAGAATGAAGATCGGATGTCGAAGTCACGTACAACCATGAAATCAATAGAACAATCTACATAAAATGAGTGCGTAAATAACTGCTCCATTCGCTTTTGTAACAATACTATAGTTTCATTTATTGCAATAGAACTTATATATTCAAGTACAATAGTCCCGGTATTCTAGTTGAACTGGGTGAGAAGTAACTTGAATTGCAAAAAACTTGCAGTACAGGGAATACCCTGAGAAAAATAGGGTATCAATCAAAACTAGTTTCACTAGTCTAACTAAGGAAATATATTTTAAATACATTACTTATAAATAGAAAAGAGTATTGAAATATTACTCACAGAGATCAAAATATTCCATTTTTACTTGAAAAAAGCTGTCCTAAGCGTTTTGTTCCACCACACTATAGCATCTTTGCTCGAATATTTTGTTAGCTCGGATTTAATGGAACCTCCATCTTTGCTCGCATATGGTAGCTCAGATTTAACAGAACCTCCATCTTTGCTAGCATATGGTAGCTCAGATTTAATGGAACCTCCATCTTTGCTCACATATGGTAGCTCAGATTTAATGAAGCCTCTGTCTTTGCTCGCATATGGTAGTTTGGATTTAACAGAACCTTTATCTTTGCTAGCATAAAATGGTAGCTCAGATTTAATGGAACCTCCATCTTTGCTAGCATATTGTAGCTCAGATTTAACAGAACCTCCATCTTTGCTCACATATGGTAGCTCGGATTTAATGAAACCTCCGGCTTTGCTCGCATGTGGTAGTTTGGATTTAACAGAACCTTTATCTTTGCTAGCATAAAATGGTAGCTCAGATTTAATGGAACCTCCATCTTTGCTAGCATATTGTAGCTCAGATTTAACAGAACCTCCATCTTTTGCTTGCATATGGTAGCTCGGATTTAATGAAACCTCCGGCTTTGCTCGCATGTGGTAGTTTGGATTTAACAGAACCTTTATCTTTGTTAGCATATGGTAGCTCGGATTTAATGGAACCTCCAACTGTCAAGACTCGGATCTATCAGCAAATTGGGACTGTATAAGTCCTAATTCAAGTATATAATAATTTTATAAAATAATTCAAGTATAATCTCTACTTATATTTCTTTTACAATGAGATTCAGTTGTCAATTTTGTTTATTTTCTAGTTCAGACCAAGAGTAGTAGCTTTAACTTTAGCACAATTGGCTACTGTAAATAATTATCTTTAAATAAACTGCAAGCCCTCTACAATAATATATAACAGCCGAACAGTATGATCTTCTTTTCTATACTGTATATACTTTCACCCATTAATTATTTCATCAAATGTATCCTAATCTGATAACAGTCTACTCTTCAAATTAATCAGAATCTATTCACTGGAGTTCATTTCAATTATAGTTTATTTTTTTGCATCGAACATGAAATGCTTTGAAACAATACCGGTTAACAATCGATTCATATGTTGTAAGTTACGTTGTGCTGTTCATACTCATACAACGCACTATTTATGTAATAGGATATTTAACAGAAAGCACGTTATTACATTGCATTACAAGTAGTCAAAGGCTGTTCTTGGTGTGTCAAGCGACATTTATACAACTTCTATTGAGCCCAAATGTATTTGCTTGTACCATTATCATTGCTGGGGGATAACTAGTTGTTATTAATGTACGAATAAATCTTTGCAGGCTTTGTCAAACTTAACAAATATATATAATCGAATGAAACTGTATTATTACAACATTATCAACGAGACCAGAATTGTTGACAACACTACAGAGATATTAGGTCTCGTTTACCTTTGTAACTTGACGCACTCTAATAACCCTGCATAAGCCGCCTATGATCCTGTTTAGAGCATTGGATGATATTTGTGAATTGCCCTGTATAGTGTCGAATGTGTGATCCCTTACAAAGCACTTTAATATATAGAAAATAATGCGAATTGTAGCGCATTAGAGAGATCAACGCTGTTTTAAAGGCCTCAAATGACAATTCCAATAGTTGTATTTTCGATAATAATTATTCCAAACTGCTTTATCGTATTGGAACAGATGTGCTAGAGCTAAGCTTTGTTTTAGATAAAGTCTGCTTGTGGCAATGTATAAAATAACACTGTATTCAATTCCATTTCATTCAAAATCATGTTAGAGTTAGACCTTGATATTTTGGTGTTTGAATTTCCGTTACAAATTGTGTTAGGAGTAAAATTTAATTTTTAAATGTAAAGTTTTGTTCCCGTTGGCCGTTTTTGTTATGGAAGGATACAAGAGCTGTTCCAGATATTTGTCGTATATTCTTCTGTGACCTCAATACAGTAACACACTTTGATCTAGTATTTCCCTCATTAATCAACTTTATATCAGATATGCTTCATTTGAACCTCGAATTCGACTTACCTTTATAAAGGTAAAGGTAAGTCCACTTTTGACAGAGACGTACAAGAGAATTTCAGTTTAAAAAAAAATGTATTGGAGTTGTAGAAGTCTGCCACAAGGGCAGAAATTACCTAGAACAGAAAGCTTCCTGTAACTTTTCACCTGATTACTTTATAGGTATTGGAACAGTGGTCACATGAGTGTCACAACCCTCTAGATTTCAGTAATATCAAGCTTTCAATTTTACACATCAATCTTACTTTCCCATACAATCATCGAAAGGCTAGTTCGCAATGTAACTGAAAGTAGCTTCTTTGGATCACATATTTTTTCATAATACGTCTTTCTTTTTTTCGGAGGATGAAGCCCATGTAGATCTGAGACCTGTGCGTGGGTAATAAATTGGATGATAGTGATTCATAAGTTGGACCTACAGTATTAGGTGGGTTCCGAACCACCGGAAAGTGATTTTACAGCAGAGAACAGTCTTTTTTGCTGGCCAATCCAATCGGTCACCCTTACAAAGAGCGCCAAGGGGTCTCGTAGCTCATCTCTCATTGAACAGATACCTGCGACGGCATTCAGCTATCACTTCCAAAAAAATCTATTTATAAACGTCTATTGATAAACTATTGCAATTTTTACCAAGAGCCCTCCATGTATTATTATTTTCCAGTTTTAATGTAAAATCGATTCCTATTACAACTCTTTGGTTTCAGGTGAATGAATAAAACAAATGTTATCTATTCCACGTTAATGATTTTTATTATTTGAAAAACCAAACTCGAGTTTCAATGCTCATGGCATCATCATCAGTGGTTTCATTTGATTAAAACATAAAGAATTTTAATTTAGCATTAACAAACTAGAATGAATTTTCTGCTCAGTGGGTCCCTTTGTGACTTACTTGACATCTTTATTTTTCTACTTGTGATTTTACGCACCTGTTCACACCCTGGTTTATCAGGAGACCAGTGTTGATTTGTTGATAGTGTTTATAATGGAATTATGCGTGAAGATTTTTGTAGTTGGTGAGGGGTGGTTGGTTTATCTGCTTGTGTTTTTTTAATTTTTGATTTATTCAAAATTAATAGCAGTAAGACGAGCCATTATTCAAGTGTGCTGTGGTAGACAAGCGCTGTGTACCGCTCTAGTACACAACAGCAGGCAATCTTGTGTTAGTTGGCGGCAGGGTCCTTTGAAGCCAAAGGCGGTCAGATAAGAAAAACACATGTAAAGCCAGACGTTATCGCTGTGCAGAGCGGATACCGGCTTGCAATAATGTGAGTGAGTGAGGGAGTCGGTGAGAGAGTGTTGGGGAGTAAATGAGAGAGCTTGAATGAGTACGAAGAATGAGACAGTGAGCGTGAGGTCTCTCTGGTAGTTCATGGTTGGCTGAGTCTCTTCTGCTCGCCCCCCTGCCCCGGGGCATTTAGGGCTGCCACGATGGAGAGCCTCTGGTCACGCACTTCTTGTTCTCGACGACAGGTGAGTGCCTGCCTGTCCCGGTGCGTGTGGGTGGTAGTTATGTCAACAGTAGTAAATGGTGTTTGAAATGGCTCGATTTTATTCTGTTGTAGATTACCTGAATTGAATACTCATTCACTTTCACTTGGTTGGATTGTCGAATCAAATCAAATTCTTTATTGCACCAAAAATTACATAGAATATAGCCAAATATTATATGCATTAATCCATCAAGTAAAACAAAATATTTTTTTAAGATAAAATAAGATAAGATATCTTTTTGAGGATGAAGCCCACATAGGTCTGAGACCTGTGCGTGGGTAATGAGTTGGATGATGGTGATTGATGAGTTGGACCTACAGTTTTAGGTGGGTTCCGAACCACCGGGAAGTGATTTTACAGCAGAGAACAGTGTCTTTTTTGCTGGCCAATCTAATCGGTCACCGTTACGAACAGGACCTACGAGAACGCAGCTTATCTCTCTGATTGAACAGATACCTGCTACGGGTCGCGGCTATCACTTCCCTATTGCCAATAAGCTTACAACAGTAATAGGCAAAGTCACATTACATAAAAACAAATACAATTGCACTAGATGCCGTCGTCACAATTAACCCTAAAAACCAATCATATCACATTCAAAAGATTCCTCTATTGAATAGAGGGATTTGGATTTCCTTCACTTGTCAACTACAGTCTTAAAACTCCTAACTGGAAGAACTCTAATTTCTTGTGCCTATTGTATAATTTTATTTACTGATAGTAGTGGCTTTTGTATGTTTTTTTTTAAAAGCAATCATAAGATAGTGTTAAATTCTCCCTATTCCTTGTACTAAAATTGTGAGAGCTTGAATTGGTATCGAAATTGGCAATATTTTGTTTAGCATATACCAAATTCTGGTAAATGAGGACACGCTGGCGATAGTAAAGCGCCAACGCGGAGTCTTGTCAACAGAACTTACGTACTACAACACAAATTTTTCACAATTCTAAAGGCCATGTAGATTAAAATAGAAAAATAAAAATAATGAGAGCATTTGTTAGATTTTTTACACATATCTGTTCTATTTTAACACCTAAAAAAAGAGAACAAACTATTAATTGAATGAAAATGTAATGCTCTTGATCAGCTATACAAAAAATGACTATGATCTCTTTCATTTCTTGAATAGTATTTCTCACTTTTCAGATTTCACTTCAAAATTTTGAACACTCAAAGTCCGCGTCAAATGTTCCCGTGTTATGATTTCAAGAATATAAGAAGTTATTCTCCGTTCGCTGCATTTTTCTATTTTCTGCGTGATTACAAATTTGAAAGTACTAACTTTACAAAAACGCTTGTGTCTTCCCAAATACAAATTTTGTTTTTGACTCGATGTGGATAATGGATTTGCTTGGGTGGATAATTCTGGAAAGGATAATGAGTTGTAAAATGTTATTCTGTAGGCTATCCAGGCCGACTTATATTTATCATTCCATTGTATTGGAGCTTTAATTCGTATTACTGTTTTATTATTAGTTTATACATCTTATTTTTATTTATTATCCTACTACATATTACTTTTATGAATATCTAAATAATTGTTATAATATGATAAAAGATTTCTTTCCACTCACCCATTGATTCATCTATAATTTATCATTAATTAATTAGTTTGACAGATTTTCACACTGACAGTAGACACCAATCCTTGAACAATGCGTGTGTGTTGTCTATACTGCCCCTGCATTGATCGACTACTTGACAGTGTCTTGTTTCTACTGAAAATATTATCGTAATCGTAACCATTCAATAAGTAGCTAAAACGTTTCGTATAGAAGAAATGAGTCACATTTTGTGAACATGCAGGGTTTTAACATGAAGTGTTTCAAGGATTTGACAAAAATAAAGTCATATAAATATATTTTACAATGTATAATTGAGATAAAACTTATGGGGACTTACGACTATTAGTTTACAGTCTTTCCGTGTGATCAACATTGTAAATGTTGATTCAACACTCACCGATTCATCAATCATTTATTGATCTTATTAATTATTGTTTTGAGTTATTATTAATAAATTCTCGTTTTTTCTGTTTCAGGTGAGTCTTAACACAGCAAGCATGATTTAAATTCGAATTATCCTGTTAGTTGGTAAGACATACAATATATTTTGAGCACTTTGCTTTCATTTAATAATTTCCTTCATAAAAATCAAAGTTTTATGTACATTAATTTAGTTTACATGTTTACAACCATTTTATTTTATTTTTTTTCTAAAATGAAATCAATCTTTTCCTTTTATATTAAAAACTAAAAATCGATTTTATTCGATTGCTGAATAATTTTGATATAGGACTATTTAAATGATTACATAATTTATAATATCAATCTGATAAAACTAATTATGGGAAGAAATAGAAAAATTGAGGCAAACGAAGAGAGAAGAAAAAATATGGCAGCAGCGAATGAGACGAGGACATGTGAGTGAGAGAGACCAATGCAAGGTTATGTAGTGAGAAAAGAATTATAGAACGGAATGGTGGTCTAGACGTACGCCTCGTCATAACTCTTTCCTTGGAATTCAATATTAGACCAATTTGTTGCGCCGATGTAAAAAAGAGAAGGCTCACAGAAATGGTTTTTGATGAGAAGGGAGAGAAAATGGAATAAAAAGAGAAAGAAAATAAGCGAGAGAGAGTTCAGAAGCTGGACTGTGGCAAGAGTTGTAACTTTTTGCTGTCAAATGGTCCCTACACCCTTCTCCCCTCCCCTCATTGTTCATGACCTCTCTTTATTTGTGTTCTTTCCAACTAAACTTTCTCCCTCTATCTTCTCTACATCTTTCGTGTTTCCTTCTTTTTTCGCTTTCAAATTATCAACGTCATCGTTCTTCGGCCGTTCTGACATTTTCCCTCCCCGAAATATTAATACTTTAATTATTCCTTGCCCCCAAAGTCCTAAAATTTAATGACCTTCAACAACGGATGTAAAAAAATGACGCTACCAGAACAAAGCACCAAGTGAGAAACGCACATTTTTGTCTGCTCCATCCGGGCAGATTTGATCTTGCTCCTTCCTCAGCTTCTCTGCAGCCATTTTCCCTTCTCCCTCCCTTTCCTTCCTCCTTCAATCACTCTCTCCCTCTTTTATTCCATCCTCCTCCTCCAGGCCCTTTTCTCCCTCTATCACCCATTCTGTTTCTCCCCTGAGCTTTTACCCCCATGCACCCATTTCTCACAAGTTTTTCCGTTTTCCATATAAATTCCCAGCTTTTTCCCGGAACTTTCTCGCCAGCAAAGATAGTCGGGCCTCTCCCACCGCCTTTGCCAACAAATTGCCGTTACAAATAACTAATATCTTTAATTAAAGTAAGGCCGAAAAATTTGTTGTCGGTAGTAAATTGCAGGTTTTCTTCTAAGAGAAACCCGGCTTTCACGTTCTATCACTTCCCCTTTCTTTAAACGTGGATCTATTTTTTGTGATGGTTGAGCTTTATTGATCAATCATCTTCCTGTGATTTGTCTCGAGTTATCGCAAATATGATAATCGTATTATTTTGGAAAAGTATCTCGTAAATTTCAAATCAAATGATCAAAAAATTTTTTTTTTGTTATAATCTGTAATGAATTGCATAATATGTGCAATAGATGTTCCACTCAATTTATACCAACAGTATCACTGTGACAGTAGCTTATACAGGATCAGTACAGCAGTATCACAGTATGTCAAAAGTCTCACTAAATCTATACCGAAAAGATTGTACCTACTATATGTAATGTTAAATTGCACCTTATGTATATAAATAATGTTAATACGACATACGAAGCTCAAAACTGCGCTCTACAAATTAATTTTGAATAAATTAAATTTTTATTAAAATACTTCAAAAAACTAGCATCAAAATCGCACATCATTATTTATTTTTTCTCTATGTAGGTTAGCAATAGCTTATGTCGAAAAAATAATATGGTGTTTTGGAAAATACTGTATGTCTCACACCTACTTCAAGCTCTCAGATTTTTCAATTAATTGTGTTCTTTAACATACTTTTCGCATTATTTTATTAGTTTAGTTGTTCGATTTGGAACATCTGTTGCACAAATTATGCAATTCTGTTAAATTGCACCTTATGTATATAAATAATGTTAATACGACATACGAAGCTCAAAACTGCGCTCTACAAATTAATTTTGAATAAATTAAATTTTTATTAAAATACTTAAAAAAACTAGCAACAAAATCGCACATCATTATTTATTTTCTCTATGAAGGTTATCAATAGCTTATGTCGAAAAAATAATATGGTGTTTTGGAAAATACTGTATGTCTCACACCTACTTCAAGCTCTCAGATTTTTCAATTAATTGTGTTCTTTAACATACATTTCGCATTATTTTATTAGTTTAGTTGTTCGATTTGGAACATCTGTTGCACAAATTATGCAATTCTGTCCAAATTAAAACAAAAACACAATTTTCTCATTTGATTTGAAATTGTCACCATTTCGTGAAGAATAATAAACTAAATCATATTATCAACCATAACCATAAACAATTGTTTTACTGGGGTGGTGACATTCATGATAAATATTACAGCCTTATGTTGAATAACTGAACTGAATAACATCTCTAAATGGGTCTTATTTAAAATGATTTCTCTACCCACATTTTTATCAGAAAGCTTACCTAACCGGGATCCTACCTTTCCGTGTCTCATATGCTGTTTTCAAGATCGTCACAGAATAGTGAAAATGAAATATTTAATTGAACAAAAATATTACAGGGGATGCATTAGTCGAACATAGTTTTGGAAACTGTTGAATGTTTTCCAGTTGACATCTCTGTTTTAGCGGAAGATGACGAAAATATTCGTAAGATGTAGCTTAAGAAAGAAAGTTGTGCGGGAAAATCAGGACTGGTGATTTGTTCAAGTTCTCTTAACAGTCGCAGGACAAGTAACGGGATGTCTGTTACAAATTAGCAGCAGAGAAAGTCCGCCTGATATTCAGTTGGCTTCAGAGGGTTGAAGAGGCATTTTTCAAGGACGAACAATCGCTTTGTTCAGACTTCGGCGATGAGCTCTCCCGAATTGTCGTCATTCCTCTTCTTTTTTCTCTTTTCCTCTTCTTTTTTTCTCTTCCGTTTCTTCCCTATCACTTACGCCAACCGCCACCTTTTTTCTTCCTTTTTTTTTTGTATAACACGCCATTATTTTGTCGCCAATTGTCACGGTTTCAGCCTTCTAATGATTGCTCACTTTAAACGATGCTCCACCGTCATTCAACTACTCATTTTTGAATATGGTGTCATATTTTTCGTAAATATTCAACTGGAAACATGATTTACGATTGAAAAATACATGGTTCATGTGAACAAGAAAACACATATTCCATATTCAAATGTGTAAGGGCAAGTTGTCTTAGATATTGGAAGGTTGAGAATTATTAAACATTTTCACTACTTTGTGTATTTGTAGATAAACGTTAAAATATGATAAAGTGAAGTGGTTGACTTCAACTCTACCTTATATCTCTGATATACTTTATAAAAAATCTTTATAATATATACTTCACTATATACTTTAATACTTTATAATGAATCTTTCATGAAATTTTAAAATATGTTATAATATGGCTTATTATGAGTCAAACTTATATATTTCTATATCATTCTCTCCCTTCCTCTCCTCCTCTCTCGCTCATACCCTCTCACTGTCTCTCCCTCTTCCACACCCTCTCACTCTACTCGCCCTATTTCTCACTTTCTCATCCCCTCTCAATCTCTTTTACCCACTCACTCTCTTTAACCCTCTCACTCTTATCTCTGTCAGTAACACTCTCTTTCTGTGTCTCTCTTCCTTGTGTGTCACTCTCTCCGTTTATCTCTTTCCCCCACACACACTCTTTCTCTCTCTCATCCTTATGTTGGATAGCGTATTATGTATAAATAGATCTCTTGATTTAAGTCCTATTTGTCCATTTAATTTTCAGAAAAAATCGTCACCCATCTCTTGTGAATTTAAAAGTTCTATTTTTTAAGTTTTTATTGATTGATGAAATGTTTTGTTCAGATTAGTGTCAACTATTTAAAATAAAATAGAATTCTGACTTATATTTTTATGTTTTTCTATGTTATATTTTATGTTTTTCTATGTTATAAATCGAAAATATTCCGCAATCATAGAATATTGCAAAAGACATCAAGGCATCTGTATGCAGAATGCACTCCTCTGCCTGTACAGTAGATAAAAGCAGTTGAAACTAAAAAATCTGTCGCTTTCCACTCTTTTAAATCACTGTCGATTAATTTCTCAAATCTGTTTAGCCGAGAGACGACCGGTGCAGACAAGAGTGGGAAATAATTTGCATGTGGAATAGTGGGACTTGATGTATAGGGGTGTGGAGGAACTGATAAAAATGGCGACGAGGGTTAGAAATGGTGAGCGTCACAACAATGTTCTTGAGGATTGCGTGTAACAGGGATGTGAAGTCAGCGCCAGTCCAGTTCTACCTTTTAATTTATCGTACAATTAAATTAAATTCAAATCTCAAATAGAATTAAACTTTAATCCGATTCGCTAATTCGGTTTTAATTCGATTCTACGTTGCTGCTGCCGCTTTACGACGACGTCTGGTTAAAGAGAATCACTCAGAATTCCTCTCTCTTCCATGCCACTCTCCCTTCTCTCTCACTCTACTCATGCTCTCAATCTAGTTCTTTCTCTTTCTATCCCGAGTCTGCTTTCCGATTGGTATTCAGTTGCTTGATCGTCGAACGTGAATTTTAATTTTTCCTATTTTCTAATAAAATATAAAATCTTATTTCAAACAATCCATGTTTCAAAATTTTTGTCGAGCGATAGACAATAATTTATTATAAATTGTAAACAATATAACAATTATAGACAAAAATAGAATAGAATGCCTTTATTTTAAAACTTTGTTGCCTGTTTTATGCCTTTATTTTAAGAGGGCAGAGTTAGGAGTTTATTTCTGAAAGATCATATAAATTTAAACGGAGACACTTATTGCGATAGAGCGCTCTTAAAAGGATTAATTCAGACTTCTATACTTTTCTAGCTCTAGCCTAGTACAACACACTAATCTACACACTCGTGTAGCAAAATTCTAGACTTTTTACGAGAGCATCATACATCTTAAAGGTTCTGTTCACCTTTTCTCTCCTTCCTAGAGGTGCAATTCTTATATAAAGCTTTTATTTGAGGATGAAGCCCACATAGTTCTGAGACCTGCGCGTAATGAGTTGAATGATGTTGATTGATGTGATGGATCTACAGTTTTAGATGGGTTCCGAACCACACTTGAAGTGATCCGAGAACAGAGTCTTTTTTGATGCCCAATACAATCGGACACTCTTACAATGATGACCAATACAATCGGACACTCTTACAATGATGACCCAGGAGTTCGTAGCATATTTTTATCTGAATAAACAGATACCTGCTACGACTCACGGTTATCACTTTCCTAAATATAAGAAGGAATATACGATGGATGCTAGACTGCTAGTATATCTTTATAGCCCCTGGTTAAGAGGATAAAGTCTCATTTTATTTGTTTGCCTATTATCTCCTTCCTAGAAGTGTATTATAATGTTTTTTTTTTTAAGAAATATATTTTAATTGAAGGAAAAATTGTTACCCAGCTCGAGATTATAATAATAATAAGTTTTATTTATTCAACATAGCACATTATTATACAGTTGAATATCGTCAAATATAACTTATACAAACTAAAAGTAGCTACAGTCATAAAAGGTATTCAATAAAAATAATATTGAAGTTGTACAACACACTGAATCTTAGCTAATAGTTTTTAAAAATTATTTCAAATCATGAGTGTCGAAAAAAAATTATATTTAATTGAACTCGTGTACACTATAAAATGCTGTGGCTACAAGGAAGCTGTACAAATCTTTTTTTAAATTATTTATTTCTGACAAGGCCCGTAATTTAGTTGGTAATTAGCTGTGCAACTCCGCTCCTAAGTGAGTTGGCATTCTTTCATAATGCTTTAGCCTGTGCTGTTCAGTGACTAGTTTATTACTCCCCCTAGTATTATAATTGTGTATATCAGCATTCTTGGTCCGATTACAAATATTCTTATGTGTAAATTAGGAGTTTATACTTATAAATCGACGGCAGTGTTGAAATTTTTAAGTTTACGAAAGCTTCTCTGTATGTTTTATTGAAGTTGAGTCCAGCCAAATAACGGATTGCTCTTTTTTGTAGTACGAATACTTTTTCAATTTCCACCATAACCTTCATTTTCCCTATTCTTCTTTTCCCTAATTTCTTCTTTTTTGTAATAATTGATTTCCATTTTGTAATTCATATTATGTTGGCACCTGCTGAAAAACTCACAAGGTTTAGCGGGACCTTTATTTGGAACTTGTAAATAAATAAATGATTGATTGAAAAAAACCACCCCACAACTCTATACCATAGGCCACGTGTGAATAAAATAAAGCAAAGTATACAGTGCAAGGTACCAATATTGTACCTTGGCATTCTCATTCTTTGGTTCGGGCTTCACAACAGTAAGCGCACGGAATGATCGCAAGTAGCCTACGAGTATCGAGTACACATATAAACGAACGAATGCAATCAGACGATGATGCGATGCCTGCCACCGATTTATGTGGCCGTTGCATAAATCATGATCGGGATTTGCGTCGTTGCCGTGCTTATGCCTGTTATGTGCCGGTGGTGCTATTTCATTTCCATCCATCGTACGTTGCTCGGCTAGTTTATATTATTAAACTTAATAATGCACACCGAATAAAATATGTACGCGGCTCGGTAATGGGATCTAAACTCTGATAATACGACACTAAGTTTTGCCATAAAGGCCCGTAATGAACATCGATATGCTTACGCTTGCTGCATTATTATCATTACTGTTATTATTATCATCATTATGTTTACTATTGCTGTCGGGGGGTTCCGTTGTATAACTAGTCAGGAGATACTGTACGACTCGCCGTTGTATGTATGTTCTATCGTAATTTGTGTATATCATTGTTTTATATTGTTCTGAGCTTACCGAGTACCTTAGTTATTCTATAGAAAGTACTAAAGCCTTCCCAAGTATTTTTCTCACTTCTCTTTAGAACTTTCCGCTACCTTTCATAATACTTCTCTCTTTTCTAAAGATCCTAAATCAAATTTCTCGCAACGTTTTGAATTTTTGGTTCATCAGTTTTGTGCCTCTTTCATTGAATTTTACACTATCTACCTCAAGTTTAAAGAATTTGAAAATTGTTGACATATTTTTACTGAAATTAGTTATTTTTCTTCCTTTTGTCCAGACATCGCTCTAATTACGTAAATGCTTCTCATTGTTGAATATTCAAACTTTCTTCCATGTACAATGTACTGTGTTGTTAATCATATGCTTTTTAATTATTCATAATGAAATTTACTTAAATAAAGCAATCTTATATTTCTAATATTTTTCTCAAGTTTGAAAAATATGAGAATTGTTGATATCTATTGACTAAAATTTGTGTCTGTATCACCTTCTGCCTTAATTTCCATCCATCGTACGTTGCTCGGCTAGTTTATATTGTAAAACCGTTTATATTATTAATATTGGTTATCTTATCAGTAGAAGTAATCAAATGATGGGGTTCATATGCAGAACATGTGCATGTTTTCGGAGCTGGGAAGCTATACTGTACTTGTATAAGTCTCTGGTCAGAAGTGTAATAGAATATGCAGCACCCATTTGGAATCCAAAGCAAAGTATACAGTGCAAGGTACCAATATTGTACCTTGGCATTCTCATTCTTTGGTTCGGGCTTCACAACAGTAAGCGCACGGAATGATCGCAAGTAGCCTACGAGTATCGAGTACACATATAAACGAACGAATGCAATCAGACGATGATGCGATGCCTGCCACCGATTTATGTGGCCGTTGCATAAATCATGATCGGGATTTGCGTCGTTGCCGTGCTTATGCCTGTTATGTGCCGGTGGTGCTATTTCATTTCCATCCATCGTACGTTGCTCGGCTAGTTTATATTATTAAACTTAATAATGCACACCGAATAAAATATGTACGCGGCTCGGTAATGGGATCTAAACTCTGATAATACGACACTAAGTTTTGCCATAAAGGCCCGTAATGAACATCGATATGCTTACGCTTGCTGCATTATTATCATTACTGTTATTATTATCATCATTATGTTTACTATTGCTGTCGGGGGGTTCCGTTGTATAACTAGTCAGGAGATACTGTACGACTCGCCGTTGTATGTATGTTCTATCGTAATTTGTGTATATCATTGTTTTATATTGTTCTGAGCTTACCGAGTACCTTAGTTATTCTATAGAAAGTACTAAAGCCTTCCCAAGTATTTTTCTCACTTCTCTTTAGAACTTTCCGCTACCTTTCATAATACTTCTCTCTTTTCTAAAGATCCTAAATCAAATTTCTCGCAACGTTTTGAATTTTTGGTTCATCAGTTTTGTGCCTCTTTCATTGAATTTTACACTATCTACCTCAAGTTTAAAGAATTTGAAAATTGTTGACATATTTTTACTGAAATTAGTTATTTTTCTTCCTTTTGTCCAGACATCGCTCTAATTACGTAAATGCTTCTCATTGTTGAATATTCAAACTTTCTTCCATGTACAATGTACTGTGTTGTTAATCATATGCTTTTTAATTATTCATAATGAAATTTACTTAAATAAAGCAATCTTATATTTCTAATATTTTTCTCAAGTTTGAAAAATATGAGAATTGTTGATATCTATTGACTAAAATTTGTGTCTGTATCACCTTCTGCCTTAATTTCCATCCATCGTACGTTGCTCGGCTAGTTTATATTGTAAAACCGTTTATATTATTAATATTGGTTATCTTATCAGTAGAAGTAATCAAATGATGGGGTTCATATGCAGAACATGTGCATGTTTTCGGAGCTGGGAAGCTATACTGTACTTGTATAAGTCTCTGGTCAGAAGTGTAATAGAATATGCAGCACCCATTTGGAATCCTCACCAAATTACATCAATTACGCAGTTAGAGAGGATTCAAAATAAATTCTTACGATACATTTATTATAAAAGATTTAATCAGACCTGCATAATTGATTTTCCTACATCTGAACTCCGCAATCTCTTCCAAATACCATCTTTGAGGGTCAGGCGTGATATAGCATCCATTCTGATTTTCCATAGCATTCTCAATAATAGAATAGACTCACCCTACCTTATTTCTAAAATATTTTTCTCAATTCCAGTTTTAAGCCGCAGATACCACCCGCTATTTTTTATCCCCAGGTCTAGGACTGTTAACAGATACTTCTCTCCTCTCAATAGAATTCCCAGATTGATAAATAGCCTTGGCAGTGATATTGATATATTTGTAGAAAAACGGAACTCTCTCAAAGTGAAAGCATTCAACCTCCTCAGTTAAAAAATAACTGATATTTTCTCATGTTTATCTGTCGTTTTCTCAAACTACTCTTCTCCTTTTCTTCTTCTTTTCAAAAAAAATCTTTTTCTACTATTTTATTGATCTATTTTTTTATATTACTTTTCAGTATGTTCTATTTGCAACCTTAACATCTATCTGTAATAATTTATACCATAATAAGGTACTTATATCTCATGATAAGTTTTTCTCTCTTTTTATTATTCTACATTCTTTGCATGACTTTTACAGTGTTTTTCCATTTTCTGTCTTATAAAATGTATAAATGTACGGTATCTTTAATTTTAATAATTATACAGTTAAATGATTTTATGTAAACTGTGTTAAGGAAGCTTTTTTGGGCGTAGGCCTGTAAGCTTCCATCTATGCTTTGTACTAAATAAATAAATAAATATATTTATATTATTAAAATGCACACCGAAATCTGTGTCTGATTTAATATATATTATTAAATAATTGACTATGAACTCCACGCCAAAACATTGTATGAAACATTTTCAAATTCTGTAATTCTTTTTATGTCTCACCCAATCTAGTCGTGGTTGGATGAATGCAACGTTACATTAATGCACTACATTTGGATACCCTCCAGAGTACACTACCAAAATGGATACAAATCGGATTGACACGTGATACAGATTGACGGTATTGGTGTACTGAGAGGAACTATAGGGGCTTTAGGGGAACTATAAATCCCGGATTGCAAATGACGTCATCAACTCATTATCTAGTGACCCAATATTATGAAGTGGTTTTATCTGTATCAATATTTAGAAGAATATCGTATATATATTAATATCGTCAATCCCTTATAGTGTAGGTTCTCTCTAGTAGATAATCTATGAATTTGTTTGGTGAATTAGAGTTTAAGTCGCTGTTTAAAACCCCTCTGAGCAATTTATCCCCTGCTGTAGTCATCCTAGAAGTGTTGAGGTTAGGCGAAGAAAAACTTTGAGACGCGGTTACCAGCAAGCTTAACTGGTAATTGTGCTGGCTGCTTCACACAAACATTAAAACAAACACTCCGATTATGATGATGTTGGGTAGTGGGGGTGGAGGAGAGTCTCTCAGACAATGGTGGGTCGACGTAGTTGAGGAAACGCTGGTTTGCCCTGCGATACCCTGCCCTGCCCCTGGCCCGTTCATTTCCTGGACGCCTGCACAAGAAATTAATTAGCTACCTGGAGAACAATGCACGAGGAGCAAGGCTTGTTTACACTGTTTCAGTGCCTTACTGTGTCGATACTTATGACGGGGGCTAAAAGGGGCTAAAAGGGGCTAAAAGGGGCGCCCTCACACTAGGCGCGTCTCACTGGGGCCCTTAATTATTATGCCGGGCCTCCGCAAGTCTACAATGCACCATGGTGGCGACAGCAACACCACAAACTCCAAACTGCTTATAGTTGGTGTTGTAGGCCTCCTATAGTAAGTAGCCAGGCCTGTGCATACAGGTAGTTGCCGGTTGCAGGTTGGCAATAGACTTTCAGCACCAAGCAACACTCGGCTAATTGTACAACGCAAGCTGTGTTGGGTCGCTGCAGACAATCCCCCCTATGTCCTAGCCCTCGAGTGCTTGCCCTAGCCTCTCTATCTGCAGTATCTATTGTTCACATTCACCAATATCGGCTACACAAATGCGGTATCAAATGCATCAGAGAGTTGGTCAATTGCATCTAAATTGATCAACAGTGATACTCTACTCCAACCACTACTTGCAAAAAAATTCTCTATCTCTTTAATGTCCAACAAGGCTGTATATACAGATTGGCAATATACTTTCAGTACCAATACTCAAGGTTTCCTTTGAGGCTGTGCTCAAGGTTTGTTCTTCTTAATGTAATCGAGAACTGAATGCTATGAGTCATTAGGTATGTGATGGCCGCTAGCCGTGGCAGGTATCTGTGAGTCAGATAAGCTACAAGCTCCTGGGGCCTCTTTGTAAGAGTGATTGGATTGGCCAGCAAAAAAGAGTCAGTTCTCTGCTGTGTAATCACTCCCCTGTGATCGGAACCCACCTAAAACTGTAGGTCCAAATCTATCATCCAACTTGGGGAAGTGATAGCTGATTGCCGTAGCAGGTATCTGTTAAATCAGGGATAAGCTACGAAACTCCTGGGCGCTCTTTGTAAGGGTGACCGATTGGATTGGCCAGAAAAATCACTCTGTTCTCTGCTGTGTAATCACTTCCCTGTGATCGGAACCCACCTAAAACTGTAGGTGCAACTCATCAATCACCATCATCCAATTCATTACCCACGCACAGCTCTCAGACATATGTGGGCTTCATCCTCTGAAAAAAAAAAACATTTGTTAAGGTTGTAGGTGAATGAAACATCTAAGCCTTTTTGGTGGAGTTTATTTATTACAAATAAGATCATATTTTAATGTAATCAAAAATTAGATTTTGTTAGTTATTTGTGGAGTCTCACATACTTTGTTATGTAGACATGCGTGTTTCAAATTGGTTTCTTCGTAGCTTCTCTGATTCTAGTAGCTTCTAGGTGGAGGTTGTTCTGATGATTGGTAGAACGAGTGGTGAGTGTTCCCCGAACGTATTAAGGCTTGCAGCCCTCTCACCGAGCACTTTATTAGATGACTACAACATTGTCGCAGCATGTTGTCCAATGTGCCGCAGATTAAATTTAATCGGACCAACAGTCGTACCAACATACGTCGCCAAAATAATGTTCTACTAAATCAACGGCGTTGTCTAAGGTTGTGAATTGTGAAATCTTCATTAGAAGTAAGCGATACGGGAACACTGTGCTAAGAATAAGACAATCATCTAGGAATCTTTTAATTACCAAGACCAATTTACATCTTTTCAATTTTCTAAAGATGTTTTTTAAAAATTGTATTCCGTATTGTAGAGCTAATTTCTTATGTTGTAGAAAACAATTACCATTTTCACAAAAATATACATTAATTTTCTAAAAATATAAAAAATTATGAATATGCATATTCATGTTGTAGGAAACATAATACTTATTCGCTTCACGAAAATATACCAATGAAATTCACATTAACGTTTATTGTGACTTGAAACTAAACTGTAACTATTTTAGTGTTGGTGTACTCTTTTTCCGGATGATGCCCTCATGAGTCTCGAGGCTTGCGGTGAATAATAGTACAAAATATCCAACACTAAACGAGAATTGAACTTGTGACCGCAGGAGTAACAGCCAGCTAGAGTCTTTTAAAAAATATCCATGATCAGACGCTCCAACCGACTGCGCCATCACGGCTGCCGCTCTTGGTGTGGTGACGAACTTTCAGTTCTAGAGTTAGTTTTTTAATATATTCTAGTTACACCTTACATTAACTTTTTTGAGTTGAAATTGAAAGTGTTGGATATCTCGCGTTTTGCATTAGATAGTCTAAAAAACCTACATAGATTAGGCCGTTACATGGAGAACACACCACTTATTAGGAAAGACCGTATCAATTTTTTCTATCCTAATGAAAATTTATGAAGCTTGTTTACATTTCTTGTTGCAGGCTTATGTCAGATTACGTTCATCAATGTAATGGGTGATTGTTTGATTAGTCTTCTGCTATACAGGGGTGGGATAGAGATTGGAGAAATCTATAAGATCAGCTGATCGATCTTGTCCGGGTCTCTTTATTTTTTGTGGAGAGGGTCGTAGCTGTGCAATTTGAACTTTCTCCATCCCTTCGTCAGAACACTCTTGAATTTGTTCTCTTTCTTTCAAAATTCTCTACCCCTTTCTCTCTCTCACATCTCTCACCCCTCATTTTTCTTTATTTCTCCTTTTTCTCTTCTTTCCTATTTCACATACTTTTTTCCATCATCTTCCTTGTTCTTCACTACAATACTTCCTTCCTACAACTCTCTTTTTTCAACCGCTTTTTCACTCTCACTGATCACTCAACTTCTTCTCATTCCGTCTCTCTGACTCTGCCTCTCTCATCACTACTCCTTCCTCACTCCACCATTCTCGCCCAAAGTCTCTCTCATTATCTGTTTTTTTCGTTTCTCCATCTCTACATTCACATTGCCTTTCTGTATCACTCACTCCCTCTCTCTTCTCTCCATTACTCACGCTCTCTCCCCCCCCCCCATTACTCTCTCTTTTAATATCTCTCTCTCTTAAGGTTAAGTTAAGAATGGACGAATTTTGTCCAGACTTCGCCATTTTATGTAAATACGTCACTGGGATTTTCTTCAGTTAAAATTAATATCATTTGCTGTACATTTGCTACCTATGCGACGGTAATAATGCTAAATTTAAAATCATTTAAGAAATTTTGTAAATTTACATAAATAAAGTGTTCTAATCTAATCTAATCTAAATCTAAAATCTCTCTCTGTCGTATCTACTTTCTTCCTGAAACTCTCCATCCCTTTCCATTTTTCCGTCTCTTAGTTTTCTCCCCTCTATCTCTATCTTCTGTCTCTACCTCTTTTTCATTCTTTGCGTCAACTTCTCCAACTCTTTTCTCTCTATGTCTTCTTTATGGCTCTATTCTTTCATCTCACTCACCTTCTCCCCAAAATCTCTCATTCTTTTTCACCTTTTCTCCACCTCTACATTCTCCTAGCTTCCAGTATTACTTATTCTTTCTCTCTCTCTGTGTTTTCTTGCCCCAAAAGTCTCCAATCCTTTCTCTCTCTCCTCCGTCTCCATAATTATCCTATCACCTATTTTCCACCTTTTACTATCTTTTCTTCCCTTTCTCATTTTTTGCATCAGTTTATCTAATTCTCCTCCTCTCTTTCTTTCCCTCGTCACCCTTTTCTCTTTTCCGTCTTCCATCTTTTATTCTATAACGAATTCTTTCCTCTAGTTATCGTTTTTCTCTCACCTGTCTCTGCATCGATATTTTTACCTATATCTTCATTCTCAATCTCTCTTCTTTCCTCAAAACTCCCCATCCATTTCTCTTCTCCGTCTTCATCTTTTTTCTATCTCAAATTCTCCCCCTCTAGCTATCTTCTCTTCCACACTACCCCTTTCTTCGCATCAACATCTCCCAACTATCTCTCCATTTTTTCTCTCTTTCTCCCTCCCTCCCCCCCCTCCAACTGTCGGCGTCCTTAACTGGCTGAGGCGCGGTGGCGGCCACAGCCGGCCTTCAGTTAAGCTAATTTAATTGTATTCAATTAAGTGTGAGGCGAGGCCGGGCCTTAATCCCCTTGTCCGTTGCCATGGCAACCGAGATGGCGTGTGTGTGGGTGGGCGCGTGCGGCCGCGATGGGTCACTAGCCCTATCATAACAACTGCTCTCTTCCTCTCTTCCTTCCTTGCTCCTGGCCCTGCTGCTCCTGCCAACTCTCACTTCCTATCAGTACAGCCCTTTTCTTTGACCTAGACTTTCACTAGTAATAACCGGACTTGGTGCAAAATTGACTGGCAGAGTTGACCAAGGATCTGGCAAATATAAAAACTACAGTACAATGTACCGTGTAATAACATTTTACATTGTTGTGTAATAACAATTCGATAATAATTTTCATAATTTATAGTCTATATTATGTAAAACTTGGAGATAACCTAAAATTTGGGCTTCAGTTGAAAATTCGTGAAGAAAGCAGTTGTGGGAAATAGCCTGTTGAATCTTTGCACTAATTGTGTTTTAATCATGAATAAATGAATATATATTAAATATTATCCAAATTATTAAGGAAATTGAGTCAGCAATCAATGAAAATTTAATTTTTAATATGTTATTCCAATTTTTACGATATAAAGTGCATAATTTTAATCGGAATGTGGACATTGAAACTAATAAATTTTCGGATTGCATCAATTTTGGATGTAAAATTATGTTTTTCTCTCATCAATTAATAAAAAGAAATTAGAAAATTATCAAATTAATTTTGTAGTTAACAAGGTTCAAGAAACTACAGAACAAGTTACTATAAAACTACATAATATCAAATTACTGTTCTATTTTAATTTAATTAATTTTTCTAATATGCTCAGACTTCAAATTAAGATGTAATAATTTGTCGGAATTTCTAGTTGTTTCAAAAAATGTTGGTAAAATAGTATTTTCTTTTTATAGTAAAACTTCTGGTATTTATTGCTACACCAGATGACGTTTTCATCTCTTAAAATTTAAAATAATGCTTTTTATTTAACTAAATTCACTTGAACAGAAGAAAGTTTTTATGCTCATCGCTTTAGGAAAAATCTAGACACTGTCTTCTGTCGTTCGCTTTCACACTTCTATTCTCTTCTTCAGCCGGGTACACACTTCTATTTCAAAGGTTGTATACTATGTCGAAAGAGTAGTGTGAATCCAACTTGAAAACGAACGAACAATTCTCCTAAATCTCCCCCAACTCTCCTAAATCCTTCTCTGGTCTAAACCGATTACATTTTTTTAATTTTATTATTTGAATCAAACAATTGAACTCCTGAATCTCGACCCTGATCATTCCTCGAAATGATCTGTT